>JAMKFB010000300.1:0-171185 GCA_036247105.1 Cirrhinus mrigala
ACACAAACTATTTTTATCAACTCTACCCACAAACCTCTTTACAACAAACAGCATATGTGATTACCATTACTGTCTGCATTAACTGCTATTAGTTGCTATTTCTTTTTGGTACAAACAGTATTTACACCTATTTACACTCAGTGTAAATAAAATTTGCCCTTTATTTTACAGACAGACTACCTACACTGTGCACATGTCACATCAAAAGCAAAAACAAAAACCAAACATTCTAATTAATGATGGAAGAACCAGAAATGCTTGCACTATTAATGACAAAAATGGATTTGCACCTAAATCTTTACTGACAGCCTCAAGTCATTGCTGCGTCTTGAATAATGAACAACATTCATTACATCTAGTTAATAGCTGTGCTAGCAAGTGTAATGTCACCCATGCTGATCATTGGCTATGTTCACACTGGCAGAAAACATCACATTTTCTTTGCACAACCACATTCAATTAGTAATATGGCCATGACTGCTGCTCTCAAACCAGGCATTGAGATGAGCACACCTGAAGTAACAGCTGTCAATGCAAATCTCCTGTTTGCACACCAGCCTCTTTCTGGTGGACACCAGTGTCATTGAAGGTCCAAGAAGGAAGCGGGTACATATTGGTAAGCCTTTGTCAAACCATCAGCAAGCTTCTGGAGAACACTTCTAAGTCAAGATGCCACTCTAAGAAACAATCATCACAAAAGCTACAAGGGCAGATAACACAGATTGCCAAAAACATCACAAATAACATACTGATTCAACTGATGAAATGCAAACAGTGTGGATAGTCTGCAGCAAATTAACAAAGGGGTGATTTATGAACACAAGCGAATAATGTTGAATAGTTCAAAAAAAAAAAAAAAAAAAAAAAAAAAGCCTTGTGGAAGGTGATAAGATGAAAAGTCCTCATTGTGAAGTTTAAGAGCCATTTACCTCTGGAAAGTAAAATAAGCCATAAGCATTTGTATTTGGAGCAGCAAAACAGTAACTATGTACTAAACAACTTGCTGACCTGAGCAGCAAAGTGATTTTCTTGATTTTACTTATCAAATTACTGGTACTGAAATTGAACATGACATGATATGAACTTACCTATCAATACATTTTCATGACCCTGAATTCAGAGCTTCTGTTTTCCCGCTTTCATTCAGAGGCACAGCTGTGAAATCACAATCATAAATGAGAGTTAAGGACAGATTATAACTAAAGTGTCAATGAACACACCATGTTGGACAGTGGTGGAGAGTAACAAAGTAGTTGTACTTCGTTACTGTACTTAAATACATTTTTCAAGTATCCGTACTTTATTGGAGTAGTTTTATTTTGAGTAACTTTTCCTTTTACTTCACTACATTCCAAAGTGTAAGATCGTACTTTTTACTTCACTACATCACTACATTTTCATAAAACGTATCGACACCAAACGATTCATACACGAATTGGAATGATCCGATTGCAGCCGTTCTGGAGTCGACTTATGGATTCAAATGATCCATTGAGAGTGAGTCTATAGTGAAATGGAAAATGGAAATAAATAAAAAACATGGGGTACTTTTGTACTTTCACTCGAGTAAACCTGAAAAAGGAGCACTTTTACTTTCACCGGAGTAGTACTTTATTATATGTATCTGTACTTTTACTCAAATATTTGCTTTGTGTACTTTGTCCACCACTGCATGTTCAGAGAAAGCAGAGTAAAGCATTATAAACACCTCAGTACTTCTGTTAAAATAAAGCCAGTTTTCCAGTGTTTCTGTCATCATTATGATTACCTGATAACATTACACACTTTAAAAGAGGACCATTTCCATCATCTTACCTGGACTTTCTTCATCTGGTTTCTTTTCCTCACCTTCATAATTAGCAAATAATAAACAATTAGACATACATTGAAATGCAACACTTTTTGTATTAACAGCTGCACAAAGTTGAGAACTGATGCCTTGGTGTTCAACTATCGTACTCTAATCGTTCTCTAATTTAAACCACCTGGATTTACTCACTGGTGTATCAGAGTTACTAATGATTTATGAAATATATGAATTAAAGATGGCTTCATAACTTACGGTTAGAGTTAGCTTCACTGAGAATATGATTTAGAAATGTATAGATTTTTGTGCAACAGATTTATTTTTCTTACCATTTCTATTTACTGCTCCTTGCTCAGAAGATACAGTTTCTCAATTTCATGTACAATGGTACAGAATAAATTACTACTACTAACAAACTGCTTTAATTACCAAATATAATGGCCTAAATGCTCACCCAGAATTTTTTTTTTATAACAAGCAATTAATGTTTGAATTTGTCTATTTTATGTCACTATTACAGTATAACATTCAAATTTGAATACAGTGAACTTAAACATAGTATGTATGATTTCCTTTTAAGTTTTGTAAAGAATGACGTTGCACAGAACAACAGAATAAGTAATTGTGTCATTTTATGTTCAGGATCACATCTAATAATTGTGGTTAGATCATATATTCATGAGGGAAGTGCTCAATTATGTTGCTCAAAAATTTAAGAGCATGTCTGAAATATAATATTTTAAAATGCTTTAGGGCAAATGATTAACATGAATGTTTAAAAATTACATACTTTTCTTTCCATCCAGAAATTTCAAAATCGCTGAAGAGAGAAAAATTGTAAAATAATTAAATGTTAATTGAATCACCCATATCAAGCATTTTACATGACATTATTGGTTTGGCACATGACTGAATTTCTTTGGAAGACAATCACTACAAAACAAACATAAACATACCTCCTATACATGGTTTATCTTGTAAGTGTTTGAAAACTAAATCTGTTGTAGAAAAAACAAAACAAAACAACAATTATAAATCAACCTAATAGAGTATAGGTATAATCAACCAAAATAGAGTATCCAACACAAAGTGCTAATAAGATTCCACAAGAAAAATGCAATTAGTTTCACAAAATTTCAAATAAACTTTCAACACTCCACTTTACTGCATTAATACCACTAGAAGTGTAAATATTAATTCAATCTGTCTCCAAAATAAATACAGTGATAGCCAAAAGTGATGTCCAGAGGGAACATTCACATGCCTGACAAAACTACTTAGCAAAAAAGGCATACTGCAACTTATCATGGTAATATGCATTTTATTTGAATATGCCTAAATAAATAAATAAATAAATAAATGCACAAAAAAACAAAAGGTTCACAGGAAATGAAGTACAGGGAGCACATACAGTACTGTAGTTCTACACTTTCCAAGCACAACTATGCAATATGCTTTGAAAATCTACATCAACATAACATTAATATGTTTGATTAAGAGGTGAACATATACATTTTCCTAAGCTGGACATCACTTTTGGCCACTACTGTACACTACTACTGTCTACATAGGTTATAAGTTTATATACAATATTTTACTCTCCTTAAAAACAAACACAATAAGAAAACCTACCATGAAACCATGGCCAGAACTTATACAGGAAAGCAGCCAGGCCGACTAGGACTAGGACTAGGACAAAGAGCACGATGAGCACAATCCACCAATGTCCACTCTCTGTACCTTGAAAAAGAACAAAGAAAAAGAACATAAAGAATAATCATAATATATAACATGCACAGCTGAGTCATAATGCACTCTAAACGACTGGATAACAATCTGCTGGTCAAAACTATCAGCAATCACAGAAACCAAAATGCATCTACCTTTTTTTGATTATATACTTGGTCATCTGGTTTGGAAATACAATATAGATGAAAAACTATACAAACTGATTCACTGATTAACCATCAGTTGGATTAATTTACGGTCAAATACACTGCAGAAAATGAAAGAGTAAATGAAAATGCAATGTCCCATGTTCAGAACATTATAAAACCTAAACACTTTCTAGTGATAGTGACATTTACTGTGATTTTGTGTCTAGCACCAACTCAAATGAATTAAAATGAACTCAAACATTTGTAAAACATGCATTTTTGATTATCTTTTGTGACATTAGTACTAAGTTTCGAATCTTTACCAATATCAAGAAAAATAGTACTAAAGCCAACAAAAAAAATGTTTGTCTTCATATTTTATTCAAATACAGTAAATGTATCTGCTTCTGAAATGACTACTTTTCATCTGATGTCATTAATCCTTCTTATATTTCAACAACCTGACTCCATTCTGGTATGTAATGCCCGCTTTTTACAATCCAATCACTTCCCAGTGGATAAAATCAAGTCACACCCTACATTTTTCTCAACAAATAAATCTGATAAACGCATCAGATTATGAAAGTAAAATTGGTTGTGAATCAGTCCAACAAATGTGTGTTTTCAGATTTCATAATTATCAAAAAAAGTAATTCTCTAACAAAACCAAGTGTGATCAGCCACCAGTTCAACTATGTTCTTTATTATGCAAATATCTTTTAGGACCACCTAAACATAAAAACGAATCTGACACTCAGTGATTTTAGTAAATGATGCTTAAGTATATCACTTACCTTCAAACAGATCTCCCTTATGGACCGGACTGCTGGTCGCTTCACTCACAGCATTCTTGAGTGTGCATGTGTAGTAGCTTTCGGGATTTCCATTTTGTTTAACTGTGATGAACTCTCCTTCTGGATGGTGTTTTCCAATCTCCAGTTTTTCTCCATGAGAATTATTCCAGATGATTTGCCCAGTGTACTCGCAAATTAAATACACAACATTAGGGAATTGATCGGTCCTATCTATTTTTATCACAGGTTTGGGGACCGGCGCTGTGAAAGAAACAATGAATAAACAAATTAAGTTCCAGTCGACAGAAAAAAAAGTGAAATGAAAAACACTAACTTTAAAAAAAAAAAAAAAAAAAAGTCTTGTTACAGTACAATGATGGTTTTAAATAATAATACTATGGTACTAATACAAACTATGACTTAAAAATGACTATCATACTAAACTGTTATTTAGATGTATCATAGTATGACATTACAGTCACATACCATCTGTGTTAATCAGTGTAAATGTATCAGTGTAAAACTAATAATATCCATAAATAATATCCACTCACGCAATGTTTCCAATTTGAATTTTTGTTCCTGCTCTTTACTGTTGATGTCGATGGTATAAACACCATTATGATCTGCACTTAAATTACTAATAGTGATTTGTCCAGTCTGCGTGTCAAGTTTGGTGAAGTGTTTGAATCTTGGATTCGGGATGTTAAAACCATCATCATCCCATTCAATCGCCTTGACAACAACTCCACTGCTGCTTCTTTGTTTCCATATAATGCTGGTGACGGGACGACTTAATTTGTCTGGACCAAAAGACACTGTACCACCAAGTGCACCAAATACTTCCTTCTCATTTTGACCTAGTGAATGACATGTGAAAGACTATGTTAGTCAACATTCAACAAGCACGTCAACAAAAAGTAGCTGATAATGTACTGTATTTAGATACAAAATGTCATACACATATCGTACAAAAATAAACAAAGCACATAAATATAATTATTATCACGAAATATTACAATAACCAAAGTATAACCATCTAAACTATAAACCGCACCCTTTCTGTAGCGGTGTAACGTTAGGCCTTGCCCTGTTGCTAATCACTTTACACAAAACTAGGCCAAGACAAAGACTGTGTCGTGGATATAATTACGTTTAATACACCGCAATCATTTGGTATTCGTAATTTATACACAATATTATAATACATTTTAAAACTAAACGGCTTTGAGCTAACGTTAGCTAAACACGGACGCCGCGCCGTCATCGAGAAAATAATGTTATCCGAGATATCAAGTACCTGAAGCAGCTCCTATGGCGTTAAACACGGCGAAGATCACGATCGTCCAGTATCCCAGCAGCAACATTTTCATAAAAAGCACTCTTTCATGCGTTCTACTTGTATACTTTTGCTAAAAGCATTCGAGGAGCACGCCCCAGAGGCCAGAGAAAAGGACAAAAACTGTAGCGGAAGTCATTCGAAACGAAACTGAAAGGATTTACGGGATTCAGCTGAAGTGGTTTATGTTGCCATCTTGTGGCCGTTCGATGTCAGGACCTCTTTAACCATGTATTAAAAGTCAACTGTTTAAAACGATTAATTAAAAAAAGATTCTATATGGAACAAATTTCCTAATTTTATTTATTTAGGAAAATTGGAGGTAATTTCACCAACAGGCTTTATTATACTGGTTTACAAACTAGTGACGTTGATTTATTTGGAATAATCAGAATATTGTTTACAGAAAATAAATTCTCATTTTTTGAGAGATGGTATTTAAATAATATACGCTATACTTTGTTAAGCAGTTGATAGAATGACAATGCCATTCCTAGTGGTATAAAAACCTTTCATATATATATAACAATTCTATCTCAGTAGAAGTGATTTTGATTGTTAAGGACAAATTCAGTCTTTTAAATTGATGGCACTGTACAATTGTCACACCCCTGTGGACTGTTTTGTGGTTTTTCCCTTTGTATGCCCTTGTTTTGTGGTTTTTCCCTTTGTATGGTCTTTCCTGTTCCGTTTCTAATTATGACGTCATTGTTTTATCATTCACACCTGTCCTCGTCTGATTAGTCTGTGTATTTAAGTTTGGTTGAGTTCCCCGTTTGGTTGTCGGTTCTTGTATTGTCGTCATGTCTTTTTGTGCGTGTGTATTCCCTGCTGATCCTGTTCCAAGTGTGGATTATTTAAATAAAATCTGTGTTCCTGATCTCCTCGTCCCAACTCCTCATTCCAGCACACGACGATGCATGTGACAACAACGTTATTTGGAATCTTGTTTGGTCTCTTCCACGCAAATATTTATTAACAAGCAAAATAAAAGGTGCTACCCTTGTAATAGTTTATTTAATAAGTATATGCAAAATATTGATTTTATTATTATTATTATTTGGGATGAGCTATATCTATCTCTAAGAAATATTGAGATATTTTGTTCTCTTGTTTGCGGTATTGCAGTTATGTTCTTGTTATAAAGTATTGTGGCATTAATAATAATAATAATCAACCACAGTATTTCTTCAAATTTGACATTTAAGAGTGGTTGCTTTAGGTGTCCATTCTGCCACCTACATTGATATCCTTAGAGAATAAAAACAACAACAACAGAAAACTAACTTCCTATAGGCTATTTTGTTATATAACTTTGTTGCTTTCAAAAAACAAATAAATAGTTTTATAATATTTGTAAAAATTGTTATATTCTGCAAAGTTACAGATATATTAAATTGGTTTGGTTTACTTTTTAAATCAGCAGATGGTTTAATTTCTTCCTTCCGCTCTAATGCTATCAAAATAACCTGCAGTATATACAGATATGTCATTAGTAATTATCTTAGCAGTTTTATGCTTAAAAAGAGGGATATAGCTACGTAGCTGCAGCTGTTTGTCCAGGGTATTTGGAAGTGTTTTTATATATTCGTAAACGTTGAAAATATTCACTCTCAGTATACTAAATATACAATATACAAAAATATGTGGCACTGAAAATGTATTGAAGTATCAATTTAGCACTTTAAAAGTTAAAAAAAAAAAAGGCTTTTATGCATTTGTATCTGAAAATGAAAATGTAAAAAGATGCATTGTGAGAAAGTACAGCTCATATTACATGTTTATTCTGTGCACAGGCAAACTGACATTGACAACTACTGGCCTGGCATGCATAATACATAATTTTTAATCATTTTTGTGGATCTGTTTGAAGTTGAATATAGTTTTATCTTGCATATAGCACATTTAATTCAGTTTCGCTCTCAGTAACTCTCTACTCGTACCCCAATCTTGGTCTAAAGAAAAATTAGTAAGTTTTTAAGAGATCTTGTTCCTCCTTGAAAATAAAACATTTGCATACATAACAGCAGATTAATATATTCAGAACTGGAGGATGAAATTTTCAAAATCATCTGCATGGCCCAGCAGACAGAGGGTCAAAAAGCAACAATCAAAGTTACGAAGGCACAGATGGTTAAGAGCTCCAATTGCTTCAGTAAAGCTGTGATTTAGAGGCGATGACCATGCAAATGGGTCCAGAAGATCAACATGTGGCTTTGCATCCATGATGAGCAGAATTGTCTGGCTCGTGGCAGCATCAGTCATTCACTCACAAATGTCATTTCTGAGGGATGGGGAAAAAAAAAAAAAAAAAAAAAACCCTAATATTTCAATGTAAATTTTAAAAGTTGATCACAAATTGAAATCTACTTGACTTGTCTTTGATATCGCACATGGGCATTCTTTTCACAAGGAATTAAGAAAAACTTACTCTGAAAGTCTTGTGTCTCCCATAACAAGCAGCACAACAATCTTTGAGAATAACAGTGACACATTCGGTCATTTACAGTAAACATGAAATCATAATTGACCCTATTTACTTTATTAATACAGATTCCAAGTTTTATTGTGAACATTTCATGAGAGCATGTTATTCTGAAAAACAAACAAACAAACAAACAAACAAACAACAACAACAACAACAACAACAACAAAAACGTTTATCTTTATAATCAAAATGCTCTTTCCCTTTTCTACTGATGTCACTCAGTGATGGTGGTATAAAGGTGGTATAAACAGGAAAAGGATGATAAAAACCATG
Source organism: Cirrhinus mrigala (assembly GCA_036247105.1). Taxonomy (NCBI): domain Eukaryota; kingdom Metazoa; phylum Chordata; class Actinopteri; order Cypriniformes; family Cyprinidae; genus Cirrhinus; species Cirrhinus mrigala. The sequence continues at coordinate 8,579 of JAMKFB010000300.1, forward strand.
CTGATTGAAACAATGGCAATCCAAATGACAAATCCCCATAAATAAGCTAAAAAGAAAATGTTACGTTTATAAAATTAAGCCCACACACATTTAAATGATCAGAATTGAGGTATAAAAAACAATATAATACATGTATAGATAGATAGATAGATAGATAGAATTTAAAACTAAACTGGTTAATGTCTTACAAACACACCTGAGATACAGAGGAAGTTACAAAAATAGAAACCACAAACATGCGGTTGATTAGCATTTAGTGCTGCTGTTTTCATGTGTTCATGGCAAATGTTCAATGTCAAGGCCTGGCACAAATATTGTAGAAAAAAAAAATAATCTTTGTGTGACAAAGAGCCAATTAAGATTTCAAATTTCAAAATGAATTGCAAGAAAAACTAAAAACTTTCTTTTGTGAAATATTTTGCTGTTAAATGGTGTTTGTGCTGTCGTTCTGTCTTCTAATAAATGACACCTGAAATTTTAATACCTAATTCTAATGCAATGACATTCAGATATTTTCAAGTTTGAATAGGAATACTTGTTGAATGTAACTTCTGAAGAGAAAAGAGAAAATAAGACTCAGTGATTTTCCTCTTTAGTAAATGATGCTTAAGTATATCACAATCTTACCTTCAAACAGATCTCTCTTATAGACCGGATCGCTGGTCGCTTCACTCACAGCATTCTTGAGTGTGCATGTGTAGTAGCTTTCAGGATTTCCATTTTGTTATTCCAGATGATCTGTCCACTATACTCGCAAATTAGATACACAACATTAGGGAATTTATCGGTCTTATCTATTTTTATCACAGGTTTGGGGACCGGCACTGTAAAACAAACAATGAGAAACTTCAATGATGGTATCAGACTGATATCATAGTATTTTAATACAAATCATAGTTTACACTAAAAAGCACCATTGTACTATCATGATTTTTGGGACCATGGTATAACTTTGACTTTTTCTAGCATAATAATAGCTGTTTTTAAATTACTCAAATTACTAGCTATATTATATGTTATGGAAAAAGATCATAATATATGAACAATTAATATTAATTAATATAATAATTAATATCCACTCACGCAATAATTCCAATCTGAATCTTTGTTCCTGCTCTTTACTGTTGATGTCGATGGTATAAACACCATTATGATCTGCACTTAAATTACTAATAGTGATTTGTCCAGTCTGACGATCAAGTTCGGTGATGCCTCTGAACCTCGGTTTCGGGGTGACAAAACCATCATCATCCCATTCAATCGCCTTGACAACAACTCCACTGCTGCTTATTTGTTTCCATATAATGCTGGTGACGGGAAGACTTAATTTGTCTGGACCAAAAGACACTGTACCACCAAGTGCACCAAATACTTTCTTCTCATTTTGACCTAGTAAATGACATGTGAAAGACTATGTTAGTCAACATTCAACAAGCAAATGTCTAAAAAAAGTTAGTTAATAGCTAGTAGCTTCCGCATAGCACGTCAGTAGCTGATAATGTACTGTATTTAGACACAAAATGCCATATACATACCGTACAAAAATAAACAAAGCACATAAATATAATTATTATCATGAAATATTAAAATAACCAGAGTATAACCATCTAAACTATAAACCAAACCCTTTCTGTAGCGGTGTAGGCCTTGGCCTGTTGCTAATCACTTTACACAAAACTAGGCCACGACAAAGACCGTGTCGTGGATTTATCACCACCAAATACTTTCTACACATTTTGACCTAGTGAATGAAATATGAGAGAGTATGTTAGTCAACAATCTACACCACCTAATTTCTTCCCATCTAGTCAGTGAAATGTTTTACGTCCAACAAACAAGTATGTTATTCACTACAGTCATTTATACTTTGTATATGATTAGGTTATACTTTAATATAATTTAAAATCAAACTTTTTAGGCTAGACAAAAACAGATCGTAACCTTCAATAAAATCTTAAAAACATCATGTACCTGAAACAGCTTCTGTGGTGATGAACACAACGTAGATTGTGACCAACATAAAGCATCGTAGAGACATTTTTGTTATGCAAAGGACACGTTAATGCTCTGAATGTCTTTTACACACTTTGTGTCTAACATTACGCAGACTGGGTGTAAGATAGAGGAAGTACGAAAACTCGTCACTAGATGCAATTGGCTGCTACATACATGGCAAATGCTTGTGCGTCTGGGTTCAGGAAGACTTTCAACCATGACCCACATGATGCACTTTACATAATGTATAAAACATTACCTTGATGGCGGGGAAGATCTCACTCACAGGGGTGCTCTGTTGTGTCGGAAGTCAGTAGAATAGATGTATATACACAGTTCATCTGAATGAGAAAATTTGTAGCCTTTATTGCGGTTACACTGAATGTATGAAGCTTTGCTATGTTTGCTATGCTCATACACTGTAAAAATTTGTTGAGTCAGCTTAAAATAATTTGATACCCTGCTGCCTTACATTTTTAGGTTCAGTCAACTCAAAAAAGTTTAGTCAACTTAAAATGTTAAGTTTAAAGTTTAAACTTAGATAAGTAACCCAGCTGCCTTAAAATTGAAGTTGAATCAACTTAAATATCTAAGTTGTCACTTAGTATACCTTAACATTTCAAGTTGAATAAACTTTTTTTGAGTTGACTGAACTTAAAATTTTAAGGTAGCCGGATAACAAATTATTTTAAGTTGACTCAACAAATAGTTTTTTATTGTCTTCTCACTACAATGTGCCCACAGAGAAGGGTTCAATCATTCATGTGCTATAAAATGGTTAAAATAAATTTTAATTATGTAAAAGAGCTTGTTTTATCATAAGCAACACTTATAACACTTATAAACTTATAAACACTTATCTTATCTCATATGAAAGCCAGGTTGTTTTTCAATGACATATGCATATTTTAGATGGTTTTAAAGTTGTGCCCCCACTTATTGTCAACACCATCAGACATTCATTAAAATGTAATAAAATCAGGGAATATCAGGGGCAGCTGTCACTCTAAAGGACCCCCTTGCTACACATCTACAGAATATGTTTTTTTTGTAGTTTTAGCACTTATTTTAAGGAAAAACAAACTAACAAACAAACAAGCACATAAAATATGTATAAATGACAATCAATTTTCATAAAATGTTCGGCTTCATTTTAGTTTTAACCAAGATTTGTATGAGTTCATTTTTTTATTTATTAATTTTTTTTCTTCAGTAAAAATGTTCTGTTAAAAAGTTGATTTATGGTAACAATGTACACTGTATAACAAAACAAACAAACAAAAACACAATTTGTTGAGTCATCTTAAAATAATTTGTTACCCTGCTGCCATAAAATTTTAAGTTCAGTCAACTCAAATAAGTTTAGTCAATTAAAAATGTTGAGTTGTACTAAGTGACAACTTAGATATTTGAGTTGACTTAACAAAAAAATTGGTTTGTTAAACTTAAAAGCTGGGTAAGTAACCCAACTGCCTTAAAATCCTAAGTTAAATCAAAATATCTAAGTTGTCACTTAGTCCAACTTAACATTTCAAGACTATTACAGTGTAATAGGTTGGTATTTATTTATTTATTTACCAACTAATGCATGGACTACTAAAATATTATACACTTAACGTAACGTTAATCATTTTTGAATAAAATTGTCTGTCAAAATGTAATGTTTTAAGACATTTATATAAAGCAAACATTCAAATTCAGAAGGAGATTTAGAGAGTCCTCAGGGAAGTATTTGATATAATAATAATAATAAAATTAAATTAAAGGGGATAATTGTGTTAAATACATTCTCTTATTAATCCCTCATAACATTTACAATTAAAAAATTTTCTTTTTAAACCCAATAGCAGTTAGAGTCGCTGTTTACAACATATTATGGCCTAAAGAGCCTGTAATTTGCCATTTTGCAATGACAGAAGATTTTGCACCAAAATGTACTGTGGAGTTTGAAACTCGACAGACTGAGATAAAACATAACTGATCAACATCACAGATTATTTATGAATATTCATACACATGAAGGTTTTCACGCATAGCAACCTATCATATAATTAATATCTTAATTATATCTTAATAATTTAATTCTGCCACACAAACAGTGCAACTTTTCAACATTAAAGTCACATCTAGAGTTTATAAATACATCTATATAAATAAGACTGTTGAAAATTGAAAACAACACCCAAACAAACAATTTTGTCCATAGTTGTTTGGCTCTCTGTGTGCTGAAAAAAAAAAAAAAACAACTGTCAGCAGAGTTTTGTCTAACATCAACATATGTCATGATGACGTGTATACAACCACCAAGTGCACCAAATACTTTCTTCTCATTTTGACCTAGTGAATGAAATGTGAAAGACTATGTTTGTTACGAATCTGGCCGGTGACCTTCAGTCTGCTCACCACCAGATGTCGCCCTCTCATCACATTCATATTACATTGACCGTTACACCACACCCCGGACTACGTTCCCCATCAGCCATTGCACTCATCACCTGCGTCCAATCAGAGACCCTATTTAAGCCCCGGACTTCCTTTCACTAGTCGCCAAGTATCCGATTGTCTTTTTTAAATTTTTTTTTTTTTGCAGTTTTTAGAACAAAAAAAAAAAAAAAAAAACATACAAGGGCAATTACATAATAGATAACATAAAAAAAAAATTACAACATTAAACAAATAAAAAAGAATGAAACAATATAAAATTAAAATTAAAATAAGGAAAGCAGTAACATCACATATCCATAATCAAGTACAAATAGTTATAAATTACTCAAAAATATATATATATTTAAGGCTTTAAAGTAATTTACCATTTTTTTTTTTTTTGCTTTGCTATTTTTTTTGCTTCTTGTAATGTACATAGGTAGTGACCAATTTCTATTTTAAAATGAGTAAAATTAGTTTTTTTCACTGCCCATTTACATTTATGAATGAAAAACTTTCCATATATAATGAGTAAATTCGCAATATACCAAATTTTGAAGTCAGCAGTATACTCATAAAAAAGTAAAATATCCTTTTCTTTGAGTTGCAATTCAACATTAGTACTTTGTTTAACAAAAAACACCAAATCCCACCAAAACAATTTTGTATAAATACAATAATAAAATAAATGGACAATACTCTCATTTTCCTTTTTACAGAAAACACACTTTAAGTCAATGTCTTTACAAAACTTTGCAATTACCTGTTTACCTGTTTTACAGGATACAGGATCTTGAATGATACCTCTCTAATTTTATTAGTAATACAAAAACGTCTAGAGATCTTAAAGGTTTCTTTCCAATTGACATCTTGAAATTGTGATGTCCAAAAACCAATGGCTAAAGGAACACTAGAAATTTGGCAAATCTAAGATAATTATTATTACATTTTTTTTCTTTTATATTTATACCTTCCAATTTAAGACAGAAATCAACATTTGGTTTTTCATCTATATCATTTACTAATAATTTCCTAAGTTCTGAGGGAATGGCATTAATTACCATTACATACTCCTTCACAGGTATATGAAATCAAATTTTTTTTAAGAACTCTGCATAGGTAAGCACGTGACCATCAGAATTCAACAGTTGTGAAACCAACCAAACATTTTTCTAAACCAATTAACTAAAAAAAGAGATTTATTTTGGTGTGTAATGTATTTATTATTCCAAATTAAGCACTTGTGAGGGGAAAAATTGTGTTTGTATATCATCGTCCATGATAACAATGCCTGTCTGTGAAAACTGGAAAGTTTTTTGGAAAGCTTGCTAATATTAAAGTTACAATTAAAGAGAAATTCAATACCACCTACTTTTTCAAACATAATATTAGGGATATAATACCATAATTTATCTTTTGAATGAACCTAATTTTGTATCCACTTAATTTTAAAAATAGTGTTAGATATTTCAAAATCAAGTATATTTAGCCCACCTTAATTAAGTGGATTAGAAAGTATTTTTTTTATTCAGATAATGATGTTTATTTTTCCAAATAAAATTATATATTGCGGTGTAAACTAGCCTAGATAAACCTTCAGATTTTGATAATAAAACTCTCCCATTTAAAGACAGGTCTCTCATTAGCCAAATGTTAAATTTCTTTTGAATTTTATTAATTAATGGGGTATAATTAAGATTTATTCTTTCTTTTTGGTCTTTACGTATCTTAATCCCTAAATAAGTAATATAGTCTTTTATTGGAATGCCACAAAATTCAGACAAGTCACTGAGTCTTTCTTTTAAAGCAAATAATTCACATTTTTTAATATTTATAGCTAACCCTGATACCATATAGAATTCATTAAGACACTTAAGAGCCATTTTTAATTCTTTTATGTCTTTTAGAAAAATTGCAGTATCATCTGCTAACTGGGAACATTTAATCACATTATTTGCCAGCTGAATACCTTGAAATGGACTGATCTTAATATGCAGATACAATACTTGCATGACCAATAAAATAATTAAGGAGATAATGAATCACCTTGTTTAACCCCTCTACCTATATTAAATCTAGGAGTCGTCCCGAAGGGTAATTTAACAGAACTATTGCAATTATTATATAGTGTTCGAACTGCACGGATAAAGTTGTTGCTGAAACCAAAAAAATCAAGAACTTTAAATAAAAAATTATGGTTCACAGTATTGAATGCTTTATAATAATCTATAAAAAAATTTAACTGTCATCATTTAAAAGAAAATTGTAGTCAATCAAATCTAATATCAATCGAATATTATTGGCAATATATCTACCACATAAGAAGCCAGATTGGCAATCATCTATAACTTCATTTAAAACTAACTTTAATCCACTTGCAAAAATCTGTGAAAGTAATTTAGTGTCATTATTGATTAGAGTTATTGGCCTCCAATTTTCTATATTTAGTAGGTCTTTACCTGGCTTAGAAATCAATGTAATCAATTCGTGTAACATAGTTGGCAACATTACTTCATTCTGCAAAATTTCTTTGAAGACATATAGAAGAAACTCTGAGATATCTTCTTTGAATACCTTATAAAATTCACAGGTCAGCCCATCATTACCTGGCACTTTATTATTTTTAAGCTTCTCTATACCTTTATGAATTTCTTCAAGAGTTATGTCTTGATCACATATGTAAGTAGAATGTTGATCTATACATTTTTTTTAAGTGAATCTAGAAAAAGAGCAGCATTACCTATATTATTATTTTCTGAATATAACTTTTCATAAAACTTGACAACAAAATTAGATATTAATTTTGGGTCCACTATAAGAGAATCATTAATCTTAAGTTTCTTTAAAGAGGAAAAATCTCCATTTTTTCTTTCAAGACTGAAAAAATACTTAGAATTTGATTCACCTTTTTCTAACCACTTTCTCCTTGATCTTATAAACGCACACCTTAGCTTTATATTCATAGATTTGTTCTAATTCCAATTGTAAGTTTATTAAAAGAATTTTATCTTGTTCACTTTGTATTTTTTTGTCATATATATCCATTATGTTTTGAATTAAAATATTTTCTTTGTTTCTTTTGGCTTTGGCTATTTCTTTACTTCTTGAGATTGCAGTTTTTCTAATTTCATATTTCATAATTTCCCAATTTGTTCCATATAATCCTGATATTTTAGCATTATTATAACATCTTTTTATCACACTTTTAACTTCATCCTTAAATTGAACATCTTCAAAAAGGGAATTGTTTAATTTCCAGTAGTTGAAATTAGATCCTCGAATTCTTGTATTACAAAAGTTGATAACTATATGGATCATTTTATGGTCACTGAAGACTGAAGGTACTATGTCTGTCTCCTGAATTTGATTTCCAAGTTCCTCAGATGTTAACCAAAAGTCAATTCTAGATTGTATAGATCTATCCTTATTACTCCAAGTAAAGTCTGTCTTATCAGGATTTCTGTGCCTCCATTCATCCCGACAGTTTAATTGGGAACATAAATTAAATATATCAGTATATTGGGACTGTCTACTAATACGAAGAGGAAAACAATCCAAAAAAGGATCGTTTATAGTATTCCAATCACCACCTAAAATCAACTGGGCACTTGGGTATATTTTAAAGAATTCCACAATTTCTTCTCTAAAACTTTGTAATGACAACCTGTTTTGTAGAGTATAATTGTCCCCATAAATGTTCCCCAAAATTAAAATATTATTTTCATTTTCTATAACCAAAATCAACCATCTTCCACAAGAGTGAGCTTTACTTTTTAGAATTTTCCCTTTATAATTACCTTTCAAAATTGCGACCCCTGCTGATTTATTACTCCCATATGCCAACCAGATATCACTACCCCATTGATTTTTCCAAAAAACTGAATCAGACGTTACTGCATGAGTTTCCTGCAAAAAATAAAAGTCAGCCTTAAATCCTTTAAGAAATAAAAAAACAGCTTTCCTCTTTAACAAATCACGAATGCCCTTAACATTGAATGAATATAAACACAGAGACATACTCTTAGTAAACTACTGAAGTAAAGTGTTTTCCATTTACCCAAGAACAACCTTTACGTAAATAACAATCAAATGTCACGAATAACACAAGCAGCCTATACAACCTTTTCGAACTGGAAGTAAAAGAAAACAAAAAGTAACTCAAAAATTAGCTATATTCTCCAGTATATACATGTCATGAATCTGGTCGGTGACCTGCGATCCGCTCACCACCAGATGTCGCTCACACCCTGTCTTTACACACAGACTGTCGCACTACACCCCGGACTACATCTCCCATCATCCAGCGCGCTGATTGAGTTGGCACCTGTGGCCAATCAGGCGCGCTATAAAAGCCCTATAAACTTTCCCTCTGTAGATCACGGAGTATTGTGGTTATTGTTGTTTCTAGTTTACTTCTTCCCTAGTTCTAAGTTTCCTAGTTCCTGAGTTCCCTTAGTTTAGCGTTATCGCCTGGCCATCTCGTCTCGTTTGTCTCGCCGCCTGCCTACGGACTACTCGCTTGTTTCACGGATCTCCCCCTTCTGCCTTGTCCCTATCGGATTACATTAGCCACGGATCGATCTACGCCTGCCCCTCGGACTATTCTTGTGTCTCACCCATACATACCTGTTCGCTGTTGTTCTGACCCTGCCTGCTTGACCATGTCTTTGTCTCGTCATGTAAATAAAAGCTTGCACTTGGATCCGCTCACCTCTCGTTTCTCTCACAACGTTACAATACACAAAGCAACATAAGGCTTAAGTTATATTATAACTCTTATAAAAGACAAATGTGTAATGTTACATTTTAATTTCAAGACTATTATAAAGGATGATTTTTACCCTTTACTTAAAAAAAACTGAAACAATAACTTCAATCTCAGTCATTATTTATCCACGGACTTCTTTGCTGTCAATAATAGCTTTGGCACCGACAAAAAATGCCTTCTTTCCTTGTTTGCCCGCAGCTTCAATTTGAAGCCAAAGTCTGTTACGCGTGTCCTTGTCTTTCGTTGTTAAGTCCTCTCCAAACCTTAACTTTCTGGTCTGAAGATACTCTGATCCCTTCGAACTCTTCCACAGGAGCTCCTTAACTGACCTCGCTGTAAATCTCAGGATGATCGGTCGAACCTTCTTGGCGCTTTTCCTCCCGACGCGATGAACAACGTCAATGTGATGGGGAAAATGATCTGATCTCCGGTACCACAGCACTGCATATGTCAATCACTCGTTGTTTGACATTCTCTCCTTCTTGTTCTGCTAGACCATAAAGCCTTAGATTCCATCTTCTTTGGTACCTTTCAGCTTCATTTACTCTTTCTTCCAACTCTGATATTCTCTTCTGATGTGCATTGTTTAATTCTTTAAGTGTCACAATGTCTTTCTTAACATCATGCATCTCTTTGAAGAGAAATTCAGTGGCTTCTTTTAAAGAGTTTATGCATTTTCTGTTTTGTTTGATCTCATGGTGTCATGGTGTCAGTATTTTAATTCATTTTTTCCGCCAATATTTGCACGATGTTATTCTGTACCTCAGACAGCGTTGGCTCCGATTTACTTTTCTTGGGATCTGGTGTGCATGGCTCCGAACTAGGGACCGGAGTTAGCTCTGGACTACTGCAGCGAGTGTAGGAATGCACCTCCATGACTTCCACTTTTTGATTATCAGCGTGGTCAGCAGAACGATCTCCTCCAAAACCAACTTTTCCTTTATCTGTTTTTTTCCCTCGTCTCTTTTCTGCCATTACATCATATAACTCGAAGGAAAAAGTTTCCAGCTATCACTGAATAATGCAGCCTTCAGACGTCGGTATAAAGCTTTGTAAATTGTTTCTAAAGGTTGAAGGTTACTAATTCACACATTTGTCGCTCCGTTATTCAGTGCTTTACTCGATACATCAATTAAAAGTCCGTAAACTTGCTCAGTGGGTGTGAAAAACAAACACAAACTCTAACAACAAAAAACTCCGTCTGCACCGGACGACCATCTTGGCATGCCTATCTAAAAAAAACATTGCAGCACAGTTTAGGTCTGCAAAGTTGCATCTGAACAAAACACAAGTCTTCTAGAATAATTTTCTTTGAACAGACGAGACCGAAGTGGAGATGTTTGGCCATAATGCACAGTGCCAAGTTTGGTGAAAACCTAAAGAGCATATCAACACAAACACCTCATACCAAAAGACAAGCATGCTGGAAGAGGGCTTATAATTTTGGGCTTGTTTTGTAGCCACCGGACCTGGGAACCTCACAGTCATTGAGTTGGCCATGAACTCCTCTGTATATCAAAGTATTCTAGAGTCAAATGCGAGTGCATCTGTCTGACATCTAAAGTTGGGCCAAAATTGGGTCATGCAACAGGACAATGATCCCAAGCACACCAGCAAATCTACAACAGAATGGCTTAAAAGAAAAGAATCAAGGCATTGCAATAGCCCAGTCAAAGTCCAGAGCTCATCCTGACTCAAATGCTGCGGTGAATGCTTCAAGTTATTGCTGCTAAAAGTGGATTTACAGGCAATTGACTCATAGGGTGTCCTAACTTTGTCACAAATGGCTTTTCCCTCTTGGCTGTATTTTTCTTAAATAAATAATGACACTGTGTGATATGTCATGTGATGATGTTGATCTGAGGATTTATTTTCCAAATTTTAAGACTTGCCAAGGCCCAGATAATTTTTTATGATGTCCTGATACAGAAAACCATGGAATTCAATAGGGTGTCCTAACTTTTTCACATGACTGTACATGGCAAATGCTTGTGCGTCTGGGTTCAGGAAGACTTTCAACCATGACCCACATGATGCACTATACATAATGTATAAAAATTACCTTGATGACGGGGAAGATCTCATTCACAAGGGTGCTTTGTTGTGTCGGAAGTCAGTAGAGTAGATGTATATACACAGTTCATCTGAATGAGAAAATCTGTAGTCTTTATTGCGGTTACACAATGTATAAAGCTTTGCTATGTTTGCTATGCTCATACACTGTAAAAATTTGTTGAGTCAGCTTAAAATAATTTGTTACCCTGCTGCCTTACATTTTTAGGTTCAGTCAACTCAAAAAAGTTTAGTCAACTTAAAATGTTAAGTTGTACTAACAACTTAGATAAGTAACACAGCTGCCCTAAAATTGAAGTTGAATCAACTCAAATATCTAAGTTGTCACTTAGTATACCTTAACATTTCAAGTTGAATAAACTTTTTTTGAGTTGACTGAACTTAAAATTTTAAGGCAGCCAGATAACAAATTATTTTAAGTTGACTCAACAAATAGTTTTTTACAGTGTACTTCCCTGAGGACTCTCTAAATCTCCTTCTGAATTGGAATGTTTTCTTTGTATAAATGTCTTAAAACATTACATTTTGACAGACAATTTTATTCAAAAATGATTGACGTTACGTTAATTGTATAATATTTTAGTAGTCCACGCGTTAGTTGCTAAATAAATAAATACCAACCTATTACACTGTAAAAAAAAAAAAAACTATTTGTTGAGCCAACTTAAAATAATTTGTGACCTGGCGTCTTTAAAATTTTAAGTTCAGTCAACTCAAAAACAGTTTAGTCAACTTAAAATGTTAAGTTGGACTAAGTGACAACTTTGATTTAACTTAAGATTTTAAGGCAGCTGGGTTACTTACCCAGCTTTTAAGTTTAACAAACCAAATTTTTTGTTAAGTCAACTCAAATATCTAAGTTGTCACTTTTTTAATTGACTAAACTTATTTGAGTTGACTGAACTTAAAATTTTATGGCAGCAGGGTAACACATTATTTTAAGATGACTCAACAAATTGTTTTTTTTTTTATACAGTGTACATTGTTACCATAAATCAACTTTTTAACATTTTTACTGGAGAAATAAATAAATATTTAATAAAAAGATGAACTCATCCAAATCCTGGTTAAAACTAAAATGAAGCTGAACATTTTATGAAAATTTATTGTCATTTATACATATTTTATGTGCTTGTTTGTTTGTTTGTTTTTCCTTAAAATAAGCATTTAAAATATGCTAAAACTACAAAAATTAGTCTGACATTGATGTACTCTGTAGATGTGTAGCAAGGGGGTCTTTTAGAGTGACAGCTGCCCCTGATATTTCCTGATTTTATTACATTTTAATGAATGTCTGATGGTGTTGACAATAAGTGGGGGCACAACTTTAAAACCATCTAAAATATGCATGTGTCATTGAAAAACAACCCGGCTTTCATATGAGATAAGATAAGTGTTTATAAGTTTATAAGTGTTATAAGTGTTGCTTATGATAAAACAAGCTCTTTTCCATAATTAAAAATTATTTTTAGCCATTTTATAGCACATGAATGATTGAACCCTTCTCTGTGGGCACATTGTAGTGAGAAGACAATAAGTGTCATAGATTTCATATAATAATAATAATAATAAAATTAAATTAAAGGGGATAATTGTGTTAAATACATTCTCTTATTAATCCCTCATAACATTTACAATTGAAAATATTTTCTTTTTAAACCCAATAGCAGTTACAATCGCTGTTTACAGCTTATTATGGCCTAAAGGGCCTGTAATTTGCCACTTTGCAAAATGACAGAAGATTTTGCAGCAAAATGTACTATATATACCATAATGATAAAACATAACTGATCAACATCACAGATTCTTTAAGCCGTGGCCTAATGGTTAGGGAGTCGGGCTCGTAATCGAAAGGTTGCGGGTTCGAGTCCCAGGTCCGGCAGGGATTGAAGGTGGAGGGAGTGAATAACCAGCGCTCTCTCCACCCTCAATACCACGACTGAGGTGAGTCCCTTGAGCAAGGCACCAATCCCCCAACTGCTCCCCGGGTGCCGCAGCGATAGCAATATGGCTGCCCACTGCTCCGGGTGTGTGTTAACGGTGTGTGTGTGTGTGTTTGGCCACACGTCACTTCCTTTCCTTCCTTCCTTATAATGAATACATTTCTCATTTATATTGTGTATACACTTTCTTTGTTTCAATGAGAAGGATCACAATGACCGATCAGAGGTGCTCGAGAAATCAACAGATATGTCTGTGATTGGATACATTGCCCAAAGGGAGAGGTTGACGAATGTTGAGATGCATGAGAGTTTGCAGACTTGAATTGATTGTTCTGCACAACTAACATCTTTTGTTGATGATTCTGCATAACTGCCAACTACTTGCAAAACTGCAGACTTTCTCTTCTCTTTTCTGTTCTTCTGTAAATTCGTAAATTCTTTCTGTCTCCTCAAACTGATTGTGAAAAGGTTCTGGAACATTTGCTGTTTTCAGAAGAGCATTGAGTTGCCAGTACAGTCTCGTATTTTTATTCCTCTGTGGATTTGCTGAGCTACATTTCATTTTGTGTGCAGATACAAAAAAAAAAAAAAACCTTCATTTTAGGGGTTTACTATTGGCCTAAATATATTTTGTTGTTGAGATAAAAAGTTACACTGAAGTTACATATTTGTTGAGATCATATTTAAGAGGCAGTTCAGGTACAATACATCCTTAAGGCAGTTCTGAATTATTACCAGCTCAGTCAGGAACTGAAAATGATCTCATAATCTGCTCAAGGCTGCCACATACAGGCTTTATAGTAAACTGTATACCAGTTTTGTTAACTGTCTACTACAAGGACTTTACAGGCTGTTCATATATTGTGGATATGATTAATAAATGTTTTTACATTCAGGAAAATATTTTGGTTAAATTTCAGTTACAGTTGGCACATTTTCATTGGATCAGTTAAATTCTTTTTATAGACTACAACTGTGGAATTGTTATCAGAGTAAAACTGACTAAAATAAATGAATGACATGACAAAATACTGACTCAATTTAAAGGACATTTTAATCAAAAAGCCGCAAAAATGGTTTGTACACTATAAGTGTGAAAAAACACAACCAAAAGGACACTAAAAAAAAGACACCACTTTACTGAGAAACGGCAAATGACTGTAATGCTAATGACTAAAAGACACAAATGATGACTAAAAGAAAAATCAGTGACAAAATTAACACTGGGGCAGAATGAGCTGTGCCTGGATGAAATTAAGCTGCATTCTTCACACCTAATGAATGAAATATGAGTGATATTTTGTTAATGAACCTTCAAACAAGCAAGTCTCTGTTAGTACCACCTGCTTAATTTCTAGATCACTAGAACAAAGTACAATAGTGAACATGAAAATAAGTCTTGTGCTGTCATTTTCAAATGAATGATATTTGCTTTGATATTTTATTTAATGTAATGACACATTTTTAAGAGTGACATATAGGTGTACAAGCCTGAATGGAACTACTACTGACTTCTAAAAAGAAGGGTGTATCTGCTGTAAGTACCACCGGAAACCACAAAAATTAATCAGACTCACTGTGATTTTCCTCATTAGTAAATGATGAAGTAAACTGCTGTCTTACCTTTAAACAGATCTCTCTCATAGACCGGATCACTGGTCTTCTCACTCACAGCGTTCTTGAGTGTGCAGGTGTAGAAGTTGTCTGGATTTCTTTTGTTTTCGACTGTGATGAACTCTCCTTTCGGATAGTGCTCTGAGCCCTTCAGTATTTTTCCAGTAGAATTCTTCCAGATGATTGTTTCACTGTATTTGCATATTAAATGCACAACATCAGGGTTTTTATCACTCCTATGTGTTATCACAGGTTTGGGGACTGGCGCTGTGAAAGAAACAAAGAAAAACTTAAATGATGCTATCAGACTGTAATAAGCAGCAGAGGATGACTGTTATTTTGTTAAACAGAACTGAAAAACAATGCAATGACATCACAGGTTTTGGTTGACCAATTGGTGGAAAGGGGCGTGTCATGACCGCCACATGTTGAAAACTAATTTTTGAAGTTGGTTAGCCATTTTCTACCCGTGAACCAAAAAGAAAAAAGAAGAAAAAAAGAAAATAGAAAAATAAATAAAAAGAGAAAAATTACACCAAAGGAGCCATTTTCTAATTTTTGCTTATTTAAATTCAAACTGAACAACAAATGATCAAAACGCACACGGACCATGTATTTTTGGAAGTACTGGTCTGCACAAGTAAATGTACAAGTCTAGGACTATAGGCTTAAAGGAGAAGTCCACTTCAAAGACAAAGATTCACATATAATGTACTCACCCCATGCCATCCAAGATGTTCATTTCTTTCTTTCTTCAGTCTTAAAGAAATTATGTTTTTTGAGGAAAACTTTTCTGTATTTTTCTCCATATAATGGACTGATATGGTGCCTCGAGTTTGAACTCGAACTTGAAAATGCAGTTTAAATGCAGGTTCAAACGATCCCAAATGCGGTTGTAAATGATCCCAGCCGAGGAAGAAGGGTCTTATCTAGCAAAATTATCGGTTATTTTCATAAAAATAATACAATTTAAATACTTTTTAATCTCAAACGCTCGTCTTGTCTTGCTCTCCCTGAACTCTGTGTATTCTGGCTCAAGACAGTTAGGGTATGTCGAAAAACTCCAACGTATTTTCTCCCTCAACTTCAAAAATCATTTCAAAATCATCCTACATCACTGCAGAAGTACCGACCCAGTCTATGTAAAGTGAACATGCAAAGAAGATCAAACACCCTTAACAAAATAGGTAAAACAGCGATATAGGACGATTTTGAAGTTAAGGGAGAACATGAGATGGAAGTTTTTCGACATACCCTAACTGTCATGAACCGGAACAAAACAGTCCAGGCAGAGACAGAGTAAGACAAGATGAGGGCTTGACATTAAAATGTATACAAATTATATTATTTTTATGAAAAAAAAAAACAATCATTTTGCTAGATAAGACCCTTCTTCCTCGGCTGGGATCTTTTACAACCGCATTTGGGATCGTTTGAAGCCGCATTTAAACTGCATTTTGGAAGTTCAAAATCGGGCACCATATCAGTCCATTATATGGAGAAAAATGCTGAAATGTTTTCCTCAAAAAACATTTCTTTATGACTGAAGGAAGAAAGACATGAACATCTTGGATGACAAGGGGGTGAGTACATTATATGTGAATCTTTGTTTTGGAAGTGGACTTCTTCTTTAAGCATTATTTGTGAAACTGGGGTGAATGTGCTAAGCAAACTGAATTAATTTTTTAACTTATCCACAGCACAATTTGTGTATGCGTGTGTTATATAATCTAATTGTGATGTAGGACACAATGTATTTTAAATATATTAAATGTTTTAGGCCTGGTTTCACAAACAGGGTTTAGGTTAAACTAGGATTAGGCAATTGTTCAATTAGGACATTTAAGTAGATTTTTAAACGTGACTTAGAAAATCATTACTGGTGTGCATCTTGAGACAAAACAAAGGCACTGACATATTTTAGGATAGTTGGTGCAAGTTTCTTTTAGTTGAAACAGCTCAGACTTACATTTTAGTCTGGGATTAGGTTTAAGACTTGTCTTTGAAACCAGGGGTTAGAGTTCTTTCAAAAGCATGTTTTGCTACGTTCATAATTCCCTGAAGACGCCCGAAATCTCCTTCTGAATTTGAATTTATGCTTTAAAAAATTCCTAACAAATAAAAGTCTTAATGCCTTGGTATCTATATGTAGCAGAAAAAAATGCATCCGCTGCTCTTCATCCAAATCTTGGTCAAAAGTAAAGTGAAGCAGAACATTTTGTTAAAATATATTGCCATTTATGCATGTCTTATGCTTATTTCTCTTGGGCTGGAGATGGCGCGAGCTTCACAGGTTGCTGGGATGATGAAGCCTTTAACTTTTATAGCAGTCAGCCCCACCCCTTTTAGTTGCATGAAGTTCCTTTTGTTCATGCACCTGAACAAATCAGGCTTCAGCATCAGAGTAAACAGAGAAATTTCTCCTCAAACTGATTGTCAAAAGGTTCTGAAAAATTAGTTTCAGAAAAGCAATGAGCTGCCAATACAGTCTCATATTTTTATTCCTCTGTGGATTTTCTGCACTAGGAACATCTACATTCACTTTTGTCACTTTTGTTTACATGCAAACCACTACAATGACTTAGAAAAAGACGAATATAAACTCGATTTCTGAGGTGTGTGTTAAATGAAACATATTGTTTTTATGGCCAGGAATGGCAGAATAGAATAGTTTTGTCTAAGGTTAGTGTCTAAACAGAAACAGACTTTTAAAACGAAACTCATCTTGAGAAATATTTATTCTCTATAATGTTTATTCCTCATAGTAAACCACATATGACAGCATGAGTTTTATTAAATGCTAATTTAATCTTCTTACAGTCTCAGTAAAGACATGTGGAAAAGAGCTACTAAAGGGAATGTCCTGCACCATCAAGCTGAAAACAAAAAACAATGAAAATCCTACTGAGATCAAATGGCTAAATCTCTCTATAGTGGGAAATTACTTTACTGGAAAAATGGGAAGATCAAGACAAACACTCTAGGTGTAAAAATGAAAGATGATGGATCATTAACATTTGAAAGTGTTTGTCTGAACAACACTGGCAAATATAAATACATTGCTTTTAATAATGATGGTACAGAGTTTGGTACTGGAGAAGAGGAAATCAATGTTTATGGTGAGACAACAAATATTTGTACCCTTATAACACAATGCAAATAATAGCAAAATAAGACCATATATTTCTAAGTAGCTCCAGGAGGAGGAAATAACCGCCATGTTTCTGTCACAGCAAAGGCTCCTAAACCTACTGTGACAATCAACTGCAAAACTAATGGGGACGTTACACTCACCTGTGACACTGGAGACCGTACAGATCTGACTGTATCCTGGTATAAAAAAGACAAAATCATCCAGAATGAAAAAAACCCTCAACTGCTTTTGACATCTACTCAAGTACAGGAGAATAAACCGTACTCATGCAGAGTAAGCAATCCTGTCAGCAGTGAACAAAGTGTAAGCATTACAGTATCATGTAAGTCATTCTAATTTCATGTGCTTCTCATTCTTCAATGTATTTAATCAAGTATTTAATCATTATCTTTGGATACTGATGCTAAAAACCTAACATTTTCAGTTCTGGCAGAATTAATGATTTATCAAATGACTGTGTGACTTCACAATTTCACATTTGTTTCATGAAATACGCACTGATTGTTGGTCTGGCTGTTTTGAAACAATGATAGTAAAACAACAGTATTTTCCAGCAACAGAATTAGTTTTACAGTATTAAACTGAAATCTCAGAACATGGAAACATATTTTACACTGCCAGTCAAACTTTTGTCAAAGGTTACACTTAAAACAACTGCACATTTTAATTTCAGTAAACTTAAACTTAGACTTTTAACATCAATTTATTATTTTTTAATTAAATTAAAACACTGTGTCCACATCAAAAGACGTCTCATGAAATAATGTTGGCCTGTATACTGTATTATGGAGTTTTTAGGATTTTTAAAAGCTTAAAATAGATGTTTTTTAATGAGTCAGTTGTTTGTTAATTCTTTCGTTTTTGTCTTGTCATGTAAAAGCCTAGGTCTTAAACACTATGAGACCTTCTGCTGCTGCTAATATGTGTTCCTGTGTTCTCTAGCCCACGCAGCAAGCACAACATGGTAAATTACGTCTTCGTCACCTCTGTCACCAACTATGACGTATGAGCTTTAAAAGTTCACACCACAATCCTCCACAGTCCTAAGATCTTAAATTCACATTTATTTAGCAGATGTTTTTGATCCAAAGTGAAAAACTAGTAATAATAGTGAAACAAATTACTGAATTAACCTATAAAAATATCTTATGAAAAGCTTATCTTTTATCTTAGCCTATTTGTTGTGATTAACCAGCATACAACATGAAGGCAAAGTATTTTGCCACAGTTTCCTGTCACATGTATTAGCTTCTAAAACCAGACTTAAATAAACTCCTCCTAATATCTTGTATATAGGCCAAGGCCAAAACTGGGTTCAAGGTCTAATTGTACTTTACTTTACTTATGTGCCTACATTCACTTTTTTTGCATGTCTAATAATGTCAAAAACATAAAATGTTTCTTAACTCATCACATTCTGTTAGGAATACTTTCATTGTAGTTTATTTAAAATAGTAAATATTATATAGCTAAACATACATTCCACGGTAGCCTGTGTTATTTAAAATATATAAATTAATTATTTTGGTATCATGATATTACAGTTTTTCTCGATTGCTGAAACACTATAACTAGTCTTTTGAACTAAAATTTCAAAACCATAATGCCATTTTTCAAAAAGCACACCCATTTCCCTGAACTATAAACACTATTCCCCTGCTTTAACACATGAGTCAGATTTGGTGAAATGTTACGGCAAAACTCTACACACAAATCCCTACATTTCTCAGTGCTTACACCATCATTTAGAAAGCACTAGCATTCAATATTGTTCACTCAAGTCTGCAAAGTTTGAGCTCAATTAGCACACAATTACCCAAGTGGAAACACTAGGAGTCAAAATTTATCACACACCAATCAGAACCTTTGATGGAGATAAAAGGGCCAAAGTCAGCTTACAGTTTGGTGCATTTCTCAGATCAGAAATGAAATTCTCAAAACTACTTGTTCAACCTCCACATCATCTAATCATAAAATGTTTCTCATTTTTTTTAAACAAGTTGTGTTTGCTTTGGTACATTTATGCAACTGATTATGCAACTGATTTGTCTGCGGTTTCCTACATTATCAGTTTCTATTGTCATGTTGCTCAAAATCTTTTACATGTATATAGTTCTCTGTGCTATAGTCTTACCCCTCAAAACATCAAGTCATTAGCTCATCGTATATGTCTTTACAGTAAATGCTAAATTTTTTATCTAGTTGTCATAAACTGTCAAGCATATTCTACACATTCCTATTAGACTTTTTGTAAATTTGCCATGAATTGTTCAAGTGAATATTGACTTTCACTAATGTAGAGACTACAGATCAACCAATGATAAAGCAGTTCTCTGAAATAGCTCAAAGGTACATCTCAACATCTCATGAACCTTCAACTGGAAAGCATATATAGACAGAGGACAAGACAAGACTTACAAATTCTGACAGTGGACTTCACTGGACAGTGACTTGGTAATTTTCATTTTTTTTTTATCCTGATATTTTTTTTTGTCAGACCACTAGTAAAAGTGTAACTGTGAATCCTATAGAGTCTTTTTCAATCAATATCCCGCATACAGTAATGTGTAATTTCGAAGAGGAAGAGTAGGACGTGAAAGAGAAAGAGGAGGAGAAGGAGAAGGACTTCGACCACAACATGGAAGAGAAACGGGAAGGGCAAGAGCAAGAAAACAAGCAGTCTCATATATTTTAGTTGATGGGTGCCAGGGTTGGATCAGACATGCAAGAGGATTTTACCCCTGCTGCCTGTCCAGGGCCAATTTAGTCTGTGGTGTTGAGGAGGTTCTTTGGCCTTTCCCAGACCAAAGACAGGATGCTGGGGCAGAATAATTATTTTTTTGTTTTGTTGTTGTTTGCGGTTTTGTGCTGTACTCTATAGTTGTAATGCCACGCCAGCAGAGGGAGCCCTCTCCCATGGACTGACTGTTACCGCTCACTCTGCTGCTTCTTTGGTTACTTCCTGTTTGGTGGCCATATAAGGAGGCCTAAACCAAACAGGCCCTCGTGAAGTACTGTTTTGCCTGTGCGGACTCTACCAAGTGTTTTCCCTGTTTTCATTGCCTTGCTTTGTTATTTCCACGGTTTTGTTTCATTGTCATAGTTTTGTCTTGTTTTCTGCCATAGTTTCGTCTTGCTTCATTGCCATAGTTTTGCCTAGTTTCATAGCCCTGTTTATTTTGCTCACGCCATGCCTGCCGCTCCAGGGCCTGCACCTGTCATGGCCGCCCTTCCAGAGTTTCCACCCGTCATGGCCGCCATCCCAGAGCCAGACCACAAGATGGCCACCATCCCAGAGCCAGTCCACAAGATGGCCGCCATCCCAGAGCCTGTTCACAAGATGGCCGCCATCCCCGAGCCTGTTCACAAGATGGCCGCCATCCCCAAGTCTGTTCACAAGATGGCTGCCCCGTCTGAGTCCCCGGCCAAGATGGCTGCCATGCCCGAGCCTCATCAGTTCAAAACCATCTCATCCAAATTTCATCCCACGTCTGCCACACCCAAAGCAAATCAAGTGATGGCTGATCCTCTGGTGTCAAGTCAGGGCTGCACTTTCAATGCCAAGTCAAGTGACAGCTGTGATTCCTGAGCCACGTCAAGTTACAGCTGTTGTTCCTGAGTCAAGCCAAGTTACAGCTGTTGTTCCTGAGTCAAGTCACATTACAACTGTTGCTTCTGAGTCAAGTCAAGTTACAGCTGGGTTGTCTGTTACGCCAAACCACAGCTGATTTCCATGAGCCAAGCCAAGTTACAACAGATCTTCATGAGCCAAGTCAAGTTACTGCTGTTGTTCCCGAGTCAAGTCAAGCCATGGCTGACCTTCATGAGCCAAGTCAAGTCACAGCTGGTCTTCACAAGTCAGGTCAAGACACAGCTGTTCTTCATGAGTAAAGTCAAGTCACGGCAGACCTCCCTGAGTCAAGTCAAGTCACGGCAGACCTTCCTGAATCAAGTCAAGAAACAGCTGCACTCCTAACAGCACCTCTTCACGACATGGCTGCTAGTACAGGGCCTCGCCAAGCCACAGCCGTCCTGCCAGAACCTCACCAGGTCCCGTCTGACCTTCCAAAGCCACGTCACGTCTCAGCTGATCCTCTAGAGCCTCGTCACGTCTCAGCTGACCTCCAAGAGCCTCGTCACGTCTCAGCTGATCTCCTAGAGCCTCGTCATGTCTCAGCTGACCTCCAAGAGCCTCGTCACGTCTCAGCTGACCTCCAAGAGCCTCGTCACGTCTCAGCTGATCTCCTAGAGCCACTGCGCTCCTGAGGCCTTGTCTGACCACGAGTCTGTACCAGAGGCCTCTCCTATCCAAGAATTTGCGCCAATGCCTCCAGAGGTGTCAGCTTCCGCTGTAGATCCTCCAAAGGAGGCAGCGTCCATTCATGAACTGCCGTGTCGGTCCACGAATCTGCTCCAGAGATCTTGTCTGACCTTGAGTTTGCACCAATACCTCCTGAAGTGTCAGCATGCAAAAGATTCTAAAGTCATAAGTACTTCAAAAAACAAGGCTCCCTGAGGATTCCTGAAGCACCCAAACACTTTACTTAGTGCCTGATCCTTAGCCCACCACCTAGTTGGCCCTACTGGGCACAGTCGTCTGTGATGCGTGTCCTGACTCTTCTCTTCCCACTTCTACATGCGCTTGTATGATTCTCTTAAAAAAACTGCTATATCATTAAGCAGTGAAAACAGAGATGCACTTTCCACAACACTGCCTGTTGTGTCTGCCAGTACAAGATTCAAAAGATGTGAATAACACCAAATATGAACCTGATTGGGGGAATGCTCAGAGAGGAGTGTAAAAAAACCCCTAAACTGTCCCTGCATATTAGCTGCACCATCTGTTGAGTTGCCCACACATGTGCCAATGTCAATATTAAGGTTCAGCAGCACTTTTTTCAGAAGCTCTACAAAACTCTGGCCAGTAGATGACTCACAGTCCACCACAGCAATCAGTCTTTATTGAATGACATCTGTTACATATCGAAGTATGATTGAACACTGGTCTTTGGAGCTGATATCCTGGGTTGTGTCAAGCTGGACAGAAAACATGCCAGCTTGTCTCACTTCTTCTGCTATATTCAATTTCATCAGCTGGCCGATGACATCCACAACTTTATTAAATGTTTCTTTTGACAGCAGAGTAACTAGAGCACCTCTGCCTTTTGCACCAGTTTCATGTTGCTTTTTACTGTTTTCAATGCAAGTGTTAACATGCTGTTGGAGGCAAATGTCATATCTACTCAAGAGTAGAATCAACTCCAGGATGTTACCATGATTAACAGCAATGTTTTCTAAGCTATAACCTGCCTCTTCTTTATCTCCCCTGTAACTTAGGCCACATTTGCCTATGACTTTAATAACGTCCACTATGCGCTCCATCACCTGGCGTTTCTTTTTCACTTGCTCAGCACGCAGTGACATTTGGTTGCTAGTCAACAGGCTTTTCACATCTGCCTTTTGTATTTTCATAAAGTAAGCATCTGCACTATCTCTGTGAGTCTTACTTTTTTCGTGTTCCACTATCCTTTGGTGAATGTGTTTCCAGTCTTTCATGCCTCCCTTTATGAAAGGGCCATCACTTACCAAAGGAGCAAATGCCAAACAAACAGAACAGTACAGAGATTGTTTTTTTTTCA
This sequence comes from Cirrhinus mrigala, assembly GCA_036247105.1. Classification (NCBI taxonomy): domain Eukaryota; kingdom Metazoa; phylum Chordata; class Actinopteri; order Cypriniformes; family Cyprinidae; genus Cirrhinus; species Cirrhinus mrigala. The sequence continues at coordinate 32,189 of JAMKFB010000300.1, forward strand.
CAGTAAGTCAGCCACTTGCGGTTTGTTCCATCTTTGCTATTGAAAACCTTTGGTATAGGAACATTTGGGGTTTGTTGAGGATGATAATAAAAAAATGTAACTATATCCTGTGACTGAGGTCGAGCAAAGTAATCAAAACTATCAACAGAATCATCTTCATCTGCCTTGTTCCTAGCTTGTGGTTCTGGGTTCTGCTGCTGAGTTGCTGCCTCTGTTATCTGTCCCAGAGTAGACTCTACTCTCCCTTTCACACTTCCTTCTGTATCCCTAAACTCGAGTGCGCCTGTATTTAATCACAATAAAAAGCATTCTGTAAGCTTTAACATATGTGGAAAGCATCTTTAAATTGAATTAAAACAAAGCAAATTAAATATTTCAAATGGCAAAACATGCAGGCTTTCATATGACTTTTATTCCCTTTCAATCGTAGGCTTTGTATATTTACTATCTTTTAATAAAAACATAATAGGTCACTAGTAACACTTGAGCACAGAATGTTGTTATACTTTAACTAATGTCATCATGTTTGCTTATTCACAGACTGTGGTACAACAGCTTACCTGTGTTTTCCACATTGAGAGCATCAGTCTCTTGCATGATACAACTGGGTCCTAGCTCTGCGTCTGACACTAAATGAAATTTTAAAAATGGTCATATTTCTCACCACAAATTTCCCCTTTTTAGCTTTCTGATCAAGTTAAGTCAGATTTATTAATGTAGTGAATCATCTGATGTCATTAATTATCTCAGGGCATTTTTCATTGAGCAGGTGTAATATTCATTAATATTAATATTAATTATTGGAATTCTTATATTCACTCAATGACAATCCTACCTGCCCATTCTAGTGTGTTGGGCTCATGACTGGTGCTTGTTAACGTTACGGGGCCTGGCTCTTCACTGTTAGCAGCAAACTGGACTAGAGGCTGCTGCTGCTGAAGAGCTACAGTACAAGAAAAAGTTCGATACATAAACATGAACGGTGGTTTGCAGACATCGTTGTTTTGCACTGCTCCTAACTAGCTTAACGTTAACTTACCGGCCGTTTCATCGTCTTCATGTGTTGTTGTACTCTCGCTGCCGCTGGTTTTAACAAAAAATGTACTCAGCTTACTACATTTGGCCGCGTCAGTTTCTAGAGCTTTCTTTTTTTTAATTCTGGCCTTTTCAGCGCTACCTTTGCGCTTTTTATTATCCATTTTTCATCTCTCACGTATCTCTTAACAACTGATTTTGCTGTTGAGCAAGGTGCCGCTGTCGGGGGTGTCGAATCATAATTACGTCATCATTAACCTGCAGGCTGCATTCTGCTCATGGGGCTGCGAGAAAATAAATAAAAAGAGCGGAGCTGCGGTAAAATAATGAATAAAAAGAGTGAGGCTATGGTAAAAAATAAATTAAATAAATAAATAAATAAATAAATAAATAAATAAATAAATAAATAAAAAGTGCGACTGCTGTTAGTGCAGGCAGCTAGGGACACCGGCCCTCGCGGCCAAAAAAACGGACCGGCCCACCGGGAATTCTCTCGGTCCTCCCGATTAGCCAATCCGGGCCTGCTGCCACGTCTGACCATGAGTTTGCGCCAATGTCCCCGGAGGTGGCGGCTCCGGCTGCAGAACCCCCTAAGGGGGCGGCGTCCTCCTGTCATGAACTCACTGCCTGTCATGTCACAGCCAAGGAAGCCAAGGAGGCCAAGGAAAACTTCTGTGAACTCTTTGCTCTGCTATGGATGTCATTTGTTCTACTGTGGATATCTTTGCTCCTGGCTGCTCTGCCTGCACTGTCTGTCCCGCTGTGGCTCCCTGTTCTGCCTGCTCTGCCTGCCCCGCCATGGCTGCCTGCTCTCCCTGCTCTCCCTGCTCCACCATGGCTCCAGGCTCCTCCGAATCAAACATGGTGGACTTCTGCTCCAAGGTTTCACTGTCTACCACTGTTCCACAGCCCAGGTCCTCCAAGGTTCCAGTGTCTGCCACTGATCCACGGTCCAGGTCCTCCAGTGCTTCACTGTCTGTCCCTGCTCCACGATCCAGGCCCACCTCCTCTGCACGGACCTGGCCCTCCGTCCCACCCCCCGTTTTGCCTCTGTTCCCCCACCCTCCTGGACTATTGTTGTTGCTGTTTTGAGCGCCAGGAGTCGCTCCTAGAGGGGGAGATTCTGTAATGCCACGCCAGCAGAGGGAGCCCTCTCCCATGGACTGACTGTTACTGCTCCCTCTGCTGCTTTTTTTTGGTTACTTCCTGTTTGGTGGCCATATAAGGAGGCCTAAACCAAACAGGCCCTCGTGAAGTATTGTTTTGCCTGTGTGGACTCTGCCAAGCGTTTTCCCTGTTTTCATTGCCTTGTTTTGTTATTTCCACGGTTTTGTTTCATTGTCATAGTTTTATCTTGTTTTCTGCCATAGTTTCGTCTTGCTTCATTGCCATAGTTTTGCCTAGTTTCATAGCCCTGTTTATTTTGCTACTTTGGACTGCTCACTGGTATTTTGACCATCTGCTTGATTTACTGGATTGCGCTCTTGCCTTGCCCTGGATATATGTCTGACACTGCCTGTCTTGACCACGATCTGTATAATAAAGCTCACACTTGGATCTATTCATGCTTCCTAAGAGTCCTGTTACAACAGTACAATAAATTAAGGATTAAAACACTTGCAAATGCATACATTTGTTGTGTTCATAATGTGAATTTTTTTCCCAAGCAACAGTTATTACCAGTTTGGATAGTATTGTTTTGAATTGATCTCATCAGTGTGTAAAACTGTGTTGCTGTGTGTTTGAGGGTTTGTGTGTCATGTCTGAGAGCAAAGTTTGTTTTTTTTTCAGCAAGATTGAGTTGTTTGGAGTGGAGAGCTTCATTCTGACCTGAATATAGAAAGTTTGGGGAATTGAGTTAGAAGTTATGGATTTGTTTAGAGTTTTGCAAAAGCGAGGCATAATTGCAAGAAATGTGTTTAAGCAATTGATTAATTAATTAATGAAACGATTAATTAAAAAAAGATTCTATATGGAATATATTTCCTAATTTTATTTATTTGGGAAAATTGGAGGTAATTTCACCAACAGGCTTTATTATACTGGTTTACAAACTAGTGACGTTGATTTATTTGGAATAATCAGAATATTGTTTACAGAAAATAAATGCTTATTTTTTAAGAGATGGTATTTAAATAATATACGCTATACTTCGTTAACCAATTGATAGAATGACAATGCCATTCCTAGTGGTATAAAAACCTTCCATATATATAACAATTCTATCTCAGTAGAAGTGATTTTGATTGTTGAGGACAAATTCAGTCTTTTAAATTGATGGCACTGTACAATGTTATTTAGAATCTTGTTTGGTCTCTTCCACACAAATATTTATTAACAAACAAAATTAAAGGTGCTACCGTTGTAATAGTTTATTTAATAAGAATATGCAAAATATTTATTTATTTATTTATTTTATTTATTTATTTTTTTTTTTTTTGGAATGAGCTATACCTATCTCTAAGAAATATTGAGATATTTTGTAATCTATTGTTCTCGGTATTGCAGTTATGTTCTTGTTATAAAGTATTTTGGCATTAATAATAATAATAATAATAATAATAATAATAACCACAGTATTTCTTCAGATTTGAAATTTAAGAGTGGCTGCTTTAGGTGTCCATTCTGCCACCTACATTGATATCCTTAAATAATAAAAACAAAAACAACATAAAACTAACTTCCTATAGGCTATTTTATTATTTAACTTTGTTGCTTTCAAAAAAATAAATGAAGAGTTTTATATCTTTTGTAAAAATTGTTATATTCTGCAAAGTTACAGAAATAGTAAATCAGTTTGGTTTAATTTTAAATGGGCAGATGGTTTAATTTCTTCCATTTACTCTAATGCTATGAAAATAACCACCATCTCTGCAGTATATACAGATATATAATAAGTAATTATCTTAGCAACTTTATGCTTAAAAAGAGGGATATACATAGCTGCAGCTGTTTGTCCAGTTACTGGGTATTTGGAAGTGTCTTTATATATTCATTAACATTGAAAATATTTACTCTCAATATACTGAATATACAATATACAAAAATATGTGGCAATGAAAATTTATTGAAGTATCAATATAGTAAAAGGTTAACAAAAATGGCTTTTATGCATTTGTATCTGAAAATGAAAATATAAAAAGATGCATTGTGAGAAAGTACAGTTCATATTACATGTTTATTCTGTGCACAGGCAAACTGGCATTGACAAGTACTGGCCTGGCATGCATAATGCATAATTTTTAATCATTTTTGTGGATCTGTTTGAAGTTGAATATAGTTTTATCTTGCTGCATATAGCACATTTAATATAGTCTCTCTCTCAGTAACTCTCTACTCTTACCCCAATTTTGGCCTAAAGAAAAATTAGTAAGTTTTTAAGAGATCTTGTCCCTCCTCGAAAATAAAACATTTGCATAAATAACAGCGGATTTATATATTCAGAACTGGAGGATGAAATTTCAAAATCATCTGCTGCCCAGCAGACAGAGGGTCAAAAAGCAACAATCAAAGTTATGAAGGCACAGATGGTTAAGAGCTCCAGTTGCTTCAGTAAAGCTGTGATTTGGAGACGATGACCATGCAAATGGGTCCAGAAGATCAACATGTGGCTTTGCATCCATGATGAGCAGAATTGTCTGGCTCGTGGCAGCATCAGTCATTCACTCACAAATGTCATTTCTGAGGGATGGGGGAAAAAAAAAAAAAAAAAAAAAAACCCTAATATTTCAATGTAAATTTTAAAAGTTGATCACAAATTGAAATCTACTTGACTTGTCTTTGATATCGCACATGGGCATTCTTTTCACAAGGAATTAAGAAAAACTTACTCTGAAAGTCTTGTGTCTCCCATAACAAGCAGCACAACAATCTTTGAGAATAACAGTGACACATTCGGTCATTTACAGTAAACATGAAATCATAATTGACCCTATTTACTTTATTAATACAGATTCCAAGTTTTATTGTGAACATTTCATGAGAGCATGTTATTCTGAAAAACAAACAAACAAACAAACAACAAGAACAACAAAAACGTTTATCTTTATAATCAAAATGCTCTTTCCTTTTCTGCTGATGTCACTCAGGCTGCACAGGGTACTAGATAATGTTAACCATGGTATTTTTTTGTTTAACGATCTAATCAAAATTCTTTTTTTTTCTCACACAGATTATCTGGTTTCACACAGAAATATGTCACAAACGGCAACTCACCTCAAGTTTTTAAAATGTTTTAAGCAAATGATAAGCACAGATTAAAAAAAATTATATATTTAATATGTTTTAAAAGACAAAACACAACAGTAGCCTACCGTGATGGTGGTATAAAGGTGGTATAAACAGGAAAAGGATGATAAAAACCATGCTGATTGAAACAATGGCAATCCAAATGACAAATCCCCATAAATAAGCTAAAAAGAAAATGTTACGTTTATAAAACTAAGCCCACACACATTTAAATGATCAGAATTGAGGTATAAAAAACAATATAATACATGTATAGATAGATAGATAGATAGATAGATAGAATTTAAAACTAAACTGGTTAATGTCTTACAAACACACCTGAGATACAGAGGAAGTAACAAAAATAGAAACCACAAACATGCGGTTGATTAGCATTTAGTGCTGCTGTTTTCATGTATTCATGGCAAATGTTCAATGTCAAGGCCTGGCACAAATATTGTAGAAAAAAAATAATCTTTGTGTGACAAAGAGCCAATTAAGATTTCAAATTTCAAAATGAATTGCAAGAAAAACTAAAAACTTCCTTTTGTGAAATATTTTGCTGTTAAATGGTGTTTGTGCTGTCGTTCTGTCTTCTAATAAATGACACCTGAAATTTTAATACCTAATTCTAATGCAATGACATTCAGATATTTTCAAGTGTGAATATGAATACTTGTTGAATGTAACTACAACTTCTGAAGAGAAAAGAGAAAATAAGACTCAGTGATTTTTCTCTTTAGTAAATGATGCTTAAGTATATCACAATCTTACCTTCAAACAGATCTCTCTTATAGACCGGATCGCTGGTCGCTTCACTCACAGCATTCTTGAGTGTGCATGTGTAGTAGCTTTCGGGATTTCCATTTTGCTTAACTGTGATGAACTCTCCTTTCGGATGGTGTTTTGCAATCACCAGACTTTCTCCAGCAGAATTATTCCAGATGATCTGTCCACTGTACTCGCAAATTAGATACACAACATTAGGGAATTTATCGGACTTATCTATTTTTATCACAGGTTTGGGGACCGGCGCTGTAAAACAAACAATGAGAAACTTCAATGATGATATCAGACTGATATCATAGTATTTTAATACAAATCATAGTTTACACTAAAAAGCACCATTGTACTATCATGATTTTTGGGACCATGGTATAACTTTGACTTTTTTTAGCATAATAATAGCTGTTATTAAATTACTCAAATTACTAGCTGTATTATTATTAAAAAGATCATAATATATGAACAATTAATATTAATTAATATAATAATTAATATCCACTCACGCAATATTTCCAATCTGAATTTTTGTTCCTGCTCTTTACTGTTGATGTCGATAGTATAAATACCATTATGATCTGCACTTAAATTACTAATAGTGATTTGTCCAGTCTGACGATCAAGTTTGGTGATGCCTCTGAACCTCGGATTCGGGGTGACAAAACCATCATCATCCCATTCAATCGCCTTGACAACAATTCCGCTGCTGCTTCTTTGTTTCCATATAATGCTGGTGACGGGACGACTTAATTTGTCTGGACCAAAAGACACTGTACCACCAAGTGCACCAAATACTTTCTTCTCATTTTGACCTAGTGAATGAAATGTAAAAGACTATGTTAGTCAACATTCAACAAGCAAATGTCTAAAAAAAGTTAGTTAATAGCTAATAGCTTCCGGATTGCACGTCAACAAAAAGTAGCTGATATTGTACTGTATTTCGACATAAAATGCCATATACATGCCGTACAAAAATAAACAAAGCACATACATATAATTATTATCATGAAATATTAAAATAACCAGAGTATAACCATCTAAACTATAAACCGAACCCTTTCTGTAGTGGTGTAGGCCTTGGCCTGTTGCTAATCACTTTACACAAAACTAGGCCACGACAAAGACTGTGTCGTGGATTTGAGAGAGTATGAGAGAGTATGTTAGTCAACATTCTACACCAACTAATTTCTTCCCATCTAGTCAGTGAAATGTTTTACGTCCAACAAACAAGTATGTTATTCACTACAGTCGTTTATACTTTGTATATAATTAGGTTATACTTTAATATAATTAAAAATTTTTAGGGTAGACAAAAACAGATCGCAACCTTCAATAAAATCTTAAAAACATCATGTACCTGAAACAGCTTCTGTGGTGATGAACACAACGTAGATTGTGACCAACATAAAGCATCGTAGAGACATTTTTGTTATGCAAAGGACACATTAATGCTCTGAATGTCTTTTACACACTTTGTGTCTAACACTACGCAGACTGGGTGTAAGATAGAGGAAGTACGAAAACTCGTCACACTAGATGCAATTGGCTGCTTCTGCTGTCTTGTGTACATACATGGCAAATGCTTGTGCGTCTGGGTTCAGGAAGACTTTCAACCATGACCCACATGATGCACTATACATAATGTATAAAACATTACCTTGATGGCGGGGAAGATCTCATTCACAAGGGTGCTTTGTTGTGTCGGAAGTCAGTAGAGTAGATGTATATACACAGTTCATCTGAATGAGAAAATCTGTAGTCTTTATTGCGGTTACACTGAATGTATGAAGCTTTGCTATGTTTGCTATGCTCATACACTGTAAAAATTTGTTGAGTCAGCTTAAAATAATTCGATACCCTGCTGCCTTACATTTTTAAGTTCAGTCAACTCAAAAAAGTTTAGTCAACTTAAAATGTTAAGTTTAAAGTTTAAACTTAGATAAGTAACCCAGCTGCCTTAAAATTGAAGTTGAATCAACTTAAATATCTAAGTTGTCACTTAGTATACCTTAACATTTCAAGTTGAATAAACTTTTTTTGAGTTGACTGAACTTAAAATTTTAAGGTAGCCGGATAACAAATTATTTTAAGTTGACTCAACAAATAGTTTTTTATTGTCTTCTCACTACAATGTGCCCACAGAGAAGGGTTTAATCATTCATGTGCTATAAAATGGTTAAAATAAATTTTAATTATGTAAAAGAGCTTGTTTTATCAAAAGCAACACTTATAACACTTATAAACTTATAAACACTTATCTTATCTCATATGAAAGCCGGGTTGTTTTTCAATGACATATGCGTATTTCAGTTGTGCCCCCACTTATTGTCAACACCATCAGACATTCATTAAAATGTAATAAAATCAGGGAATATCAGGGGCAGCTGTCACTCTAAAGGACCCCTTGCTACACATCTACAGAATATGTTTTTTTTTGTAGTTTTAGCACTTATTTTAAGGAAAAACAAACTAACAAACAAACAAGCACATAAAATATGTATAAATGACAATCAATTTTCATAAAATGTTCAGCTTCATTTTAGTTTTAACCAAGATTTGTATGAGTTCAATTTTTTATTTATTAATTTTTTTTCTTCAGTAAAAATGTTCTGTTAAAAAGTTGATTTATGGTAACAATGTACACTGTATAACAAAACAAACAAACAAAAACACAATTTGTTGAGTCATCTTAAAATAATTTGTTACCCTGCTGCCATAAAATTTTAAGTTCAGTCAACTCAAATAAGTTTAGTCAATTAAAAATGCTAAGTGACAACTTAGATATTTGAGTTGACTTAACAAAAAAATTGGTTTGTTAAACTTAAAAGCTGGGTAAGTAACCCGGCTGCCTTAAAATCTTAAGTTAAATCAAAATATCTAAGTTGTCACTTAGTCCAACTTAACATTTCAAGACTATTACAGTGTAATAGGTTGGTATTTATTTATTTATTTACCAACTAATGCATGGACTACTAAAATATTATACACTTAACGTAACGTCAATCATTTTTGAATAAAATTGTCTGTCAAAATGTAATGTTTTAAGACATTTATATAAAGCAAACATTCAAATTCAGAAGGAGATTTAGAGAGTCCTCAGGGAAGTATTTGATATAATAATAATAATAAAATTAAATTAAAGGGGATAATTGTGTTAAATACATTCTCTTATTAATCCCTCATAACATTTACAATTAAAAATATTTTCTTTTTAAACCCAATAGCAGTTAGAGTCGCTGTTTACAACATATTATGGCCTAAAGAGCCTGTAATTTGCCATTTTGCAATGACAGAAGATTTTGCACCAAAATGTACTGTGGAGTTTGAAACTCGACAGACTGAGATAAAACATAACTGATCAACATCACAGATTATTTATGAATATTCATACACATGAAGGTTTTCACGCATAGCAACCTATCATATAATTAATATCTTAATTATATCTTAATAATTTAATTCTGCCACACAAACAGTGCAACTTTTCAACATTAAAGTCACATCTAGAGTTTATAAATACATCTATATAAATAAGACTGTTGAAAATTGAAAACAACACCCAAACAAACAATTTTGTCCATAGTTGTTTGGCTCTCTGTGTGCTGAAAAAAAAAAAAAAAACTGTCAGCAGAGTTTTGTCTAACATCAACATATGTCATGATGACGTTTATACAACCACCAAGTGCACCAAATACTTTGTTCTCATTTTGACCTAGTGAATGAAATGTGAAAGACTATGTTTGTTACGAATCTGGCCGGTGACCTTCAGTCTGCTCACCACCAGATGTCGCCCTCTCATCACATTCATATTACATTGACTGTTACACCACACCCCGGACTACGTTCCCCATCAGCCATTGCACTCATCACCTGCGTCCAATCAGAGACCCTATTTAAGCCCCGGACTTCCTTTCACTAGTCGCCAAGTATCGGATTGTCTTTTTTTTTATTTATTTTTTTTTTTATTGCAGTTTTTAGAACAAAAAAAAAAAAAAAAAAACATACAAGGGCAATTACATAATAGATAACATCAAAAAAAAAAACAACATAAAACAAATAAAAAAAGAAATGAAACAATAATGAAAAATTAAAATTAAAATAAGGAAAGCAGTAACATCACATATCCATAATCAAGTACAAATAGTTATAAATTACTCAAAAAATATATATATAATATATTATAAAGGCTTTAAAGTAATTTACCATTTTTTTTTTTTGCTTTGCTATTTTTTGTTTCTTTTAATGTACACAGGTAGTGACCAATTTCTATTTTAAAATGAGTAAAATTAGTTTTTTTCACTGCCCATTTACATTTATGAATGAAAAACGTTCCATATATAATGAGTAAATTCGCAATATACCAAATTTTGAAGTCAGCAGTATACTCATAAAAAAATAAAATATCCTTTTCTTTGAGTTGCAATTCAACATTAGTACTTTGTTTAACAAAAAACACCAAATCCCACCAAAACAATTTTGTATAAATACAATAATAAAATAAATGGACAATACTCTCATTTTCCTTTTTACAGAAAACACACTTTAAGTCAATGTCTTTACAAAACTTTGCAATTACCTGTTTTACAGGATAAATACGATGAACTATCTTGAATGATACCTCTCTAATTTTATTAGTAATACAAAAATGTCTAAAGATCTTAAAGGTTTCTTTCCAATTGACATCTTGAAATTGTGATGTCCAAAAACCAATGGCTAAAGGAACACTAGAAATTTGGCAAATCTAAGATAATTATTATTACATTTTTTTTCTTTTATATTTATACCTTCCAATTTAAGACAGAAATCAACATTTGGTTTTTCATCTATATCATTTACTAATAATTTCCTAAGTTCTGAGGGAATGGCATTAATTACCATTACATACTCCTTCACAGGTATATGAAATAATTTTTTTTTAAGAACTCTGCATAGGTAAGCACGTGACCATTAGAATTCAACAGTTGTGAAACCAACCAAACATTTTTTCTAAACCAATTAACTAAAAAAAGAGATTTATTTTGGTGTGTAATGTATTTATTATTCCAAATTAAGCACTTGTGAGGGGAAAAATTGTGTTTGTATATCATCGTCCATGATAACAATGCCTGTCTGTGAAAACTGGAAAAATTTTTTGGAAAGCTTGCTAATATTAAAGTTACAATAAAGGAGAAATTCAATACCACCTACTTTTTCAAACATAATATTAGGGATATAATACCATAATTTATCTTTTGAACGAACATAATTTTGTATCCACTTAATTTTAAAAATAGTGTTAGATATTTCAAAATCAAGTACATTTAGCCCACCTTAATTAAGTGGATAAGAAAGTATTTTTTTTTATTCAAATAATGATGTTTATTTTTCCAAATAAAATTATATATATTGCCGGAGTGTAAACCATGCGGTAGATAAAGTAACTTCAGATTTTGATAATAAAACTCTCCCATTTAAAGACAGGTCTCTCATTAGCCAAATGTTAAATTTCTTTTGAATTTTATTAATTAATGGGGTATAATTAAGATTTATTCTTTCTTTTTGGTCTTTACGTATCTTAATCCCTAAATAAGTAATATAGTCTTTTATTGGAATGCCACAAAATTCAGACAAGTCACTGAGTCTTTCTTTTAAAGCAAATAATTCACATTTTTTAATATTTATAGCTAACCCTGATACCATATAGAATTCATTAAGACACTTAAGAGCCATTTTTAATTCTTTTATGTCTTTTAGAAAAATTGCAGTATCATCTGCTAACTGGGAACATTTAATCACATTATTTGCCAGCTGAATACCTTGAAATGGACTGATCTTAATATGCAGATACAATACTTGCATGACCAATAAAATAATTAAGGAGATAATGGATCACCTTGTTTAACCCCTCTACCTATATTAAATCTAGGAGTCGTCCCGAAGGGTAATTTAACAGAACTATTGCAATTATTATATAGTGTTCGAACTGCACGGATAAAGTTGTTGCTGAAACCAAAAAAATCAAGAACTTTAAATAAAAAATTATGGTTCACAGTATTGAATGCTTTATAATAATCTATAAAAAAATTTAACTGTCATCATTTAAAAGAAAATTGTAGTCAATCAAATCTAATATCAATCGAATATTATTGGCAATATATCTACCACATAAGAAGCCAGATTGGCAATCATCTATAACTTCATTTAAAACTAACTTTAATCCACTTGCAAAAATCTGTGAAAGTAATTTAGTGTCATTATTGATTAGAGTTATTGGCCTCCAATTTTCTATATTTAGTAGGTCTTTACCTGGCTTAGAAATCAATGTAATCAATTCGTGTAACATAGTTGGCAACATTACTTCATTCTGCAAAATTTCTTTGAAGACATATAGAAGAAACTCTGAGATATCTTCTTTGAATACCTTATAAAATTCACAGGTCAGCCCATCATTACCTGGCACTTTATTATTTTTAAGCTTCTCTATACCTTTATGAATTTCTTCAAGAGTTATGTCTTGATCACATATGTAAGTAGAATGTTGATCTATACATTTTTTTTTAAGTGAATCTAGAAAAAGAGCAGCATTACCTATATTATTATTTTCTGAATATAACTTTTCATAAAACTTGACAACAAAATTAGATATTAATTTTGGGTCCACTATAAGAGAATCATTAATCTTAAGTTTCTTGTGTAAAAATCTCCATTTTTTCTTTCAAGACTGAAAAAATACTTAGAATTTGATTCACCTTTTTCTAACCACTTTCTCCTTGATCTTATAAACGCACACCTTAGCTTTATATTAATAGATTTGTTCTAATTCCAAATGCAAGTTTATTAAAAGAATTTTATCTTGTTCACTTTGTATTTTTTTGTCATATATATCGATTATGTTTTGAATTAAAATATTTTCTTTGTTTCTTTTGGCTTTGGCTATTTCTTTACTTCTTGAGATTGCAGTTTTTCTAATTTCATATTTCATAATTTCCCAATTTGTTCCATATAATCCTGATATTTTAGCATTATTATAACATCTTTTTATCACACTTTTAACTTCATCCTTAAATTGAACATCTTCAAGAAGGGAATTGTTTAATTTCCAGTAGTTGAAATTAGATCCTCGAATTCTTGTATTACAAAAGTTGATAACTATATGGATCATTTTATGGTCACTGAAGACTGAAGGTACTATGTCTGTCTCCTGAATTTGATTTCCAAGTTCCTCAGATGTTAACCAAAAGTCAATTCTAGATTGTATAGATCTATCCTTATTACTCCAAGTAAAGTCTATCTTATCAGGATTTCTGTGCCTCCATTCATCCCGACAGTTTAATTGGAAACATAAATTAAATATATCAGTATATTGGGACTGTCTACTAATACGAAGAGGAAAACAATCCAAAAAAGGATCGTTTATAGTATTCCAATCACCACCTAAAATCAACTGGGCACTTGGGTATATTTTAAAGAATTCCACAATTTCTTCTCTAAAACTTTGTAATGACAACCTGTTTTGTAGAGTATAATTGTCCCCATAAATGTTCCCCAAAATTAAAATATTATTTTCATTTTCTATAACCAAAATCAACCATCTTCCACAAGAGTGAGCTTTACTTTTTAGAATTTTCCCTTTATAATTACCTTTCAAAATTGCGACCCCTGCTGATTTATTACTCCCATATGCCAACCAGATATCACTACCCCATTGATTTTTCCAAAAAACTGAATCAGACGTTACTGCATGAGTTTCCTGCAAAAAATAAAAGTCAGCCTTAAATCCTTTAAGAAATAAAAAAACAGCTTTCCTCTTTAACAAATCACGAATGCCCTTAACATTGAATGAATATAAACACAGAGACATACTCTTAGTAAACTACTGAAGTAAAGTGTTTTCCATTTACCCAAGAACAACCTTTACGTAAATAACAATCAAATGTCACGAATAACACAAGCAGCCTATACAACCTTTTCGAACTGGAAGTAAAAGAAAACAAAAAGTAACTCAAAAATTAGCTATATTCTCCAGTATATACATGTCATGAATCTGGTCGGTGACCTGCGATCCGCTCACCACCAGATGTCGCTCACACCCTGTCTTTACACACAGACTGTCGCACTACACCCCGGACTACATCTCCCATCATCCAGCGCGCTGATTGAGTTGGCACCTGTGGCCAATCAGGCGCGCTATAAAAGCCCTATAAACTTTCCCTCTGTAGATCACGGAGTATTGTGGTTATTGTTGTTTCTAGTTTACTTCTTCCCTAGTTCTAAGTTTCCTAGTTCCTGAGTTCCCTTAGTTTAGCGTTATCGCCTGGCCATCTCGTCTCGTTTGTCTCGCCGCCTGCCTACGGACTACTCGCTTGTTTCACGGATCTCCCCCTTCTGCCTTGTCCCTATCGGATTACATTAGCCACGGATCGATCTACGCCTGCCCCTCGGACTATTCTTGTGTCTCACCCATACATACCTGTTCGCTGTTGTTCTGACCCTGCCTGCTTGACCATGTCTTTGTCTCGTCATGTAAATAAAAGCTTGCACTTGGATCCGCTCACCTCTCGTTTCTCTCACAACGTTACAATACACAAAGCAACATAAGGCTTAAGTTATATTATAACTCTTATAAAAGACAAATGTGTAATGTTACATTTTAATTTCAAGACTATTATAAAGGATGATTTTTACCCTTTACTTAAAAAAAACTGAAACAATAACTTCAATCTCAGTCATTATTTATCCACGGACTTCTTTGCTGTCAATAATAGCTTTGGCACCGACAAAAAATGCCTTCTTTCCTTGTTTGCCCGCAGCTTCAATTTGAAGCCAAAGTCTGTTACGCGTGTCCTTGTCTTTCGTTGTTAAGTCCTCTCCAAACCTTTCTGGACTGAAGATACTCTGATCCCTTCGAACTCTTCCACAGGAGCTCCTTAACTGACCTCGCTGTAAATCTCAGGATGATCGGTCGAACCTTCTTGGCGCTTTTCCTCCCGACGCGATGAACAACGTCAATGTGATGAGAAAAAAGTCTGCATTCTCCGAGTACCACAGCGCTGCATATGTCAATCACTCGTTGTTTGACATTCTCTCCTTCTTGTTCTGCTAGACCATAAAGCCTTAGATTCCATCTTCTTTGGTACCTTTCAGCTTCATTTACTCTTTCTTCCAACTCTGATATTCTCTTCTGATGTGCATTGTTTAATTCTTTAAGTGTCACAATGTCTTTCTTAACATCATGCATCTCTTTGAAGAGAAATTCAGTGGCTTCTTTTAAAGAGTTTATGCATTTTCTGTTTTGTTTGATCTCATGGTGTCATGGTGTCAGTATTTTAATTCATTTTTTCCGCCAATATTTGCACGATGTTATTCTGTACCTCAGACAGCGTTGGCTCCGATTTACTTTTCTTGGGATCTGGTGTGCATGGCTCCGAACTAGGGACCGGAGTTAGCTCTGGACTACTGCAGCGAGTGTAGGAATGCACCTCCATGACTTCCACTTTTTGATTATCAGCGTGGTCAGCAGAACGATCTCCTCCAAAACCAACTTTTCCTTTATCTGTTTTTTTCCCTCGTCTCTTTTCTGCCATTACATCATATAACTCGAAGGAAAAAGTTTCCAGCTATCACTGAATAATGCAGCCTTCAGACGTCGGTATAAAGCTTTGTAAATTGTTTCTAAAGGTTGAAGGTTACTAATTCACACATTTGTCGCTCCGTTATTCAGTGCTTTACTCGATACATCAATTAAAAGTCCGTAAACTTGCTCAGTGGGTGTGAAAAACAAACACAAACTCTAACAACAAAAAACTCCGTCTGCACCGGACGACCATCTTGGCATGCCTATCTAAAAAAAACATTGCAGCACAGTTTAGGTCTGCAAAGTTGCATCTGAACAAAACACAAGTCTTCTAGAATAATTTTCTTTGAACAGACGAGACCGAAGTGGAGATGTTTGGCCATAATGCACAGTGCCAAGTTTGGTGAAAACCTAAAGAGCATATCAACACAAACACCTCATACCAAAAGACAAGCATGCTGGAAGAGGGCTTATAATTTTGGGCTTGTTTTGTAGCCACCGGACCTGGGAACCTCACAGTCATTGAGTTGGCCATGAACTCCTCTGTATATCAAAGTATTCTAGAGTCAAATGCGAGTGCATCTGTCTGACATCTAAAGTTGGGCCAAAATTGGGTCATGCAACAGGACAATGATCCCAAGCACACCAGCAAATCTACAACAGAATGGCTTAAAAGAAAAGAATCAAGGCATTGCAATAGCCCAGTCAAAGTCCAGAGCTCATCCTGACTCAAATGCTGTGGTGAATGCTTCAAGTTATTGCTGCTAAAAGTGGATTTACAAGCAATTGACTCATAGGGTGTCCTAACTTTGTCACAAATGGCTTTTCCCTCTTGGCTGTATTTTTCTTAAATAAATAATGACACTGTGTGATATGTCATGTGATGATGTTGATCTGAGGATTTATTTTCCAAATTTTAAGACTTGCCAAGGCCCAGATAATTTTTTATGATGTCCTGATACAGAAAACCATGGAATTCAATAGGGTGTCCTAACTTTTTCACATGACTGTACATGGCAAATGCTTGTGCGTCTGGGTTCAGGAAGACTTTCAACCATGACCCACATGATGCACTATACATAATGTATAAAAATTACCTTGATGGCGGGGAAGATCTCATTCACAAGGGTGCTTTGTTGTGTCGGAAGTCAGTAGAGTAGATGTATATACACAGTTCATCTGAATGAGAAAATCTGTAGTCTTTATTGCGGTTACACAATGTATAAAGCTTTGCTATGTTTGCTATGCTCATACACTGTAAAAATTTGTTGAGTCAGCTTAAAATAATTTGTTACCCTGCTGCCTTACATTTTTAGGTTCAGTCAACTCAAAAAAGTTTAGTCAACTTAAAATGTTAAGTTGTACTAACAACTTAGATAAGTAACCCAGCTGCCCTAAAATTGAAGTTGAATCAACTCAAATATCTAAGTTGTCACTTAGTATACCTTAACATTTCAAGTTGAATAAACTTTTTTTGAGTTGACTGAACTTAAAATTTTAAGGCAGCCAGATAACAAATTATTTTAAGTTGACTCAACAAATAGTTTTTTACAGTGTACTTCCCTGAGGACTCTCTAAATCTCCTTCTGAATTGAAATGTTTTCTTTGTATAAATGTCTTAAAACATTACATTTTGACAGACAATTTTATTCAAAAATGATTGACGTTACGCTAATTGTATAATATTTTAGTAGTCCACGCGTTAGTTGCTAAATAAATAAATACCAACCTATTACACTGTAAAAAAAAAAAAAACTATTTGTTGAGCCAACTTAAAATAATTTGTGACCTGGCGTCTTTAAAATTTTAAGTTCAGTCAACTCAAAAACAGTTTAGTCAACTTAAAATGTTAAGTTGGACTAAGTGACAACTTTGATTTAACTTAAGATTTTAAGGCAGCTGGGTTACTTACCCAGCTTTTAAGTTTAACAAACCAAATTTTTTGTTAAGTCAACTCAAATATCTAAGTTGTCACTTTTTTAATTGACTAAACTTATTTGAGTTGACTGAACTTAAAATTTTATGGCAGCAGGGTAACACATTATTTTAAGATGACTCAACAAATTGTGTTTTTTTATACAGTGTACATTGTTACCATAAATCAACTTTTTAACATTTTTACTGGAGAAATAAATAAATATTTAATAAAAAGATGAACTCATCCAAATCCTGGTTAAAACTAAAATGAAGCTGAACATTTTATGAAAATTTATTGTCATTTATACATATTTTATGTGCTTGTTTGTTTGTTTGTTTTTCCTTAAAATAAGCATTTAAAATATGCTAAAACTACAAAAATTAGTCTGACATTGATGTACTCTGTAGATGTGTAGCAAGGGGGTCTTTTAGAGTGACAGCTGCCCCTGATATTTCGTGATTTTATTACATTTTAATGAATGTCTGATGGTGTTGACAATAAGTGGGGGCACAACTTTAAAACCATCTAAAATATGCATGTGTCATTGAAAAACAACCCGGCTTTCATATGAGATAAGATAAGTGTTTATAAGTTTATAAGTGTTGCTTATGATAAAACAAGCTCTTTTCCATAATTAAAAATTATTTTTAGCCATTTTATAGCACATGAATGATTGAACCCTTCTCTGTGGGCACACTGTAGTGAGAAGACAATAAGTGTCATAGATTTCATATAATAATAATAATAAAATTTAATTAAAGGGGATAATTGTGTTAAATACATTCTCTTATTAATCCCTCATAACATTTACAATTGAAAATATTTTCTTTTTAAACCCAATAGCAGTTACAATTGCTGTTTACAGCTTATTATGGCCTAAAGGGCCTGTAATTTGCCATTTTGCAAAATGACAGAAGATTTTGCAGCAAAATGTACTATATATACCATAATGATAAAACATAACTGATCAACATCACAGATTCTTTAAGCCGTGGCCTAATGGTTAGGGAGTCGGGCTCGTAATCGAAAGGTTGGATTCTGCATAACTGCCAACTACTTGCAAAACTGCAGACTTTCTCTTCTCTTTTCTGTTCTTCTGTAAATTCGTAAATTCTTTCTGTCTCCTCAAACTGATTGTGAAAAGGTTCTGGAACATTTGCTGTTTTCAGAAGAGCATTGAGTTGCCAGTACAGTCTCGTATTTTTATTCCTCTGTGGATTTGCTGAGCTACATTTCATTTTGTGTGCAGATACAAAAAAAAAAAAAAAAAAAAAAAAATCCCTTCATTTTAGGGGTTTACTATTGGCCTAAATATATTTTGTTGTTGAGATAAAAAGTTACACTGAAGTTACATATTTGTTGAGATCATATTTAAGAGGCAGTTCAGGTACAATACATCCTTAAGGCAGTTCTGAATTATTACCAGCTCAGTCAGGAACTGAAAATGATCTCATAATCTGCTCAAGGCTGCCACATACAGGCTTTATAGTAAACTGCATACCAGTTTTGTTAACTGTCTACTACAAGGACTTTACAGGCTGTTCATATATTGTGGATATGATTAATAAATGTTTTTACATTCAGGAAAATATTTTGGTTAAATTTCAGTTACAGTTGGCACATTTTCATTGGATCAATTATGTTCATTTTATAGACTAAAACTGTGGAATTGTTATCAGAGTAAAACTGATTAAAATAAATGAATGTCATGACAAAATACTGACCCAATTTAAAGGACATTTTCGTCAAAAGCTGCAAAAATGGTTTGTACACCATGAGTGTGAAAAAAACGTGATTTTCCTCATTAGTAAATAATGAAGTGAACTGCTGTGAATGGCGTTCTTGAGTGTGCAGGTGTAGAAGTTGTCTGGATTTCTTTTGTTTTTGACTGTGGTGAACTCTCCTGTCTGATTGTGCGGTGAACCCTTCAGTATTTCTCCAGTAGAGTTCTTCCAAAGAATTGTTCCACTGTATTCGCATATTAAATACACAACATCAGGTTTTTAATCACTTCTATCTATTTGTATCACAGGTTTGGGGACCAGCGCTGTGGAAGAAACAAAGAAAAACTTAAATGATGCTATCAGACTGTAATAAGCAGCAAAGGATGACTGTTATTTTGTTAAACAGAACTGAAAAATAATGCAATGACATCACAGGTTTTGGTTGACCAATTGGCAGAAAGGGGTGTGTCATGATCGCCCACATGCTAAAAACTAATTTTGAAGTTGGTTAGACGTTTTCTACCCGTGAACCAAAAAAAAGAAAAAAGAAAAAGAAATAAAAATAAAAAAAAAATCAAACCAAAGGAGGCATTTTCTCATTTTTGCTTATTTAATTTCAAATTGAACAACAAATTATCAAAACGCACATGGACCATGTATTTTTGGAAGTACTGGTCTGCACAAGTAAATGCACAAGTCGAGGGCTACAGGCTTAAAGGAGAAGTCCACTTCCAAAACTCACCCCATGTCATCCAAGATGTTCATGTCTTTCTTTCTTCAGTCTTAAAGAAATTATGTTTTTTGAGGAAAACATTTCAGGATTTTTCTCTATATAATGGACTGATATGGTGCCCCGATTATTTAAATGCAGCTTCAAACAATCCCAAATGCGGTTGTAAATGATCCCAGCTGAGGAAGAAGGGTCTTATCTAGCAAAATGATTGGTTATTTTCATAAAAATAATACAATTTAAGTACTTTTTAATCTCAAACGCTCGTCTTGTCTTGCTCTCCTTGAACTCTGTGTATTCTGGCTCAAGACAGTTAGGGTATGTCGAAAAACTCCAATCGTATTTTCTCCCTCAACTTTGAAAATCATTTCCAAATCATCCTACATCGCTGCAGAAGTACCAACCCAGTCTATGCAAATTGAACATGCAAAGAAGATCAAACACCCTTAACAAAAAAGGTAAAACAGCGATATAGGACGATTTTGAAGTTGAGGGAGAACATGAGATGGAAGTTTTTCGACATACTCTAACTGTCATGAACCGGAAAAAAACAGTCCAGGCAGAGTAAGACAAGATGAGCGTTTGACATTAAAATGTATACAAATTGTATTATTTTTATGAAAATAACCGATCATTTTGCTAGATAAGACCCTTCTTCCTTGGCTGGGATCGTTTACAACCGCATTTAAACTGCATTTTGGAACTTCAAAATCGGGCACCATATCAGTTCATTACATGGAGAAAAATGCTGAAAACATTTCTTTATGACTGAAGAAAGAAAGACATGAACATTTTGGATGACAAGGGGGTGAGTACATTATATGTGAATCTTTGTTTTGGAAGTGGACTTCTCCTTTAAGCCTTATTTGTGAAACTGGGAACTGGGGGGTGAATGTGCTAAGCGAACTGAATTAATTTGCTAATTTATCCACAACATAGTTTGTGTATGTGTGTGTTATACAATCTAATTGTGATGTAGGACACAATGTATTTTAAATATATTAAATATTTTAGGCCTGGTTTCACAAACAGGGCTTAGGTTAAACTAGGATTAGGCAATTGTTCAAAAAATGCATCCTCTGCTCTTCACCCAAATCTTGGTCAAATGTAAAGTGAAGCAGAACATTTTGTTAAAATATATTGCCATTTATGCATATCTTAGCTTCACAGGCTGCTGGGATGATGAAGCCTTTAACTTGAACTTTTATAGCAGTCAGCCCCACCCCTTTTAGTTGCATGAAGTTCCTTTTGTTCATGCAGCTACACGAACCTGAACAAATCAGGCTTCAGCATCAGAGTAAACAGGGAAATTATTTCTGTCTCCTCAAACGGATTGTCAAAAGGTTCTGAAAAATGAGCTGTTTTCAGAAAAGCAATGAGCTGCCAGTACAGTCTCATATTTTTATTCCTCTGTGGATTTTCTGCACTCACTGGTAAGTGATTTCGGTTTGTTTAGCTATTTTAATAATCTGAAGCAAAATGCCCCTTTTATTTTAGGGATTTTATTGTTGATCTGCAGTCAGATTAAAATGTACATGTAAATTGTTGTAAATCATGTTTTTAAATGCACTTATTGTAGGAACATCTACATTCACTATTGTCACTTTTGTTTACATGCAAACCACTACTGTAACGCGGCCATAGATGGAGACGTAGGCGGGGGATCCATGTGCGACGTGACTTTATTGAAGGCGAAGTCAAACAGGCGAAGGTCAAACAATAACAATCGGGAACAGAGCAGGTAATCCAATACAACAACGTAAATCCAGGCAAAAGGTCAGGGGCAGGCAGCAAGAATCGTAAGGAGAATACACAGTCCAATCGGCAACGGGAAATCAACAAATGTAAAGGAAAAACGCTCAGGATTGTTAGTATGCACTAGCCAAAACTTCGCGAGGAAGCCGCCGGCGCGACGGCCTCAAATGGCCGACCGAGCGGAAGTGACCCGGGCGACCCGGAACCGGAAGGCGGGGTCCCAGGTACGGGATGATGGGAAATGTAGTTAAAAGTCCGGGGATGGCTCCCGCTGACGGCGACTAGAGGGAGCCACAGAGACCGCCGTGGTAACAGAGCCCTCCCCCTGCGAGCGACTCCTGGCGCGAGGAGGCACCCGACGCCGGGGTCTGCCCCTACCTCGGGGGGCTGGTCGATCTGGGTGTTGGGTGTGAAAGTCAGTGGTAAGAGAGGGGTCTAGGATGTCCCCAGAGGCGACCCATGATCGCTCCTCAGGGCCAAAGCCCTCCCAGTCGACCAAATATTGTAGCTGACCTCTCCGGCGTCGGGAGTCCAGGATGGTGTTCACCCGGTAAACCTCCTCGCCGTCGACGACTATGGGGGCGGGTCCCTGGGAGGCGGTCCCCTCTAGGTTCTCCACTCCAGACGGCTCATCAGCGGGCTTAAACAGAGAGACATGAAAAGTGGGTGAGATCCGGTACTCGGCAGGTAATTCAAGACGGTATGATACAGGAGTGATTTGTCTTATGATCTTAAAGGGACCCACGTACCTGGGACTGAGCTTTTTACAAGGGAGACGGAGTCGGAGGTCCCGGGTCGACAGCCAGACCCACTGGCCGGGTTCGTAGGCGGGATTGGGACGGCGTCTGCGGTTGGCCTGTTCCTGATAGCGGCGGATAGCACCCTGAAGGTGGACGTGGGCGCGATCCCAGACCTCCTCACTATGCTGGAACCAGGAGTTAACTGCTGGGAGATCAGATGGTTCCCCTGACCAGGGGAAAAGGGGAGGTTGGAACCCCAGGATGCACTGGAAGGGGGTGAGGTTGGTGGCAGGTTTGCGGAGGGAGTTCTGGGCGTATTCGGCCCAGAACAGGTAGCGGCTCCAGTCCGCCTGATGGTCGATGCAGTATGAGCGGAGGAAGCGGGTTAACTCCTGGTTCAGCCTTTCGACCTGGCCGTTGGCCTGTGGGTGGTACCCTGAAGTAAGGCTGACGTTGACTCCCAGCAGACTGAAGAAGCTGGTCCAAAGGCGAGAGGTAAACTGGGGACCTCGGTCGGACAGTATGTCCTCGGGTAATCCGTAGAGCCTGAAAACCCAGTTGCATAAGTGCTCCGCTGTCTCCATGGCGGTAGGGAGCTTGGGGAGTGGGATGAACCGGCAGCCTTTGGAGAAACGGTCGACCACAGACAGGATGGTGGTATACCCGTTAGAGGGAGGAAGATCCGTGACGAAGTCCACGGCCAGGTGGGACCAGGGACGCTGGGGTACAGGTAAGGGTTGGAGTAGTCCGGCAGGCAGGCGTCGCGGAGTCTTGGTAATATTGCAGACGGCGCAACTCTGCACGAACTTGATGGTGTCCTGGCGGAGGGTTGGCCACCAGAATCGATTGCGGAGGAGGTGCAAGGAGGCCTCGATGCCTGGGTGCCCCGAGCTGGGCGTGGTATGAACCTGACTGAGGACCCTGGGACGTAGACTCAGGGGAACGTAAGTGTGATTAGGAGGGCATTCAGCAGGGGTAGGATCTAGGAGCTGGGCCTCGGTAATTTCGGTCATTAGGTCCCACATTACTGGAGCAAGTATCAGGGTGGTAGGTAACACGGACTCCGAAGAGGCGACAGGTTGACCGGGTTCGTGGATACGAGACAAGGCGTCAGCCTTTGTGTTCTGGGTGCCTGGTCGGTAGGAGACTTGAAACTGGAATCGGGTGAAAAACAAGGACCACCTGGCCTGGCGATGGTTGAGGACCTTTGCTGATCGTAAGTATTCCAAGTTCCTGTGATCAGTAAGGACCGTGAAGGGATGTTTGGCTCCCTCAAGCCAGTGCCGCCATTCCTCCAACGCGAGCTTGATGGCCAGTAGATCGGGGTCGGGGTGATGGAGAATGGGCGCGGTGGTAAATCTTTGACGCAGGTCGTCAAAGGCTTGGAGAGCAGGTTGAGACCAGGCTAGGCGAGAGACCCCCTTCCTGACCATGGTCGTGAGAGGAGCTGCGACGGAGCTGAAGTGGCGTATGAAGCGTCGGTAGAAGTTAGCGAAGCCCAGGAAGCGCTGGAGCTCCCTGAGTGTGCTGGGACGGGGCCACTTCAAGACTGCCCTCACCTTCTTCTCATCCATGGCTACCCCCTCAGCACTGATGATATAACCCAGAAAGGAGATCGTGTCTCGGTGGAATTCGCACTTCTCCTCCTTAGCGTAAAGCTGATGTTTAATGAGGCGTTGTAGTACCAGTCTGACATGGTTGATGTGTTCGGGAAGGGACCTTGAGTAAACCAGGATGTCGTCAATATAGACGATTACCCATCGGTTGAGCATATCTCGAAAGACCTCGTTGACAAAGGATTGGAAACAGGAGGGACTATTGGCCAGTCCGAAGGGCATCACCCGGTATTCGTAGTGCCCCGAGGTGGTCGAGAACGCGGTCTTCCACTCGTCCCCTGCTCGAATCCTGATCAGGTTGTACGCCGAGCGTAAGTCCAGCTTGGTGAAGATCCGGGCGGATCGTAGCTGTTCCAAAGCTGATGGTACGAGGGGCAGAGGGTACCGGTACTTGACGGTGATCTCGTTCAGGCCGCGGTAGTCAATACAGGGGCGGAGCCCCCCGTCCTTTTTCTTCACAAAGAAGAAACCTGCCGAGGCGGGCGAGGTCGATGGTGCGATGAATCCCTTGGCCAGTTCCTCCTGGATGTAAGAGTTCATGGCCTCGGACTCGGCCCGGGACAGGGGAAATACCCGCCCGCGGGGTGGTGACGTTCCTGGGACGAGATCGATGGCGCAGTCCCCGGGTCTATGAGGCGGCAGGCGGGCAGCCTTAGTGCGGCTGAAGGCTTCAAGCAGGTCTGAGTAATCCGAGGGGATTGTGTTGGAGGTGTTGTCAGGAGGTGGAGATGCTCGTGGAGGGACGACGGTGCTCAGACAGTGCTCTTGACAGTAAGGTGACCAGTGGGTGATCGTGCGAGCGGTCCAGGAGACGGAGGGACCATGTTGGTTGAGCCAGGGGTAGCCCAGGATGACGGGTGTCTGTGGTGAGGTGATGACGAAGAATCGTATGGTTTCCCGGTGTGATGGCTCGATCTGCAGATGGATGTCGTCGGTGGTGAATTGAATCCTTCCGGAACCTAGTGGTCGCCCGTCGAGGGCGGCCACTGCCACATGAGGAGAGCAAGAGAGAAGAGGTAGATTATTAGATTTCACGAAGCCAGCATCAATAAAGTTTCCAGCCGCGCCAGAGTCAATCAAGGCGGTGGTATCCACACTGGTATCGTTAAACGTGAGCTTTATTGGGAGGTGACAACAGTTCGTAGGAGTTCTAAGGGGACTCACCGAAGGAGATGGACGGGGAGGTCGAGTAGGGCAGTTAGCCCGAATGTGGCCGGCCAGTCCGCAGTAAAGGCAAAGGTTGCCACGCAGCCGTCTCTCCCTTTCCTCCTGGGTTAGCTTAGTGGCCCCTAGCTGCATGGGTTCTGGGGCGGGCTCGCCGGTGAGGGTTGACCTGAATACGGGTTGGAATGGTCGAACCGGCTTGCGAGACCTCATGAGGTTGTCTACTCTGATGGAGAGTTCAATGTACTGGTCCAAGGTAAGATCCTCATCCCGACAGGCCAGTTCCATCTGCAGGTCCGGGTGGAGGCCCTTGCGATAGTGGAGTTTCAACGGACCGTCGTTCCATCCACTCTGAGCGGCCAAGGTCCGAAAACTCAACGCGTAGTCCGCGGCGGTCCTTCTGCCCTGTCTCAAAGCCATGATCTGCTCGCCAGCATCTCCACTTTCCGTGCAGGGTTGGAAAACCTTCTTAAATTCCTGCAGGAAGTAAGCAAAAGACGGAAAAGTGGGACGGTCCAGGCGCCAGACCGGCGTGGCCCACTCCAATGCTCGCCCGGAGAGAAGCGACGTGACAAAGGAGATCTTACACTCGTCGGTGGGGTAAAGATGCGGTTGTTGGTTGACAAATAACGAACATTGCAGAAGGAAGCCCTTACACTTGGTAGCAGTACCATCAAACTTCTCTGGAAAAGCTAGTCGCGGACCCGAAGTAACAGGCTGGGCACTCGGGGGGGAAGAAGCGGGCGGCGCCGCTGCCTGAAAGCCCTGCAGGGCTCTTACCAGCTGATCTGTGAGATCCGTGAGGCGATCCAACTGTCGTTCGTGTGCGAGCAGCCTTGAGGCCTGTGCGGATAACTCCGTCGTGAGGTGAAGCACGGTGGTTGATTCAGCTGGTGGCGCGTCCGTAGAAGACGCAGTCGCTGGATCCGTGGGCGGCGAAGTTTTCTGTAACGCGGCCATAGATGGAGACGTAGGCGGGGGATCCATGTGCGACGTGACTTTATTGAAGGCGAAGTCAAACAGGCGAAGGTCAAACAATAACAATCGGGAACAGAGCAGGTAATCCAATACAACAACGTAAATCCAGGCAAAAGGTCAGGGGCAGGCAGCAAGAATCGTAAGGAGAATACACAGTCCAATCGGCAACGGGAAATCAACAAATGTAAAGGAAAAACGCTCAGGATTGTTAGTATGCACTAGCCAAAACTTCGCGAGGAAGCCGCCGGCGCGGCGGCCTCAAATGGCCGACCGAGCGGAAGTGACCCGGGCGACCCGGAACCGGAAGGCGGGGTCCCAGGTACGGGATGATGGGAAATGTAGTTAAAAGTCCGGGGATGGCTCCCGCTGACGGCGACTAGAGGGAGCCACAGAGACCGCCGTGGTAACAACTACAATGACTTGTAAAAAAAAGACGAATATAAACTCTAAGTTTTCTGAGGTGTGTGTTAAATGAAACATACTGTTTTTATGGCCAGGAATGGCAGAATAGAACAGTTTTGTCTAAGGTTATTGTCTAAACAGAAACAGACTTTTAAAATGAAACTCATTTTGAGAAATATTAATTCTCTATAATGTTTATTCTTCATAGTAAACCACATATTACAGCATGAGTTTTATTAAATGCTAATTTAATCTTCTTACAGTCTCAGCAAAGACATGTGGAAAAGAGCTACTAGAGGGAACGTCCTGCACCATCAAACTGAAAACAAAAAACAATGAAAATCCTACTGAGATCAAATGGCTCCATCTCTCTAGTGGTAAATTACTTTACTGGAAAAATGGGAAGATCCAGACAAACACTCTAGGTGTAAAAATGAAAGGTGATGGATCATTAACATTTGAAAGTGTTTGTCTGAACAACACTGGCAAATATATGTAACCCCCTTGTCAGGGAAGGTTATATATAAAGTAGCTTTACAGCAAACTAGATGAGTTTCTCTTAAGAGTATTTACTTATATTTCTCATTTTATAATGGCTCTGTAAGTTTATTATTGACAACATGTTAACAGAACACTCTTCTGTTAAGAGTTTTAGATTCAAACATTCAAACAGGTATATTGTACGAAGACCTCGTATATGTGTGTGTGTTCCCCTTTAAGGAATCCGTCGTGAAACACAACTTGGGAGAAAATGTGGGTTTTGCTGTCAAGTTTGATTTACCTTTAGTTGATTGGATGTATATTTGTTTAGACCCGCCCCCTGATATGTGAGTCTTGCGTTATTGGTCCATTAAGGGGTCTGTCGAGAGAAGACGAGCAGCGAGCAGGTAGATCTGGATTGCTGAAGGGTTGGTTCTGATAAAAAGTCTACTGTTTATAACCGCAAAACGCAAGTTATACAATTGATATTAGGTTAAATGTATATTTTATTTGTTTAAGTATCCCAGTTTACACAGGAAGTGTGTTAGCTATTTGTGTAGCCATCTGTTTCTGGTTGAAGACCTCAAGACCTCACCAGCGTTGAGAGCCAGCGCTCTCGATTAGCAATAGTTGTAGAAAACAACTGCCCTGTTTGAGCCCTGTTTTGAAGTAAATCGTGTTGCTGTACGTTGTTTATTGTTCATCGTGGTGCGTGACAAAGGAATCAGATAGCCCTTTGTGCCACCGGAAGCGCACAAAGGTCCTCTGACAGCGAGGGACAGAACGAGACTCCACCGGATAGCACACCCAGCCACCGGGAGTGTTGGGTGTTCCTCCGGCTACGAGGGACGAACGGCCACTTGAGGAAGAGTCTGTTTGCCGGCATCGGGAGACGATTGTTAAGGAACACAGGTACCTTGCATTGATTTTGTTGTGGCTCATTGACAAGCGAAGAGGCCAATTTGCATTTTCCAAGGCCCTGACGCACACAAGCAGCGAATCAGGGCTGCATCGGGGTTGGGTACGAGTGTGTGTTTGTGTGTGAGTGGGCCCACGTTCCTTACATTCTGATCATTCAAATTACTAGTTTACTAGTTACAGTTTATAAGACGGTGAAAAACGTTACTCTTATACCCTGGTTGTATCAGTGCACTGGGTAGTAAGTTAGTTCAGTGAATTCAATATTTCCTGGGGATTCACACTTTGTGAGTTTGAGAGTGTGCACAAAGTGCACCCTAAACGAGGAACGTAGAGTTTGTTGAAACTCATTGACTTGAGTACATTTCCCTAGAGGATACTTTGTGTATTTCAATCTGCGTATTCAAATTGTACATTGAGTATTACTATCTGTACCTTTTTCATCTTGAATTTACCTATTGGCTATTGTTAGAATATCTCTACTGATTACTCATACCTGAAATAAGTCATATTATACTGTAAGGTTTACAGAACCTCAGACACCTTGATCTTCTGAGACGGACAATACACACACAGTGTATTAAGATACAGACATTTGTTTCCACATCTCACTGAGAGAAGATGTGAGAAAAGTCCCTCTCCACCTATTCTTTCCATCCACTTCCCCTCACCCATCTCCTCTCACTCAGCTCACTTAGAATGGTCAATAGCATAATATAATTTTCTATATGAATACACGTGATATCCATAGTCATGTTTGGCATCATTTGAACTGTCACTTTGTGTCTGGTACAATGGTCTCATTCTCACAAGAAGTAAACTAAAAGGTAAACAGATCCTAAGAGTTCTGAGATATTTTGCTCACTGTTGAGGGCATTCTATTTCCCAGTGTCTTTCATGCAAATTACCATCTGTCCCAAAAGGTGCAAATGACCAAGTCTAGGACTTGATCAATGCAAATTCAAATTGTTAGTTCCTGTCTCCATTTCGGGGGATATCGGTCTGAGTCTGAAGTACTTAAAGAAGTGTAGCAAGAAGATCAGCGCGCTTTCTGTAGCCAGAATGAGCCCATGGTATGAAGTGTGTTGACACACTTCATACTATGTATTTTTCTCAAGTCAGGTATGCATCTTACTCCTAGATTCATCTTGGAGATTTCTTGTATTGATTTGATATCTTTGAATTGGCTGTATAATTGGCATAATACATATTTACCTAACTTCTAATAAATTGTTACATTTGATTTTATTCTGGCTTACTCTGAAATTATTTTCTCAAGTAGATTAAGTGAAGGCATATGTTACCGCAAATACGTGTCCAGGGTTAAGTACATACTAGATCTCAGGTTAGATGGAGCATGGGGTACATCAGGTGAGATTCTAGATTTCTGACTAACTGCTTGGCCTTAGTTAAGTTGTTATGCAGTTGCATTAACTATGGGGGGCTAGACAAAATACTATTGGAGTACTAGCATGGTTCGGGCATATAACATAGTACTAGCCATAACCTCTGGTTATTGTCTCAGCTTTATTCAAGTTGTTATATAGTTAGACTAACTATAGGGGGCTAGATCAAACACGATTGAAGTATTAGCATACTTCGTAGTGCTAGCCATAACCTCTGATTTAGTTTGAGCTTTAACTAAGTTGTTACATAGGTGACTGTAGGGGGCTAAACAGAACCACTATTTAAAACTTGACAAGCATGAGGCGGTCTATTAAATAGTTAGCCATAACCTCTGACTAATGATCAGACTGGAGGGTTTGTGATCGTGGGGCCCATGTAAATCGGCCGACATGAGGTACCCTGAGCGACATAGATTCCTAATGAAAGAGTAAATATAAAGTAAAGAGTTAAACAGAATAAGCAAATGTTAGAATAATAACAATTACAAATGGAGAAACAACCAATTCATATGACAACCTAAATTCGAGGTCATAATAAAATGGAGCCAGATTAGATGATAAAATGGGGTCAGATTGAATTTAACTTCAATTAAATAACTTTGCGCACTGGAAAGACCCAACATGCAAGAAAACCTTCGGCCACCATTGGATACCTTCCTTGGGCCAATTGCGTGGACCTTACAATACATATAATTATATACTGTCTTTTCCTTATTTTTTTCTGTTGGCAAATAAATCCCCATTGCTGTATAATCCTATCAGTTTATTTAGTTATTCAGAGAAATTCATATCCCTAAACTGTGGTATCAGAGTAGGGGCTTAAATTCATAGTCGAGAGACACCAATTAAAGGAACCCGGTGAACAAAGTGACAGCATTACAGTATCATGTAAGTCATTCTTATTTCATGTGCTTCTCATTCTTCAGTGTATTTAATCAAGTATTTAATCATTATCTTTGGATACTGATATTAAAAACCTAACATTTTCAGTTCTGGCAGAATTAATGATCTATCAAATGACTGTGTGACTTTTCACAATTTCACATTTGTTTGTTACAACAGTATTTTCCAGCAACAGATCTAGTTTTACAGTATTAAACTGAAATCTCAGAACATGGAAACATATTTTACACTGCCAGTCAAACTTTTGTCAAACACTGTCAGAAAAAAAGGTACAGTTCTGTCGCTGGGGCAGTACCCTAAGGTACAAAGTGAAAAGGTACAAATATGTACTTTTAAAGTACTAATATGCACTTTTAAGGTACCAATGTGTATCTTTAAGGTACCAATATGTACTTTCAAAGTACTAAAATGTACCTTTAAGGTACTAATATGTACTGTTTAGCGGTAGGTGAGGTACAAAGATGTACCTTTTCACTTTTGTACCTTAGGGTACCGCCCCAGCGACAGAACTGTACCTTTTTTTCTGAGAGTGAAGGTTACACTTAAAACAACTGCACATTTTAATTTCAGTAAACTTAAACTTAGACTTTTAGCATCAATTTATTATTTTTTAATTAAATTAAAACACTGTGTCCACATCAAGAGATGTCTCATGAAATAATGTTGGCCTATATACTGTATTATGGAGTTTTTAGGATTTTTAAAAGCTTAAAATAGATGTTTTTTTAATGAGTCAGTTGTTTGTTAATTATTTCATTTTTGTCTTGTCATGTAAAGGCCTAGGTCTTAAACACTATGAGACCTTCTGCTGCTGCTAATATGTGTTTCTGTGTTCTCTAGCCCACGCAGCAAGCAACAACATGGTAAATGACGTCTTCGTCACCTCTGTCACCAACTATGACGTATGAGCTTTACAAGCTCACACCACAATCCTCCACAGTCCTAAGAGTAATTAAATGCCAGATCTTAAATTTACATTTATTTAGCAGATGTTTTGATCCAAAGCGAAAAAATAGTAATAATAGTAAAACAAATTACTGCATTAACCTATAAAAATATTTTATCAAAAGCTTATCTTTTATCTTAGCCCATTTGTTGTGATTAACCATCATACAACACGAAGGCAAAGTGTTTTGCCACAGTTTCCTGTCACATGTATTAGCTTCTAAAACCAGACTTAAATAAACTCCTCCTAATATCTTGTATATAGGCCAAGGCCATAACTATATCTTGAAAACTGGGTTCTAGGTCTAATTGTACTTTACTTTACTTATGTGCCTACATTCACTTTTTTTGCAGGTCTAATAATGTCAAAAACATAAAATGTTTCTTAACTCATCACATTCTGTTAGGAATACTTTCATTGTAGTTTATTTAAAATAGTAAATATTATATAGCTAAACATACATTCCACTGTAGCCTGTGTTATTTAAAATATATAAATTAATTGTTTTGGTATCATGATATTACAGTTTTTCTCGATTGCTAAAACACTATAACCAGTCTTTTTAACTAAAATTTCAAAACCATAATGCCATTTTTCAAAAAGCACACCCATTTCCCTGAACTATAAACACTATGGGGACGCCTTCAGCGTGAACACGCTCTGAATCACATGTGTAATCAGTCCAATGGAGAAGAGAGACGTCATAGGCGGGTGACGTCACGGACCAGGAAGCTTTAAAGCACGTGCGCTGGAACCGGCATTCAGCTTAAGGAAGAAGCGAACGCTCGCAGGGATGCAGGAAGTATGGCACGAGACGCAGTGTCTCGTTCCCTTCGGGGAACCGGGGTTACAGTCGTAACCTGAGATGTTCCCCTTCAGGAACTCGAGCTGCGTCTACAAACGCTTTGGGGAACGATATGCCCACGCCCCCATAGTTCCAAGTCCCTGCCTAGTGTGTGCTAGGACGAAGGACAGAAGAGCCAGGAGCGACTCGCAGGTCTAGGTCATAGAACCTGACGCATCCCACTGCGACACACATACAGTTAAGCTTCTGCTGATCCGGCTCCCGAAAGGGAGGAGGACAAAAGGCCTGGAGTACAACAGGCCGTGGTGCTGCAGAGGGGACCTCCAGAACATACCACGGTCTGGGGTAAAGAAAGCCTTGCCCATGCCAGGGGCAAACTCTAGATGGGAAGGGGCCACAGAGAGGGCCTGAAGATCCCCTACTCTCTTAGAGACGTCAGTGCTAAAAGAAGTGCTGTCTTGCAGAGAGATGATGATACGAGGACTCTTCGATAGGCTCAAAAGGAGACCTACAAAGAGCCTCAAGCACCACGGCGAGGTCCCACGTAGGGACCCGAGGCCGTACTGGAGGCCTCAGCCTCAGCGCACCGCGGAGGAAACGTACTGCAAGGGGGTCCTTGCCCACTGACATGCCACCAAGTGGGGCGTGGTAGGCCGAAATAGCCGCCACGTAGACCTCCAGGGTGGAGTGGGCTAACCCTGCGGAAAACCGGTCCTGCAGGAACTCCAGCACTGTACCGACTGGGCAGTTAACTGGGTCCTGCCGGTGGTGTCCGCACCATGAAGTGAAAAGTTCCCACTTCAGGGTGTACAGTTTCCTCGTGGAGGGAGCTCTGGATGGAGGATGGTCTCAACAACCACGGTTGAGAGACCGGAAGCTACGAGGTGTGCCCCCTCAGAGGCCACACCCACAACTTCCACAACTCCGGACGAGGGTGAAGGATGGTGCCTCCCGCTTGCGAGAGGAGGTCCCTCCTGACGGGACTCTCCCATGGAGAGCCGTCGAGGAGGGAAACCAGGTCCGAGAACCATGCTCGGGCCGGCCAGTACAGGGCTACTAAAAGAAGACGGACCCCGTCCTGGCGCACCCTCTCCAGAACTCCCGGGAGCAGAGCGATCGGGGGAGATGCGTACAGACGAAGCCTCGGCCACGTCTGTACCATGGCATCCAGCCCCAGTGGAGCTGGATGAGTCAGAGAGAACCAGTGGGGACATTGCGCATTCTCCTGAGTAGCGAAGAGGTCCACCTGAGCCTGGCCGAAAACTCTCCAAATCTGCTTCACCACCTCAGGGTGAAGCATCCATTCCCCGGGCCTCGGCCCCTGCCTCGACAGGACGTCTGCTCCCATGTTGAGATGCCCAGGAACCTGAACTGCTCTAAGTGAGAGGAGTTTCCCCTGGGACCACACAAGGATCTGGTGCGCCAGCTTGTACAAGGGGCGTGAACGCAGACCTCCCTCCGCCATTCATGACCGCACCCCAACCGGTGAGAGACGCCTCCGTCGCTAGCGTTACGCGGCGACAAGGAGCTCCTAACACCGGGCCCTGGAACAGGAACCAAGGCTTCTTCCACATATCTAAGGCACGGAGGCAATGCCGCGTGACCTTGATCATGCGGAACGGGTTTCCCCTCGGGGAGAACCCCTTGGTCCTGAGCCACCACTGTAGGGGTCTCATGCACAGCAGGCCAAAAGGTACGACGTTGGACGCAGCTGCCATCAGACCCAGCAGTTGCTGGAACTGCTTTACAGTGAGTGACCGGCCTTCTTTCACTCTCGTGACTGCAGTGAGGATCGACTCGATCCGAGCAGGTGACAAAACGTGCCTGCATCGTGGTCGAATCCCACACCACGCCTAGATAAGTGGTTCTCTGTAATGGAGACAGCACACTCTTCTTGGCTTCAGTCTCAACCCCAGCTCTTTCATATGAGCGAGAACAACATCTCGATGTTGAGCCGTCATGTGCTCCGATTGAGCCAGAATCAGCCAATCGTCGATGCACTTGAGTATGCGGATGCCCCGGAGTCACAGAGGAGCCAGAGCAGCATCCACACACTTCGTGAAAGTGCGGGGGGAGAGTGCTAGGCCGAACGGAAGAACCCGATACTGGTATGCTTCGCCCCTGAAAGCAAACCTCAGGAACTTCCTGTGTTGGGGAAGGATGGGGACGTGGTAGGACACGTCTTTTAGATCTATGGTCACAAACCAGTCCTCGGACCTGATCTGCGACACCACTTGACTGACAGTCAGCATTCTGAACTTCAGCCACATGACTGAACGGTTCAGCTGCCTCAGATCTAAAAAGGGACGCAAGCCCCCATCCTCCTTCGGAACAATGAAGTACCGGCTGTAGAACCCAGACTCCCTGTCGTGAGGAGGGACCACCTCGATGGCCTCCTTCCTCAAGAGAAGGTCTACTTCCTGTTCCATTACCAGACCCTGCTCGGGGCTCACCACAGTGGGGAAGACCCCGTTGAAAGGTGGCGACGGAGCGCCGAATTAAATGCGATAACCTCGCTCTACAGTGCGCAGGACCCATGCAGATACATTTGGCAGTAGCTTCCACGCTGCCAAATGATCTACTAGGGGAACCAGTCTCTCGAGACCAGCCTCTGGATTTGTGTGAACTGCTAGCTCAGTGACCTGTAACGGCACGCCGGCAGGAACTGACCGAGCTAACTGTTCTAGAGACCCCCGCAGGGGTGGCGAGCTCCCCAGCTCCGCTACGTTGCCGGGCGGAAGAGACTGAGGTGTGGGCTCGCTGGAGACCGCTGCGCCCTGAAACACTGGCAGGGTTGGCAGGCTGATCTCCCGAGGGCACTGAGGAGAGACGGGCACCGTGGAATGCGGTAGACCCCACTCTGCCCCAGAAGGGCCTGCCCTCAGAAGTCCTGGACCATATGAGTCAGGATTCTTCTTATACGTGATGCCTCATAGGTCCGGGAGAAAAAGTGTTTCAGATCTGAAACATGGCCAGCATCTCCAGGCAGCTGATGTGCCAAGCTGGATGGTGACCGCTCCACAGACCGCGGGCGGGGTGGCCATTCATGACCACTCCCCAACCAGTGAGGGACGCGTCCGTCGCTAGCATTATGCGGCGACAAGGAGCTCCCAACACCGGGCCCTGAGACAAGAACCAAGGTCTCCTCTACATGTCCAAGGCACATGCGTGACCTTGATCATGTTTCCCCTCAGGGAGAACCCCTTGGTCTTGAGCCACCACTGTAGGGGTCTCATGTACAGCAGGCCAAAAGGTACGACGTTGGACGCAGCTGCCATCAGACCCAGCAGTTGTTGAAACTGCTTCACAGTGAGTGACTGGCTTACTTCCACTCTCTTGACTACCGTGAGGATGACTCGATCCGAGCAGGAGAAAGACATGCCTGCATCGTGGTCGATCCCACACCACACCTAGATAAGTGGTTCTCTGTAATGGAGAAAGCACACTTTCCTTGGCGTTCAGTCACAACCCCAGTTCTTTCATATGGGCGAGGACGACATCTCAATGCCAAGCCGCCACTGCTCAGAATGAGCTAATACCGACAAAATGTCAATAAGGTTCAGTATTACTGATGCCCTGAAGTTACAGATGAGCCACAGCAACATCCACACACTTGGTGAAAGTACGGGGTGAGAGTGCAGTAAATGAATTCCTCAGAATTAAATGACAGTGGGAGAAGAGCTAAACATTCAAGATGCACATTTGTTCTTCGTTTCTTTTATTTCTTTTTTGATATAAGAAAGAACACATTATGAATGGACACGGTCTGCCCCCTCAAGGGCGGACTGTGTATACTCAGCTCCCGAACAAACCACACATAAATCGCGTGAATCCCCGCCCCCCGTTTTCCTAGAAGCGAGGGCAGGTAGAAACGAGCGATCCAATATGCAGTCTGCTCATATGCGGACAGCATCAATCTCCTCGGAGAAAGATAGCCGCAGCAGCGCAAGCTCTCACTCAGAAGGGGGAAGAACCGCAGCGCGGTTCGCCAGTTCGCCAGATCCATGCTGCGATCCCCACGGCCGCAGTAGCCGCTCTGCCTCGGCAAAAGCGGGAACTGAGCCGCGAAAACTCAGGAGAACTCCCTCCTCGAAGAGAGCTCTCCGGGAGCGAAGCGTGCGCAGCGAAAATGCGGGCAGTCAGCTCCCTCGAGAGCCGACGCAGCCCGCTTCGCCGCGAGCTCTCACTCAGAGGGGGAAGGACCGCAGTGCGGGCTTCCGACCCAGAGAGAGAAGGCGCTAGATCTAGCGAGATAGGCAGAGAGTTCTCCCTCGAGAACTGACTCCCATGCTTCGCTCCCACACAGACAACAAATAGACTGTGTGTATCCCCACCCGAAATAGCGCGGGCAGAGAGGGACACACAGTCTAAAATGTCGCTGCTTATATTTGCTTGTAGGACATAGTGACACTCTCAAATAAAAGCTGTGCAAACTAGCACAAAAAAACAGAGTGACACACACACACAGAGCGCTTCGCTGAATGAATGAAGCTGAACGCCGGTTCCAGCGCACGTGCTTTAAAGCTTCCTGGTCCGTGACGTCACCCGCCTATGACGTCTCTCTTCTCCATTGGACTGATTACACATGTGATTCAGAGCGTGTTCACGCTGAAGGCGTCCCCAAAGCGTTTGTAGACGCAGCTCGAGTTCCTGAAGGGGAACCCTACATTTCTCAGTGCTTACACCATGTGATCATTTAGAAAGCACTAGCATTCAATATTGTTCACTCAAGTCTGCAAAGTTTGAGCTCAATTAGCACACAATTACCCAAGTGGAAACACTAGGAGTCAAAATTTATCACACACCAATCAGAACCTTTGATGGCGATAAAAGGGCCAAAGTCAGCTTATATAGTTTGGTGCATTTCTCAGATCAGAAATGAAATTCTCAAAACTACTTGTTCAACCTCCACATCATCTAATCATAAAATGTTCCTCATTTTTTTGAACAAGTTGTGTTTGCTTTGGTACATTTATGCAACTGATTATGCAACTGATTTGTCTGCGGTTTCCTACATTATCAGTTCCTATTGTCTTGTTGCTATAGTCTTACCCCTCAAAACATCAAGTCATTAGCTCATCATACATGTCTTTACAGTAAATGCTAAATTTTTGATCTAGTTGTCATAAACCTTCAAGCATATTCTACACATTTCTATTAGACTTTTTGTAAATTTGCCATGAATTGTTCAAGTGAATATTGACTTTCACTAATGTAGAGACTACAGATCAACCAATGATAAAGCAGTTCTCTGAAATAGCTCAAAGGTACATCTCAACATCTCATGAACCTTCAATTGGAAAGCATATATAGACAGAGGACAAGACAAGAGTTACAAATTCTGACAGTGGACTTCCTAATTTATATTTCCGCCTTTGCCCATATTTCTTTTTCTTTTCTATTTCACAATGACTTGGTAATGTATTTTCATTTTTTTTAACCTGATTTTTTTTTTTTTTTTGTCAGACCACTAGTAAAAGTGTAACTGTGAATCCTATACAGTCTTTTTCAATCAATATCCTGCATACAGTAATGTGTAATTTCGAAGAGGAAGCGTAGGAGGTGAAAGAGAAAGAGGAGGAGAAGGAGGAGGACTTCGACCACAACATGGAAGAGAAACAGGAAGGGCAAGGGCAAGAAAACAAGCTGAGAAAAACTGTAAAATGATTAATTAAAAAAAGATTCTATATATGGAACAAATTTCCTAATTTTATTTATTTAGGAAAATTGGAGGTAATTTCACCAACAGGCTTTATTATACTGGTTTACCATCTAGTGACGTTGATTTATTTGGAATAATCAAAATATTGTTTACAGAAAATAAATTCATATTTTTTGAGAGATGGTATTTAAATAATATACGCTATACTTTGTTAAGCAGTTGATAGAATGACAATGCCATTCCTAGTGGCATAAAAACCTTTCATATATATAACAATTCTAACTCAGTAGAAGTGATTTTGATTGTTGAGGACAAATTCAGTCTTTTAAATTGATGGCACTGTACAATGTTATTTGGAATCTTGTTTGGTCTCTTCCACAACAAATATTTATTAACAAACAAAACAAACGGTGCTACCGTTGTAATAGTTTATTCAATAAGTATATGCAAAATATTGATTGTTTTTTTTTTTTTTTATAGCTATACCTATCTCTAAGAAATATTGAGATATTTTGTCCTCTTGTTATGTTCTTGTTATAAAGTATTGTGGCATTAATAATAATAATAATAATAATAATAATAATTAACCACAGTATTTCTGCAAATTTGACATTTAAGAGTGGCTGCTTTAGGTGTCCATTCTGCCACCTACATTGATATCCTTAGAGAATAAAAACAACAACAGAAAATTAACTTCCTATAGGCTATTTTGTTATATAACTTTGTTGTTTTCAAAAAACAAATAAATAAAGAGTTTTATAATATTTGTAAAAATTGTTATATTCTGCAAAGTTACAGAGATATTAAATTGGTTTGGTTTACTTTTTAAATCAGCAGATGGTTTAATTTCTTCCTTCCACTCTAATGCTATCAAAATAACCACTATCTCTGCTGTATATACAGATATATCATTAGTAATTATCTTAGCAGTTTTATGCTTAAAAAGGTGGAATATAGCTACATAGCTGCAGCTGTTTGTCCAGGGTATTTGGAAGTGTCTTTATATATTTGTAAACATTGAAAATATTTACTCTCAGTATACTAAATATACAATATACAAAAATATGTGGCACTGAAAATGTATTGAAGTATCAATTTAGTACTTTAAAAGGTTAAAAAAATGGCTTTTATGCATTTGTATCTGAAAATAAAAATGTAAAAAGATTTATTGTGAGAAAGTACAGTTCATATTACAAGTTTATTCTGTGCACAGGCAAACTGACATTGACAACTACTGGCCTGGCATGCATAATACGTCATGTTTAATCATTTTTGTGGATCTGTTTGAAGTTGAATTGTTATATCTTGCTGCATATAGGACATTTAATTTAGTCTGTCTCTCAGTAACTCCCTACTCTTACCCCAATCTTGGCCTAAAGAAAAATTAGAAATTAGTCCTTCCTTGAAAATAAAATATTTGCATACATAACAGCAGATTTATACATTCAGAACTGGAGGATGAAATTTCAAAATCATCTGCATGGCCCAGCAGACAGAGGGTCAGAAAGCAACAATCAAAGTTATGAAGGCACAGATGGTTAAGAGCTCCAGTTGCTTCAGTAAAGCTGTGATTTAGAGACGATGACCATGCAAATGGGTCAAATGGGGGTAAAAAAGCTAATATTTCAATGTAAATTTTAAATATTGATCACAAATTGAAATCGACTTGACTTGGGCATTTTTTTCACAAGGAATTAAAAAAAAAAACTTACTCTGGAAAGTCTTGTGTCTCCCATAGCAAGCAGCATAACAGTCTTTGAGAACAACAGTGACATATTCGGTCATTTACAATGGCAATCCAAATGACAAATCCCCATAAATAAGCTAAAAAGAAAATGATATGTTTATAAAACTAACCCCACACAGATTTAAATGATCAGAATTGAGGTTTAAAAAAAACAATATAATATATGCAGTGTTGGGGAAAGTTACTTTTAAAAGTAATGCATTTACAATATTGCATTACTCCCTAAAAAAAGTAACTAATTACATTACTTAGTTACTTTCTATGAAAAGTAATGTGTTACGTTACTTTTGAGCTACATTCGCATTACTTTTTA
This sequence comes from Cirrhinus mrigala, assembly GCA_036247105.1. NCBI lineage: Eukaryota > Metazoa > Chordata > Actinopteri > Cypriniformes > Cyprinidae > Cirrhinus > Cirrhinus mrigala. The sequence continues at coordinate 71,994 of JAMKFB010000300.1, forward strand.
AATCTGGGCAGGGCTTGTTTGTGTGATGGAGCGGTGCAATTTTGAGAGCCAAACCCAAGGAACTACCCCAAGGAATAATACTCAAAAACCTTAAATTAAGTGAGTGATCAAGCACACAGGTTCGGTTCCCACAGAGAATTAGGCAGGAGACATGGGTAAAGTATAAAAATTACAAATGTTTATTAATACAAAAATATTTTTAAAATACTAGACACTATACTAGACAAAAAAAAAAAAAATCAAGAAAACTGGAAACCCCACTTCAAACCAAAACACAAAATTACAAACAGAAAAAAAGAAGAGGTAATAATGCACACCAACTTTAACAAGTAAATAAACTAAACAAAACGATTGATACCAGCAGGGCTGAGGTTCCCAACGACCGGATACAAGATGGAGTTTAGTTGTACAAGGACACACTTCCACGCACACACCACCGTGCACTCGGCTCACACTACCAAACACTCAAAGTGCTACACAGCACACGATAAAGAAGAACCACCACCACCAAGAGGAAGACCCGTTCACCCGTGGGACCCCAGCTCCTGCAATAAATCAAAAATAAATAAACAAGCAAACAAACAAAAACAAAGTTGACTTCAAACAAAACACAATATAGACATCAGTTAATTGATAGAATAACCCCACACAATGTGGGTATCAACCCCAAACAAACAATGAAATGTTATGAAAATGAAATATTTGATTACAAGGTTATTACAGAACAAAAGTAAATGATAACAGGCAAATTGATTTGCATTATCAAATAATAGAAAATATAAACATAAAGAACCAATAAAACAACTAACAGAAAAGAAATAAAAAGTCAACCAAGGCAAACAAGCTTTACTTCCACAAAATTAAAGACAAAAGAAAACAAAAGGAAAAGTTTTAATGAATGAAAAGGAAAAGGGGCAGAACAGTTTGTTTATACGTCTCTCAAAAGAATGAGGTCGTCATACCCCCCAAAACAAATACACAGCATGAAGCGGGGCACTAAACGGAATGGTAAGGATCAGACATGGACAGTCCTCTTTCGCTAATGATGACGACGGCGTCTGTATGATGGCAGAACTATGAGAACTTCAGCAGCATGAAGAAAAGGACAGCAGCAAACAATCACAGTCAGACAAGAGGGAGAATCCTACAGTGATCGCAAAAGGAAACATTAATTATTATATTGTGCTCACTCTCAATTATAGTTGCGTTAAAACACTTACCGTCAGGATATCGTGTCAAACAAAACACCTACAGGCACAGGTTTGTCAGTCATGCTCACTGATAGCACAATGGGTCACAAGGAATCATGCCTATTAGCATGCAACAAAATGTTAACTGCATATCAACAAGCTGACCCAAAACAAACTCGCACACAAACGTACCTGAGAGGTGAACAGTCATCAACTCCACTAAACTAGCGCCGAAACAGCACCAGAACAAAACACACTATAAACATCAAAAACGCTGTATAAGTTAAGCACAAATCAATTTAAAATAACCGCCTGTTAAAACTCAGCGCGCTTACCTGCAACCACAGTCAACACCGACAGAAAGGGGGAAAAATCGGATGTGACGCATCCCAGGCAACAGCCAATCAACCCATAAATCACACCTACCACGTGCTGATAGGTGAACACTGCTGTCGATCACTTAGTCCGGTCACATTCCACCTCTAGTTTCTGCAACGTCGCCTCGACGGTGAACCAATGACAACCCACTTAAAAGTTCTCAGTTCCAAGGTCGAAAAAGAGTACCAACTGTACTACCCACTATACTAGACACTGAACCCGCACCCACTGCTCAAGGGAGATGGTGCATGTTAGAGTGCTGACCTGCAATTCTCCTCCCAGTCCTTCTCACCACACTCTCAGCCACCCCCAACGAATTGGAGGGCAGTACTACTGGCTGCAAACCCAAATCAACCTCAGTGCCATCTGTTACCCGACAGGTTTCTACAGATAGCGCCTCACCAGATGCCTGAGGAACAGAGGGAACAACAGCATCCTGAGGCCTCAGCCTACCTCGATCTTGTGGTGTCTCTGGCACCAAGACAAACAAATCCTCCTCCTCATGCTCCTCTTCCAGAGGCTGCAGAGATTCCACCACGGGAGTGTCAGACAACTCAGAAGGTAAATCCTGGCCAATCAAAGCCTTTAGCAGAGATCGGTGCACATGCTTTACTTTAAGTCTGTGATGGGGGCAATGGTGTATACTGGCCCACCTTCCTTAGGCGCCCTCATGACCTGGTACACCACTGAGCTCCACAGGTCCTGGAATTTACATCTACCCCTCACGCTATAATCACGCTATAATCATGCTGTTGATGAAGCTGGGTCAAGACTTCGTGCCTCATGACTGCTGGCAATAACACCTGGAAGACCTCCTCCCCACCATCTGGGCAAAACACACGTCGATAGAGCACCCCATCAGTCTCCACCAGGTGGTCCCATTGCCAAAGCATTATGACTGCTGACTCTGAGAGTTTCTTACGCTCCTCAGAAGTCGGAGGCAACTTACGACTCCAGAACCCCAACAACTCTCCTATGACTGGATCTGCTACCTGCTGAGTACCCATATCCCTACTAGAGGAACAAAGAAATGAGGTAACCTGATTTACCTGGGCCACTGATTCAATTTGAGCAGCTTGCTGCAATGCCACTGGAACAGCCACACCTGGATACAACTCGTGCACTTCGTCTGTACCTGAAAAGTTTTGTCGCGACAAGGCATCAGTCAAATGCTGCCACTTGGGAAGCCCAGCGCTGTTCCATAGGACCTAATTTTGCAGAAGTCAGGTAGCTAAGGGGGTTGTTGTCAGTAAACACCACACATTTATGGCCCAGCAAGTACTCCCTAAATTTTTCAGTCATGGCCCACCTGAGTGCTAAAAACTCCAGTTTCATAGAACTGTAGTTAGATGTATTCCGCTCAGTGAGCCTAAGACTGCGACTACCATACGCTATAGGGCGCACCTTACCTTGCTGCTCTTGGGAAAGAACTGCCCCTAGTCCCCCATGACTGGAGTCTACCTCTAAAATAAAAAGCAGTGAAAAGTCAGCATAGGCGAGCACTGGGGCTGTGGTTAACTTTCAACCCCTCAAAACTATACTGACATTCTGCAGACCAGGCTTCCGCAAAATCCTGAGCCCCCTGCTTTGGGCGCTTTGAGTTTGGTAGCTGAGCCGCCAACCTGTGAAGAGGGGCAGCCAACTTGGCAAACCCCTTTACAAAGCACCAGTAGTAGCTAGCAAATCCCAAAAATGAGCGCAACTCCGAAACACAGGTAGGACGAGGCCACTGTGCAACCGCCTCCACCTTACCTGGGTCAGTAGAAATCCCTTCTGAAAAGATGACATGCCCTAAATAACGTACTTCCTTTTTTTAAAAAAAGCACACTTAGATAGTTTGGCCTTCAGGCCTTCCTTCAGCAAGCAGCTCAATACAACCTCCATTCGAGCAAGATGTTGATCTACAGAAGAGGAAAAGACAACAATATCGTCAAGATATAGAAGGAGGGACTGGTACTGCTGGTCCCCAAACAACCGCTCCATCAATCGTTGGAAGGTGCTTGGGGCATTGCACAACCCGAATGGCATCCTGTTCCACTCAAAGAGGCCAAACGGAGTGCAGAAAGCAGTCTTGGATTTGTCCCCCTCATTTACAGGTACCTGGTTGTACCCGCTGGCCAGGTCCATGGTAGAAAACCAACGGGCCCCAGCCAGTGAGTCCAAAGTCTCCTCAATGTGTGGTAGAGGGAACGCATCCTTCCTAGTTTTCGAATTTAAGCAATGGTAGTCTACACACATTCGCAGACTACCATCCTTCTTTTTGACTAGGATGATGGTCGAAGCATAAGGACTGCAGCTCTCTCTAATTACCTGGGATTCCAACAGTTGATTGATATGTGCCTTTACCACCTCATACTCCGATGGAGGAATATGCCTGAACCGCTGCCTAACAGGGACATCATCCAACAAGGGGATATCATGGGATATCAGGTTAGTGCATCCCAAATCCCCATCGTGTGTAGAAAACATGGGCAAATACTTCCCCAGCAATGCTCTAACCTTACCTTGTTCTTCGCCTGACAACACAGATAAATCTAACATGGCTATCTGTTCCTGCACAGAGGAAGAAACCTGCATGACCTGCGTACTCACCTAAGCTGTAACAGTGTTAACTTCTGCAACCTCTGGGGGCAAACTAACCATGTCAACTTTGTTCACAGTACCAATAACAGTGCTAGCATACAGCACTACATCCATGGTACCAACATTAACTATAGGCACATAAACTGCACCACCGTCCACCCTTAAAAGAGCAGGAGAGGCCAACAAACCTGCCGGTAAACCAGAATCGGGTGGTGCAAACAAAACTGACCCACTTGAATATTGCACGGAACAGGTGGCAGCGACAAATTTCATGGTGCCCCCTGTGATGCGACACGCCCGACGTCCACGCACTTTGACTCGCCCCCCACAAGCTACAGCTGGCTGAGCGTCAACCTGATGGCAATGTTGTAAAGCCTGAAAAACGAAACTAGGGGCCTGTGACACCACTGGTAAATCAAAAAGAGCTGTACCATGCTGGCCAAAGAGGTCCCGGTAGCAGCGGCTAAGGACGTTCATGCCCAACACCCCAGGAACTTGTGCACACACCACCGGGAGGGTCTTTGACCACCAACACGCCGCAGCCTAAAACTACTCGCCCACAGAGCTCTACGTTCAATTCCAAATAACCAATATAAGGAATTGAAAGGCCGTTTGCAGCTTGAAGCTGTAACCAATGACACAATCTAAGCTGCTCCTGACCCGACGACCCAAAATTAGTTACAAAACAACTCTCCGTAATGGTGGACACCATTGAACCAGTATCCACCAGGCAAGGTACCTGAACCCCACCCATAGAAACAACGAGCTGTGGACATGTAGACAAAGCGTGACATAAAATCAGAACCAGTGACATCTGTTGAGCCTGTCCTTTTCCCAACCAAGCTGTGGCCCTGCAACTCGGTGGGAACTAGTTTTCCGACTGCTGCATGGACGATGACTGCTCACCCCTCATTAAAGCCGAATTTACACGGGCTGGTGGTGGTCGGACAGGTCTCCGTTCCCCGTCACAATCTCTGGCAAAATGACCAGGTCGCTGACACCTTCTACAAATTAAATTAGCCCTAGATGGTCGCGAACGTGACTGGGGATTTTGAAGCTGAGCCATACTTTGGGTTAGCGGACTCAATTGTTGTTGCTGCTTTCACAGCATATCCCGTAGTTCACTCATTTCAGTGGCCGCTGAACCGCTACTACTATTGACGTGCTGATGTCCCTGCACCCCATATTGAATACCATAAACAGATGGTACAGACTGACTTCGACCACACACCCCCCCAGGCATGCCCTCTCTTTCCCAACGAAGGGCTTAACTTCGAACGTCAAACAATGTGGCAGTGGGTTGACGAATTGCTTAAGTTCCCGTCGAAGAGCACAATCATTAACGTATTCGACAAACTGATCCCTCAGCAAAATTTTGGCATTGGGCATGCCATGAGGTGACTGACTTAACTTTTTCCAGAAGACTCATCAGGGCCAGGGAGAACTCTACCAAAGTCTCCCCATCCTGTTGTCTTCTGGAAAAGAACGACTCTTGAAGCGCTACGTATGACTTTGTACAACCATATAATTCACGCAACACCTTAATAAGTTGTTTCGGGTCCTCCCTCTCGTCCACTGACTGATAACGAATTTCTTCTCTCGCCTCTCCCTCCAGATGATCAACCAAGAAAAATGCCTGATCAGCTGTAGACAGATGGCGAAGCCGCATGCAAGCCTGAGCCTCCTCCACCCACTCATCGATGCCAATGCCTGACCGATCACTAAACTTTGGACACTTACGATCTCGAGGAACAAAAACAAGCTGCTCAGCTGTCGATGCACCAGCACCAATGAGTGGGGGGATCTACAACCACAGGAAGAGAAACATTAGGTGGACCCGGCTGTGCAACTGGCACTTGTTCTTGCCGCAGCCTTTCATTATCTGCTTTTAATTGAGCTACCAAATCTCTTAACTCACGTAGTTCATCCTCCATAACTGCAAATGCACAAGCACTTACCACTAATATGTACACGCCAATCGATTTATGCCGACCCACCACAAAGAGGGACTGCCGCAGTCTGGTTCCTACCGAAAAGAAACAAAGAAAAAAAAAAGAGAAGAACAAATATACTAAACACCCATGTCTCCAGACCACACAAGAGGGAATCCTGCCGACTACGCCAAAATGTGACGGAGCGGTGCAATTTTGAGAGCCAAACCCAAGCTTTTACCAATAAAAGAATCTGACTACGCCACCCTAGGAACTACCCCAGGGAATAATACTCAAAAACCTCAAATTAAGTGAGTGATCAAGCACACAGGTTCAGTTCCTTCAGAGAATTAGGCAGGAGACGTGGCTAAAGTATAAAAATTACAAATGTTTATTAATACAAAAATATTTTTAAAATACTAGACACTAAAAATCAAGAAAACTGGAAACCCCACTTCAAACCAAAACACAAAATTACAAACAGAAAAAAAAGAAGAGATAATAATGCACACCAACTTTATATAACAAGTAAATAAACTAAACAAAACGACTGATACCAGCAGGGCTGAGGTTCCCAACGGCTGGATACAAGATGGAGTTTAGTTGTACAAGGACACACTTCCACACACACACACACACACCACCGTGCACTCGGATCACACTACCAAACGCTCAAAGTGCTACACAGCACACGATAAAGAAGAACCACCACCACCAAGAGGAAGACCCATTCACCCGTGGGACCCCAGCTCCTGCAATAAATCAAAAATAAATAAACAAACAAGCAAGCAAGCAAGCAAACAAACAAACAAACAAACAAACAAACAAACAAACAATAACAAAGTTGACTTCAAACAAAACACAATATAGACATCAGTTAATTGATAGAATAACCCCACACAATGTGGGTATCAACCCCAAACAAACAATGAAATGTTATAAAGATGAAATATTTGATTACAAGGATATTACAGAACAACTTGAAATCAAAAGTAAATGATAACAGGCAAATTGATTTGCATTATCAAATAATAGAAAATATAAACATAAAGAACCAATAAAACAACTAACAGAAAATAAATAAAAAGTCAACCAAGGCAAACAAGCTTTACTTCCACAAAATTAAAGACAAAAGAAAACAAAAGGAAAAGTTTTAACGAATGAAAAGGAAAAGGGGGCAGAACAGTTCTTTTATACGTCTCTCAAAAGAATGAGATCGTCATACCCCCCAAAACAAATACACAGCATGAAGTGGGGCACTAAACGGCATGGTAAGGATCAGACACGGACAGTCCTCTTTCACTAACGATGACGATGGCGTCTGTATGACGACAGAACTATGAGAACTTCAGCAGCATGAAGAAAAGGACAGCAGCAAACAATCACAGTCAGACAAGAGGAAGAATCCTACAGCGAACGCAAAAGGAAACATTAATTATTATATTGTGCTCACTCTCAATTATAGTTGCGTTAAAACACTTACCGTCAGGATATCATGTCAAACAAAACACCTACAGGCACAGGTTTGTCAGTCATGCTCACTGATAGCACAATGGGTCACAAGGAATCATGCCTATTAGCATGCAACAAAATGTTAACTGCATATCAACAAGCTGACCCAAAACAATAAACTCGCACACAAACGTACCTGAAAGGCGAACAGTCATCAACTCCGCTAAACTAGCGCAGAAACAGCACCAGAACAAAACACACTATAAACATCAAAAACGCTGTATAAGTTAAGCACAAATCAATTTAAAATAACCGCCTGTTAAAACTCAGCGCTCTTACCTGCAACCACAGTCAACACCGACAGAAAGGGGGAAAATCGGACGTGACGAATCCCAGGCAACAGCCAATCAACCCTTAAATCACACCTACTACGTGCTGATAGGTAAACACTGCTGTCGATCACTTAGTCCGGTCACACTTGTTTCATTTTAATATAAATAGTTATATTTTTAGCAAATGTAAAAGCCTTGGCTGAAGGAAAAATAAATTCATGTCTGTACGGAGGAGAAAAAGGTTTGAAACTCTTCAGTAATAAAAAAAAACAAAACAATAAAGCTAGTTTATTTGTTACGTTGTTATGTTAAATGTTAGTTTATTTAAAGTCATTTTTGCTAATTAGTATGTGTTACGGAGTGAGTGAGACGAGAGGCAAGCGGATCCATTCGCGAGCTTTTATTTAAGGGACGAGACATGGATCAGATACATGGTCGAACAGGCAGGGTCAAAACAACAGCAAACAGGTATGTTAGGGCTAGGCACAATAGAAGTCCGTGAAACAGGCGTGGGTCGAACAGGGGCGAACGTGATCCGTAAGGGGGCGAGACGAGAGAGAAGAATCCGTGACACGAGCAATAGTCCAATGGGCAGGCGGCGAGACAGTCGAGACGAGATGGCCAGGCGAGAGAACAAAACACTGGGAACTAGGAACTCGGGAACAAGGAAACTAGGGAACGCTAACAATAGAACACAACAACAACGCACAATACTCCGTGGTCTGCAAGGGGAAAGACCGGGGCTTTTATAGCGCCGTTGATTGGTCACAGGAGTCGACGCAATCAGCACGATGGGTGATGGAAGTAGTAGTCCGGGCTGCAAAGTAACAGTCTGAGTATAGTGACAGGGTGAGAGCGACATCTGGCGGTGAGCGGACCGCAAGACACCGACCAGATTAGTGACAGTATGGTTGAACTGGATCAAAGGTCAGTAGCAAAGACAATGGTTAATAAAATGGCATTACATACATAAAGGAAATCTGTTACTTGTTGCAGGTTTGCATTATATTCTGAGTTTGCATTTCACTGTTTCAATTTCATTTTGATGAGTACTGAATCTGTTTCTTCTGAGTGAGATGAATAAATGCATGTTCACATTTAGTTTAGAACTACAGTAACATCATGTTTACACAACACCTCTGTATTTCCAATTTCTCTCAACAGTCAATAAATGGGAAAACAAAGTAACTGGCGTTACTTTTTTGAAAAAGTAACTCAGATATTTTCTTGTAAATTTAAAAGTGATGCGTTACTTTACTAGTTACTTGAAAAAAGTAATCTGATTACATAACTTGAGTTACTTGTAATGAGTTACCCCCAACACTGAATATATGTATAGATAGATAGATAGATAGATAGAATTTAAAACTAAACTGGTTAATATCTTACAAACACACCCGAGATACAGAGGAAGTTAAAAAATAGAAACCACAAACATGCGGTTGATTAGCATTTAGTGCTGCTGTTTTTATGTGTTCATGGCAAATGTTTAATGTCAAGGCCTGGCACAAATATTGTAGAAAAAAAATAATCTTTTTGTGGCAAAGAGCCATTTAAGATTTCAAATTTCAAAATGAATTGCAAGAACACCTAAAAACCTTCTTTTTGTGAAATATTTTGCTGTTAAATGGTGTTTGTGCTGTCGTTCTGTCTTCTAATAAATGACACTTGATATCTTAATGCAATGACATTCAGATTTTTTTAAGTGTGAATATGAATACTTGTTGAATGTAACTACAACTTCTGAAGAGAAAAGAGAAAATAAGACTCAGTGATTTTCCTCTTTAGTAAATGATGCTTAAGTATATCACAATCTTACCTTTAAACTGATCTCTCTTATAGACCAGATCGCTGGTCGCTTCACTCACAGCATTCTTGAGTGTGCATGTGTAGTAGCTTTCGGGATTTCCATTTTGTTTAACTATGATGAACTCTCCTTTCGGATGGTGTTTTGCAATCTCCAGATTTTCTCCAGCAGAATTCTTCCAGATGATCTGCTCACTGTACTCGCAAATTAAATACACAACATTAGGGAATTTATCGGTCCTATCTATTTTTATCACAGGTTTGGGGACCGGCGCTGTAAAACAAACAATGAGAAACTTCAATGATAATATCAGACTGATATCAGTATTTTAATACAAATCGTCTCGGTTACATCTGTAACCCTCGTTCCCTGAAGGAGGGAACGGAGCGTGACATATTTGGGGTCTCCCTTGGGAGGCCAGTCACCTCTGAGTTAAATGGAAAGGGCCAATGAAAATTGGCGAGTGGATTTTGCATGCCAAGCCACTCCCCTGTACATACGGGTATATAAGATGGCGGCGTGCAACCACTCATTCAGATTTAAGCTGAGGAGCTGAGCCGAAACTGAGCACCCCAGCACAGTCCAGGATTGTGGCAAGAGGACGTAATGTCTCCGTTCCCTCCTTCAGGGAATGAGGGTTACAGATGTAACCGAGATGTCGTTCTCAGTCGTTCTCTACGGCGTTCCATCATAACTGACGTATTTGGGGTCTCGTTTAGAAAACGCCACAATTCTGAACTGCGTTACGTGATTGAGATACAAATACTAACAGGCAAGCGTGTCAGGTCAGATGGATCTCAACACGTAAACTTCCCAACGCCCTGTAAGCCAGATAACGGGCTGGTATCTGATGCAACCGTTGGGGGGCGGAGCACGATGGATGAAGTCACGTGGAGAAGACTGGAAAACATGGTAGGGGAACATGGGAGAATCCATGGACTGAGACATGATGCCACGACCAGGAGGGGTGAAGGAAGCCCCTACCGGACACAGTCCAGAAAACTCCGTCCTAATCTGAACTGTGGGGGCAAGGAGGATCCAGAGTTCATTAAAGGGAACAACTGGGAGGAAGCGCATGGACCCAATAGGAATGGCGCAGCAAGCCGACACTGAGCCGTCCTCCCGCAAATTACCTGATGTTACCTTAACACACAGGAGGAGACGGGCTCTACGCGGAGATTGTAAAATCTTGCGAAGGTGTTTGGTGTCACCCAGCCCGCAGCTCTGCAGATGTCTGTTAAGAGAGGCGCAGTGTGCCAAAGCCCAGGAGGAGGCGACACTCAAGTGGAGTGGGCCCGAACTCCCAGGGGGCACGGGTCACCCTGGCACTGGTAAGCCAGGGTGATGGCATCAACCACCCAAAGAGCCAACCTCTGCTTGGAGACATCATTCCCCTTCTGCTGGCCTCCAAAGCAAACAAAGAGCTGCTCGGAGCGTCTGAAGCTCCGGGTGCGGTCCACGTTACTGTGCAAAGCACGAACGGGACACAACAATGCCAAGGCCGGGTCTGCCTCCTCCGGGGGCAGAGCTTGCAGGTTTACCACCCGATCCCTGAAGTGAGTGGTGGGAATCTTGGGCACATAACCAGGCCGGGGTCTCAAGGTCATGTGAGAATCAACCGGACCGAATTCAAGGCACGACTCGCTGACAGGGAAAGCGTGCAGGTTCCCCACCCTCTTGATGGAAGTGAGTGCGATCAGGAGCGCAGTCTTTAGAGACAGATATTTTAGCTCAACTGATGCAAGCGGCTCAAAAGGGACCCTCCAAAGCCCTAAGAGCACAACGGAGAGGTCCCAAGAGGGGATGAGGTGCGGACGAGGGGGATTCCTCTTCCTAGCACCTCTCAGGAACCTGATGATCAGGTGATGCTTCCCCAGGGACAGGCCATCAACCGCATCATGATATGCAGCAATGGCCGCCACAAAGACTTTTAAAGTGGAGGGGGACAGCCTCCGCTCCAACTTTTCTTGAAGGAAGGAAAGCACCACTCCGACCAAGCATCTCTGGGGGTCCTCACAACGAGAGGAACACCAATCAGCGAACAGAGCCCACTTCAGGGCATAGGCCTGCCTAGTAGAGGGGGCTCTAGCCTGAGTGATAGTGTTAATCACGGCCTGGGGAAGGCCAACGAGGTCTGCTGAGTCTCGTCCAGAAGCCACACATGGAGGTTCCAGAGATCGGGACGCGGGTGCCAGATTGTGCCCATCCCTTGAGAAAGAAGGTCCTTCCTCAGGAGAATCTTCCAGAGAGGGGCTGTCGCGAGGAGCATGAGGTCGGCAAACCAGGTCCGGGTGGGCCAATAAGGCGCAACCAACAGAACCTGCTCCTCGTCCTCCCTGATCTTGTACAGGGTCTGTGCAAGGAGGCTCACTGGGGGAAAGGCGTACTTGAGGAGGCCCCGGGGCCAGCTGTGTGCCAGCGCGTCCCTGCCGAGGGGGGCCTCGGTCAGGGAGTAAAACAGCTGGCAATGGGAGGATTCCAGGGAAGCAAACAGGTCCACCTGAGTTGCGCCGAATCGACTCCAAAAAGCTGGACCACCTGGGGGTGGAGTCGCCATTCTCCGGGACGAGTGAGCTGCTGGGAGAGCACATCAGCTGCACGATTCAGCTCTCCCAGAATGTGAACAGCGCGCACTGTCTGTACGGACTAGCACGTGCTTGTCGCGTAACGTCGGCAAAAACCAATGTAGAGCAAGAAGCACTACGAGCAACTCGAGGCAATTGATATGCCACTGCAGTCGAGGTCCTGTCCAGGAGCCTGAGGCTGCCTGCCCATTGCATACGGCACCCCAGCCCATCTTGGAGGCATCTGTGTTCACAACCACATGCCTTGACACCTGGCCCAGGGGCACACCTGCCCATAGGAATGCAGGATCTGACCAAGGGCTGAAGAGGCAGCGACATTCTGGGGGGGGGCGCCGACCCGGAATGCGCCGCGGTGCCATGCCCATCTTGGCATTCGGCCACTGCGCCAGTGCTGGAGCAGTCTGAGCGGCGTAACTGCAGCTGCGGCTGCCATATGCCCCAGGAGCCTCTGAAAAGGGAGGGACCACTGTCTTGTGTCCGAACAGATTCAGACAGTTCAGCACCGACTGAACACGCTCGTTCGTGAGACGTGCCGAAATGTTGACCGAATCCAACTCCATACCAAGAAAAGAGATACTCTGCACAGGGGAGAGCTCTTTTCCCAGTTGACCTGAAGCCCCAGATGGCTGAGGTGCCGAAGCACCAGGTCCCTGTGCTCGCACAACAGATCTCGCAAGTGAGCGATTATCAGCCAGTCGTCGAGATAGTTGAGGATTCGGATGCCTGCCCATCTCCCAAAGAGGGGAGAGGGCACCTTCCACGAGTTTGGTAAAGACGCGGGGAGACAGGGCTAGCCCAAAGGGGAGGACTTTGTACTGATATGCCTGACCCTCGAAAGCCAACCGAAGAAACGGTCTGTGTCGAGGAAGAATTGAGACATGAAAGTATGCGTCCTTCAGGTCGATGGCTGCAAACCAATCCTGGTGGCGCATGCACGAAGGGATGTGCTTCGCTGTCAGCATCCTGAACGGTAGCCTGTGAAGGGACCGATTCAGGATGCGAAGGTCCAGGATAGGTCGTAACCCACCGTCTTCTTGGGTACGATGAAAAAGGGAATGTAAAATCCCCACCTCATCTCGGCTGGAGGGACCGGCTCGATTGCATTCTTCGCCAGGAGAACCGCAATCTGCGCACGCAGGACAGAGGCAACTATGTCCGAGCAGACAGAGGAGAAGAGAACGTCTCTGAACCTGGGTGGGCGCTGCTTGAAATGGATCATGTAGCCGAGTCGGACTGTCCGGATCAACCAACGAGAGGGGGGGGGGGGAGTCATGCTGCGGCAACTTACCTTCACCCCGTTTCCTGTGACGGTGGCGAAGACACACTCTGAGTCTGAATCTGAGGAGGCAAAGAGTCGCTCACAAACTGAACTCGGGGCGAAAGACCCAGAGACATAGAAAATTGCTCTTTTTGTGAGTGGTTGGGTACCATCGACCCGAAGGTTTTTTACAGTGTACTTCCCTGAGGACTCTCTAAATCTCCTTCTGAATTTGAATGTTTGCTTTATATAAATGTCTTAAAACATCACATTTTGACAGACAATTTTATTCAAAAATGATTGACGTTACGTTAAGTGTATAATATTTTAGTAGTCCATGCATTAGATGGTAAATAAATAAATAAATACCAACCTATTACACTGTAATAGTCTTGAAATGTTAAGTCAGACTAAGTGACAACTTAGATATTTTGATTTAACTTAAGATTTTAAGGCAGCTGGGTTACTTACCCAGCTTTTAAGTTTAACAAACCAATTTTTTTGTTAAGTCAACTCAAATATCTAAGTTGTCACTTAGTACAACTCAACATTTTTAATTGACTAAACTTATTTGAGTCGACTGAAATTAAAATTTTATGGCAGCAGGGTAACATTATTTTAAAATGACTCTATTTTGTTTGTTTTGTTATACAGTGTACATTGTTACCATAAATCAACTTTTTAACAGAACATTTTTACTGAAGAAAAAAAAATAATAAATAAAAAAATTAACTCATCCAAATCTTGGTTATGTCAGGCATTCACCACAGCCACCCCCATCTGCCACACCTCCGGTAGCACCGTCCACACGTTCATCATCACCCAAGTTCTATTCTGTTCCACCTGTACCTCATTGAGCCACGCCCTATATAAGAGACACTCACGCACACTCTCATTGTCTGGTCTACCGTTCACATGCTAACTTCCTTTAACTCTATGCTTGTTTCAACGTGGATTTCTACATTGTGCTCTGATGATTGGTGTGGCTCAATACCTGGACTCTATATCATCTCAATGCTACAACACCATTCAGTTAAGAACTCTTTATTCTGCTTTTCACTGTATTGTTCATCTAACAAGCCTGTCAGTAAAACATTGGATTGGATTGCCACTCACCTCTCGTCTCCTCCATCTCAGTGTGCGTGTGTGTGTGTTTGTGACAGAAGACCAGACCACTAAAACAAAGAAGGATGAGCACTGAGACACCCGCTGCACCTAACCCTCTCACCGAGCTGGTGAATGCCTTGAAGGCCGCGTTTCAACCCACACCTGCGCCACCATCTGCCTCAAGATCTCCCATGGCCATGCCCACCACGTTTGAGTGTAGTGGTTTCCTTCTTCAAATCAACCTGTTCATCCAGATGCAACCACAAATGTTTCCGTCGGAGAATGCGAAGGTCGCCTTCCTTATCTCATTACTCACCGGTAAGGCCCTACAATGGGCAAAAGCTATTTGGAACTCTGAAAACCCTATCATTCATTCCTATGAACAGTTCACGAACCATTTCTCTGAGGTTTTCAGCACGACCACCGGTACACTTTCCATTTCCGACCAGCTCTTCCGTCTGCAGCAAGGTACTTCTTCAGTGAATGATTACACTCTCCACTTCCGTACGCTGGCGGCGGCTAGGGGCTGGAACGAGACAGCACTGTTGGGAGCCTACAGACAGGGACTCAATCCTGACATTTGCGCCGCGATGGCTTTGAACGACGACAGTATTGGACTGGAAAGTCCTGAACCATCCTTCACCCTGGAGATCCCAGCTGAGTACATGGAGTTCCAGGATGTATTCAGCAAGCAAGCAGCCCACACCTACCACCGCATCGGCCATGGGATTGTGCCATCGAGTTGCTACCTGGGGCCCAGCTCCCCAAGGGGCGAGTATATCCTCTGTCTATCCTGGAACGCCAGCTGATGGAGGAGTATATTGCGGAGGCTCTGAGTCAAGGATTCATCCAACCATCCACCTCGCCGGCAACTTCAAGCTGCTTCTTAGTGGGCAAGAAGGATGGAGGTTTACGTCCATGCATCGATTACCGTCAACTCAACTCTCAGATCAAACAACAACCATACCCGCTCCCTCAGCGTCATGTGTTAGGGCATCGGGAGCCACCCCTGGAGGAGGGGGTAGTGTCAGGCATTCACCACAGCCACCTCCATCTGCCACACCTCCGGGAGCACCGCCCACTCGTTCATCATCACCCGAGTTCTAATCTGTTCCACCTGTACCTCATTAAGCCACGCCCTATTTAAGAGACACTCATGCACACTCTCATTGTCTGGTCTACTGTTCACATGCTAACTTCCTTTAACTTTATGCTGTTTCCACGTGGATTTCTACATTGTGCTCTGACAATTGGCGTGGCTCAATTCCTGGACTCTATATCATCTCAACGCTACAACACCATTCAGTTAAGAACTCTTTATTCTACTTTTCACTATATTGTTCATCTAACAAGCCTGTCAATAAAACATTGGATTGGATTGGATTGGATTGTCACTCACCTCTCGTCTCCTCCATCTCAGTGTGTGTGTGTTTGTGACAGGTTAAAACGATTAAAAATGAAGCAGAGCATTTTATGAAATTTTATTGTCATTTATACATTTTATGTGCTTGTTTGTTTTTCCTTAAAATAAGCATTTAAAATATGCTTGTGTAGCAAGGAGGCCCTTTAGAGTGACAGCTGCCCCTGATATTCCCTGATTTTATTACATTTTAATGAATGTCTGATGGTGTTGACAATAAATGGGGGCACAACTTTAAAACCATCTGAAATACGCATATGTCATTGAAAAGCAACCCGGCTTTCATATGAGATAAGATAAGTGTTGCTTTTGATAAAACAAGCTCTTTTTCATTATTAAAATTTATTTTTATCCATTTTATAGCACATGAATGATTGAACCCTTCTCTGTGGGCACATTGTAGTGAGAAAACAATAAGTGTCATATTTGACATAATAATAATAAAATTAAATTAAAGGGGATAATTGTGTTAAATACATTCTCTTATTAATCCCTCATAACATTTACAATTGAAAATATTTTTTTTTTAAACCCAATAGCAGTTACAATCGCTGTTTACAACTTATTATGGCCTAAGGAACCTGTAATTTGCCATTTTGCAATGACAGAAGATTTTGCACCAAAATGTACTGTGGAGTTTGAAACACGTCAGACTGAGATAAAACTTAACTGATCAACATCACAGATTATTTATGAATATTCATACACATGAAGGTTTTCATGCATAGCAATCTATTATATAATTAATATCTTAATTATATCTTAATAATTTAATTCTGCCACACAAACAGTGCAACTTTTCAACATTAAAGTCACATCTAGAGTTTATAAATACATCTATATAAATAAGACTGTTGAAAATTGAAAACACCCAAACAATTTTGTCAATAGTTGTTTGGCTCTCTGTGTGCTGAGAGAAAAAAAAAAAAAAAAAAAAAAAACTGTCAGCAAACATATTGTCACGAACGCGGCCTCTGTGGCTCCCTCCAACGGGAACCGTCACCGGACTTTTAGCGGACTACATTTCCCATCACCCCGTACCTGGGACGTTCACTTCCGGCTCCGGGTCGGCCGGGGTCACTTTCCCCGTCGGCCATTTTAAGGGTCGTTCTGCCGGCGTTTCCTCGCGAAGTTTTGTTAGTCATGCTATCAATCCTGAGCGTTTTCTTCACGTACTGCCTACCTGTTGCCAACCGGACTGTTTATCGTGTGTGTGTGTGAACCTTTGCTGCCTGCCTGTTATCGACCCTCGTTTGTTTATCGGATTATCCCCTTTGATCGCCGCCTGCCCCGACCTTTTGCACGGACTCTCGTTATCCCGTTGGGTTTGTCTTCACCACACCAGTCTGCCGTTGTTGAACCTCGCCTGTTTACTCTGCCTGCTTTAATAAAACTGTTGCATATGGATCCGACGTCTCCGGATGCGTCATTGACTACATCACACATGTCATGATGACGTGTATACAATTATGTAAAAATAACTGTTCCAATGTTGGAAAACGAAGAACTTCGCACCACAAACAGGCTTTATTTTATAATCAATAAAAGCGGTCACTCAGTACATTGCAATCTCACAAAGTTCCATTATAATTAATAAATGTTTTTACATTCAGGAAAATATTTTGGTTAAAGTTCAGTTACAGTTGGCACATTTTCATTGGATCAATTATATTCTTTTTATAAACTATGACCGTGGAATTGTCATCAGAGTAAAACCGACTAAAATAAATGAATGACATGATAAAATACTGACTCAGTTTAAAGGACATTTTCATCAAAAGCCGCAAAAATGGTTGTACACCATAAGTGTGAAAAAACACAACCAAAAGGACAAAGCCGAGATAAAAACCACCACCACAAACGGCAAATGACCGAAATGCTTGATTAAAAGACACAAATGATGACTAAAAGAAAAATCAGTGACACAATTAACACTGGGACAGAATGAGCTGTGCCTGGATGAAATGAAGCTGCATTCTTCACATCTTCACCTAATGAATAAAATATAAGAGATTATGTTAATGAACCTTCAAACAAGCAAGTCTCTGTTAGTACCACCTGCTTAATTTGGTATAAAGGTGGTATAAACAGGAAAAGGATGATAAAAACCATGCTGATTAAAACAATGGCAATCCAAATGACAAATCCCTATAAATAAGCTAAAAAGAAAATGTTACGTTTATAAAACTAAGCCCACACACATTTAAATGATCAGAATTGGGGTTTAAAAAACAATATAATATATGTATAGATAGATAGATAGAATTTAAAACTAAACTGGTTAATGTCTTACAAACGCACCCGAGATACAGAGGAAGTTAAAAAATAGAAACCACAAACATGCGGTTGATTAGCATTTAGTGCTGCTGTTTACATGTGTTCATGGCAAATGTTCAGTGTCAAGGCCTGGCACAAATATTGTAGAAAAAAAAATCATCTTTGTGTGGCAAAGAGCCAACTAAGATTTCAAATTTAAAAATGAATTCAGGAACACTTAAAAACTTCCTTTTGTGAAATATTTAGCTGTTAAATGGTGTTTGTGCTGTCGTTCTAATGCACTGACATTCAGATATTTTTAAGTGTGAATATGAATACTTGATGAATGTAACTACAACTTCTGAAGAGAGAAGAGGAAAAATGAGACTCAGTGATTTTCCTCTTTAGTAAATGATGTTGAAGTAAATCGCTGTCTTACCTTTAAACAGATCTCTCTCATAAACCGGATCACTGGTCTTCTCACTCACAGCGTTCACGAGTGTGCAGGTATAGAAGTTGTCTGGATTTCTTTTGTTTTTGACCTTGATGAACTCTCCTGGCAGATGGTTTTTCAAGCCCTCCAGTGTTTCTCCAGTAGAATTCTTCCAGATGATTGTTTCACTGTAGCCACATCTTAAATACACAAAATCAGGGTTTTCATCACTCCTATCTATTTGTATCTCAGGTTTGGGGACAGGTGCTGTGAAAGAAACAATTAAAAACTTCAATGATGGTATCAGACTGATATCATAGTATTTTAATACAAACCATAGCTAACACTAAAAAGCACCATTGTACTATCATGTTTTTTGGGACATGTACATGGTATAACATTAATAACTTTTGTTTGCGTAATAATTTCTATTTTAAATTACTAGAATTACTAGCTGTATTATAAGTAAAAAGATCATAACACATAAACAATTAATATTAAGAAATATAAACATCAATATCATCTCACCCAACACTTTCAACTCAAATCTTTGTTCCTGCTCCTTACTGTTGATGTCAGTGGTATAAACTCCACTATGATGGACAGCTAAATTAGTTATAGTGATTTGTCCAGTTTTCGCATCAAGAGTTGTGATGCCTCGGAATCTCGGACTCGGGATGTTAAAACCATCATCATCCCATTCAATAGCCTTGATAACAACTCCACTGCTGCTTCTCTGTTTCCATATAATGCTGGTGACGGGAGGATTTATGTTGGTTGGACGAAAAGACACTGTGTCACCCACTTCTTTAATGTCATATTGATCTAGTGAGTGAAATATGACATAAATGTTTTCCAACAAGCAAGTATCTTTTTTTCACTACACTCATTTATACTTTGTATATAATTAGGTTATACTTTAATATAATTTAAAATCAAACTGCTTTAGGGTCAACCAAAACAGAAATTGTGCAACCTTCAATAAAACTTTTTAAAAAATCATCTACCTGAAACAGTTTCTGTGGAGATAATCACAACGCAGACGGCAACCAACGTCAAGCATCGTAGAGACATTTTTGTTGTACAAAGGACACGGTAGTGGAATTTTCTTTTGTTTTGCTCTGAATGTCCTTTACACACATAAGTATGATGAGGTGTAAAACAGGATGTGAATACAGAGGAAGTTCAAAAACAGAAACCACAAATACGCCATTGGATGCAGTTGGTTGTTACAGCTGCTGTCTTGTGTACGTACATGGCAAATGCTCGATATCTGACCCAAGTGTGCATCTATTTTCAGGAAGACCACCAACTACAAATTACACTATGCACTAAAATAATACATGAAAAATGTCCATGAAAGATAATGACAGGGAAGATCTCACTCGCCAGGGGCGCTCTGTTGTGTCAGAATGGACGTTAGTAGAGAAGATGCATATGCACAGTTCAGACCCATAAAATTTACAAATGGCCACGCCCACTCTTACAGGAAGAAACTATTTTAGTATGCATTCCTATAAATATACACACATTGTTAGCATAAAACAACTCTTTTAACAGATAAAAAATTAAACAGAAAAAAAAACATTTATACTCTTCATCCAAATCTTGGTCTAATGTAAAATGAAGCAAAACATTTTGTGAAAAATGATTGTTATTTATACATATTTTATGCTTTTTTTCTTAATATAATACTTTTTAGTGGCTTATTTATGCATAGTCACCAGTGCTGGGTAGATTACTTGTAAACTGTAATCTGTTACTGATCCAAATTACATAAGCAAAAAAATGGTAGTTTAGGTAATGAAATCAGACTACTTTTTAATCACTTTTAAATTACTTTTGACCTAACTGGTTTAACACATTGATTTAAATATGATAATTCTGTACCTTATTGATATAAAAATACAAAGAGAAATAAATTATATTCCTATATTCGCGCCGCAACAGCTAAAGTCTGTCTACACTGGACGCGACGAAGCGACCGTTGCAAATCACACTTTGTGTGAGCACATCATAAATAGAATGCGGTAGCAGTTTACTTTCGGGGATTTGTCGTGTCGTGCTGCGCCACTGAAATAAACTTTTTTTTTTTTACATTTTTATATGGAAAGACTAAAACAGAATTTATTTTAAAACATACAGCATTGAAAATTCTTGATTGTTTCATTTACTTCAACAATATTTTTTTTATGGTGAATGAAATAAGCACACTGGCCTAAATACTGTATTTTGTAATTTTCCATTATGCAAAATGACACATGAATTGGCACCAAAATACTGTGGGGGTTGACACACGACCACTGACATTTGCTCATGCAACCTATTTTTAGATAGTAAAACACCAGTTACCATAAATAGTGTTTCCTTTAATTAATAAAAAGATGCCATCTCACAAAGTTCCATTATGTGTGGCTTGAGAACCGTGTCAAGTGTCAATGAATGCGTAAGAGTTTGCAGCCTCGATTTGATTTGTCTGCATAACCGACATCTAGTTGATGATTCTGCATAACCACCAACACCCTGATCGCAGTCTTTCTCTACTCTTTTCTATTTCTGTGAATGGAAATAGTTTCTGTCTCTTGGAGCTGATTGTGAAAAGGTTTTGGAACATTTGCCGTTTTCTAGAAGAGCAATGAGCTGCCAATACCGTGTCGTATTTTTATTCCTCTGTGGAGTCACTGCATTCTCTGGTAGGTTATTGCTTAATTTTGTGTTGATATGTTAATAATCTCAACTCTTTCAATTTAGAGACTTTACTGTGGGTCCAAAATATGCTTTGTTGTTGCGATTAAAAGTTATAATTTGATAAAAAAAAATTATATAGTAAGTAATCCAACATTACTATTTCTTCTCATGCATACTGCGTTATACAGTGTCAACTCATGATAGTATATAAATCACTGTAAATAATGTTTTTTCAGTTAACTTAAAAATGTTGTCCTACTTAATTTAGGAACATCTAAATTCACTTTTGTGGGAAGGATCAGGTTAAATAACTTATAAGGCAACCATTGCACTTTTACAGTCAAATCAGCAAATCTAGTGATGTTATTATGCAAACTGCTGCAATGAGAGTTTGTGCACATCTACCTTTAGTAGTAGACACTTACAGAAAGTCCAAAATATTGACTTTTTTGAGGAGATAAAATGTTGTATGGCTAATAATTTTTTTGCAATTAAACAAGTCTCTCTCTGCCAGTGTTCAACATTACATAAGAAATCTTGTGGTTACATTTGATTCGTTACTCAACTTTGAGAATCAAATTAGCACAGTGGTAAAGGGCTGTTTTTTTCCATCTGTTGCAAAAACTGAAACTTTCCAGTGTTGTGGCAAAATAAAACCGACTCTCACCAAAGTAAGAGGCAAACTCTGTCTAATGTCTTTTATAAATTTATTCTTTGCAAAGAAGGTCAGACAATCATACAGAAACACAGGTTGCTGCAGAGTGCGACCAAGAAGGGAGGGCTCACTCCAACTATCTCTTCCCCAGCCTTCAAGGTTACATCTCCTAACCAGTAACTTTCCACACATAGTAAGAGTCAGATAAATACATTCTGCTACGTCATATTTCCAAGATTCAAATCTATATGGTTTATGGCCCTGATATCCTTCTGGGGTGTCAGTACCTCCCTAACTTACTTCCTGCCTACATTCCCCATTGTTCACGTCTTATCCTACGGACCCCTCCTAAACCATCCCTCGTGACTTTCTCACAGCCGGTTCTGATTAGGCAGACACCTACACAATGTTTCACAAGCATAAATAAAATACATTTTTCTTCCACACTGGCCCATAAAGATTTAGAGACTGCAATCCATGCTTTCATAACTGGACTACTGTGATTCCCTTTACTATGGTCTGCCTCAAACAGCGATTTCTCGCCTGCAAATTGTGCAAAATGCTGCAGCGAGGCTTCTTACTGGAACAAAAAAGAGGGATCACATTTTTCCAATTTTAAATTTTTCCTCTTTACATTAGCTTCTTGTAAAGTTTAAAATTCATTTAAAAATAGCTGTTTTGGTGTATAAGGCTTTATCTGGTCTTCCACCGAAATACATTAGTGACTTTCTGATTCATGACATTAAGTCCTCAAAGAGCACTTAGGTTTAGTAATCAGCTTCTCTTAACTGTCCCACATTGTCGCTGTAAAACCAAGGGTGCTCGTGCCTTTTCAGCTGCAGCTAAACTTTGGAATATTTTGCCTGTAAATGTCAGAATTGCTCCTTCACTAGCCAGTTTTAATTCTGTTCTCAAATCTTATTTGTTTTCTCTGGCTTTCGATTAGTTAGTTTAAGGGTTTGATGTCAAATTGTTCTGATTCTATTTTATTTATTTATTTATTTTTGCATGTTTCAACATTAGGCATGTTTCATTTTATGCTTTTTATAAGCACTGTATTTGTTGTACAGCACTTTGGCACAACTCTATTGCTTTTAAACGTGCTATAGACATTTATGTTGACTTGAGTTTTGACATGCAGTCAAATTATAGGGGAGACCAGGGCTTTTTTTTTATTTTTATTTTTTTTTCATCCAAGGGATGTTTTCATTCCACAAATACATACACTCTAAAAACAAATGGTGCTATATAGCACCACAATCACACCAAATGATAGTTTTTCTGTTGATATTCTGATGAAAAGCCTGAATATGCTGTCTAATGCAGGTCCCCATTTGTTACAACATACCCAATACGGTCTGATGACAGGTCCTGTTAGGAGTCAGTGTGTGTTAAATGAACTGTATCGTGTATCAAAGTTATCTAAACAGAAACCCACCCTGAGAAATATTCATTCCCTATAATGTTTTGTTTATTTCCCATGGTAAACCACATATGAGTGAATGAGTTTTATTATATGCTAATATCATCTTATTACAGTCTCAACAAAGACATGTGGAAAAGAGCTACTAGAGGGAACGTCCTGCACCATCAAACTAAAAACAAAAAACTATGAAAAACCTACTGAGATAAAATGGATCCATCTCTCTAGTGGTGGCTTGTATACTTTTTATACTAGTATAAAAATACTATATAATCATATAAATACAATGTGATATCACTGAAATGAACCTATAAAGGAATATTTTCAAAAATGGGTTATTCGTTAATTAACATTTACCGTTTTATCACTTAGCTGAGGCTTTTATCCAAAGTGACTTACAAATGAGGGTAAAAGAAGCAATCAAAACAACAAATGATCAACGACATATAAATGTTGTGACACTTTTTTTTTAAATAATTAATTAAGGGGAGACACTACAGGCAAAAGCCATAAATCTTGCACACACCAAACTTTACATTTTTATTCCTGTCTATATCCTGAAGGTTTTTACAGATGAGAAGAAAATATGAGGGACGTTGTGTCAAAAATGATTTAGTTCCTGTTTCCCTGCTGTTTATGACACCCTAGATGTCCAACAGACACCTCTGACCTCCTGTTTCCCAGCTGTTTATGACATCCCAGGTGTCCAACAGACACCTCTGACCTCCTGTTTCCCAGCTGTTTATGACATCCCAGGTGTCCAACAGACACCTCTGACCTCCTGTTTCCCAGCTGTTTATGACATCCCAGGTGTCCAACAGACACCTCTGACCTCCTGTTCCTGTTTCCTGATGACACCTGTTTATGGCGGCATCCATTTTGTGATCAGGAGATGTTTCAGCCATTTTGTTTTACCATGTGTTATGGTGATCTCGGATGTGTTGGTCCGTCAAACACTCTAGGTGTTTCATACCTTTGAATAAGAACAAGAAATGAATGAGACGTGAGAAGTTGCGTTCTTTTGTTTTGCGATGAAAGGCTCTTTCAAACAGTTGTCCCTATAGCCATCAATGGGTGCTCAATAGATTAAAATGGCAAACGATTCTCTAAGTCAGCAGCTATCTAATCCAACCATGCTTTTGAAAAAAGTGTAATGCCCGGGCATGTTCTTTGCAGCCCCTCTGTGTTGCAGTATATTTTGTACTTGATGAATGAAGAATAATGAAGAAACAACAGATGGGTTTATAAAAAATCAAACAAGAGTTAATAAAGAAAGTTCTAAGAGAACTTACATGAGATCCATGCAGGAAGTTGTCTATCTGTGAATGAAGTTGTTCCCAGACTTGCTTGCTTAGCCCTCCTGCCTGTGGGCTTTGTTGTTGTGTATTTGGCTTGCAATGTGTTACCCTTACTGGTGTTATCAAACATTTTAAAACATGTCTAAAATCATTCTTTCATCTTGGTCATCTGTCTCCTTCCTGACATTCTGGCTCTGTGTTTATGTCAACACCTCACCGTGGTCTGATCTTTAGGCTATATGTTAATGTCTCTTACCTTCTGAGCAAGAAGGTGCCTGGGTGTCTACCTTCCAGGGGAAGATGGTCATCTTAATGTGTCTATGTTAATGCTTCACTCTTTGTGCCATAGGATTATACTTTAGACAATGGTTGATGAGTTTCTTGATGGGATTAGACAAGACGATGCTATTCCCATATGAATACTGGTTAACGGGGCTGTTGTCTAATGCCTGCTTGAACAAAAGCAGAGGGGAACGATAACCCATCATGCATAGGACTCACCTATTTTGTTATTCAAGTAGCATGTGAGATTGTTGTTGTCTAGATGGTTTTGATTCAGGGCAGTTAGATTTAAAAACACAAGCATATAGGTCAATAACATTTTATATCAAAAACATGTTTAAGATTTTTAAAACAAAGTTAAATAAAGTTGGTTATTAAGAGTTTTACTTTTAATTAATGGGGGGGGGGGGGGGGGTGGATTCAGCCTAGATAGCTTAACGCTATTGTGTTATCTTCAGTTGTTCTACACAGATTGCGTTAAACATTAACTATGTTTTAAGATTGGAAAACAAGAAATAAATGAGTTAAAATACAGGTTAGCCACAGATCCTTACTTTTTATTTTTAACAAAAATGTTGGTTTGACTCTAGATTACTGTAAAATGGCCTGCTTTTAAATTAACCATGGCTAACTAAGGTTTTACAACATTTTACATGGTATATGTTGTAAGAATATGAACAGTGTCCAGTGTCCTTTTTTATTTTTAACAATATTGTGGAATGTAGTGGTAAATGCGTGCTTACCCCGAACATTACCAAGGATTCTGGCCATGTTGTAATCTTGACTTTATATTATTTATCTGGTTAAAACACTCCTGCTTATTTACCAGTAGATCTAGTAAAGTTATTTAGGATAAAGCTGTAGATCTTGGGAGTGTATTTTTCATAGGCTAGTTGGAAAATAAAACAGCCATCCCCATTGGGTCTGGGCATTGAGAGGGTGTGTTTTTATGTAAATTTTCATGTCACGCCTACACCTGGCACACATTCAAATGGTCTCGTGCCCCCACTCTACCTTAATCAGCTTCACGGAAAGCCACTGATTGTGTATCTGCTACCCGAGATTTGTTGCTGAGGAATCTCAGAGAAAATACTTTTCTACAATGGCTTACAATAATGGTGAGTACATTTTAAGTTATACATGTGATGTTCTCTTTGTAAAAATGTTTCTTATGCTGTTTAACTTTAATGTTTAACAGGTTGTTAAATCATCTGTGTGTACAATTCAGAATACTTTAAGGCCCAAACTGCATTTGATCATCTAGACCAGCTATGTATGTCACAAATCTGGTCGGTGACCTGCGGTCCGCTCACCACCAGATGTCGCTCTCGTTCCATTATTACACACAGACTGTTGCACTACACCCCGGACTGCATCTCCCACTATCCACCACGCTGATTGCGCCATACACCTGTGGCCAATCAGCAACCCTATAAAGCATCTAGCACTGTTTCCTAGTTCCTAGTTTCCTGTGTTTCCTTGGTTTCCTGAGTTCCTAGTTTCCTAGTTCCCGTGTTCCTGAGTTCCTGGTTTTCTAGTTCCCGTCTTCCTGAGTTCCTAGTTTTCCTGTGTTTAGTATTCTCGCCTGGCTTCTCGTTTCGTCTGTCTCGCCGCCTGCCTTTCTGGACTCTCGCTCGTTTTTAGGATTATTCTTCTGGCTCTCGTTATGGATTATGTTCGCCGTTGATCGACCCACGCCAGCCTCACGGACTTCTCTTGTGCCTCCCTCCGTTATACCTGTTTGCTGTTGTTTTGACCCTGCCTGTCTGACCATGTCTTTGCCTCGTCCATTAAATAAAAGCTCGCATTTGGATCCCCTCGCCTCTCGTCTCCCTCTCCACGTTACAGAATACACGGCCACACAAGGATCCAGCAGCTTCACCCCCGGACACACATCAGGCATGGACACTGCAAGACAGTTATTAGCCCTCGAGCAAGGCACACGATCGCTCGAGGGCTACACACAGGAGTTTTTGGCACTCGCACACTATTCGGATTTACCTGATTACGTGCTCATAGACTTTTTCTGTGAGGGCATTGATCAACCGCTAAAATCACGGCTCCTACGTGAGGCTCCGCATTCATCACTAGAGCGATTTATGGATTATGCTTTGTGGTGTGTGGGCTCGTCGTTTACTGTGGGGGTCGCGGAGGAGGAACGCGACAACGCGCTAATGGCGGCCGCGCACCCCGCTCACAAAATGGCGGCCGTGCCGGAGCGCGACGCCACGGACACGCAGGCCGCCTGGCTCGTTCGGGAAATGGCGGCCACGCTGGAGCGCACTCAAACAATGGCGGCCGCGTCGGAGCGTGTTGATACCATGGTGGCGACGGCGGAGCTCGTTCACAAAATGGCGGCGAAAACGGAACTCCGTCATGTCACAGCTGCGTTACCTGAGTCAAGTCAAGTTTCCAAGTCAAGTTGCAGCTGTGTTTCCCGAGTCAAGTCAAGTTTCCAAGTCAGGTCAAGTTGCAGCTGTGTTTCCTGAGTCAAGTAAAGTTGCGGCTGTTGTTCCCAGGTCAAGTGAAGCTTCTAAGTCAAGTCAAGCTACAGCTGTATCTCCTCTGTTAAGTCGAGTCACCATTGTATTTCCAGTGTCAAGTCAAGCTACAACTGTGTTTCCAGGGTCAAGTCGAGTTCAAGCTGTATTTCCTGTGTCAAGGCAAGTCAAAGCTGTTCTTCCTAAGTCAAGTCAAGCTACAGCTGTATTTCCTCTGTCAAGTCAAATCACAATTGTACCTCCAGTGTCAAGTCAAGTTACTGCCATGTTCCCAAGGTCAAGTAAAGCTACAGCTGTTGTTCCTGCGTCAAGTCAAGTCAGAGCTGCTCTTCCTAAAACAAGTCAAGTTATAGCTGTCATCCCTGAGTCAAGCCAAGTCAGAGCTGTCATTCCGGAGTCAAGTAAAGTCACAGCTCATCTTCATGAGCCAAGTCAAGTTATTGCCGTTGTCCTGGAGTCAAGTCACGTCTCGTCTGTCCGTCCAGAGTCAAGTCACGTCTCGTCTGTCCGTCCAGAGTCAAGTCACGTCTCGTCTGTCCGTCCAGAGTCAAGTCACGTCTCGTCTGTCTGTTCAGAGCCAAGTCACATCTCGTCTGACCTCCCAGAGCCCCGTCACAGCTCCACTGTCTGTCCAGAGTTTCGTCATGACATGTCTGATCATCAAGAGTCCTGTCAAGTCTCGTCCGACCTCCCAGAGTCTTGTCACGTTATGTCTGCCAGTGTGATGGCGATCACCATTCTCAGTATATGGGTTGCACACTACGCTCCTGAGGTCACTTCTGTTCACAAGTCTGCTCCTGAGGTCAAGTCTGTTCACAAGTCTGCCCCTGAGGTCATGTCCGTACACAAGTCAGCTCCCAAGGTCACGTCTGTTCACGAGTCAGCTTCTGAGGTCACGTCTGTTCACAAGTCAGCTCCCAAGGTCACGTCTGTTCACGAGTCAGCTTCTGAGGTCACGTCTGTTCACAAGTCAGCTCCTGAGCTCACGTCTGTTCACAAGTATGTCCCTGAGGTCATGTTTGATCACAAGCCTGCTCCAGAGCTCCCGTCTGACCACAAGCCTGCTCCAGAGGTCCCGTCTGGTCTCAAGTCTGCTCCAGAGGTCCCGTCTGGTCTCAAGTCTGCTCCAGAGGTCCCGTCTGACCACAGGTCAGCTCCAGAGGCCTCTTTTGTCGGAGAAGCCGCGCCAATGCCTCCTGAGGTGTCGGCAGTCGCCGTGGAACCTCCCAGGGAGGCGGCGTTAACCTGTGCACTCTCTGCTTCTCCCCCTATTCTGTCTGCCTCCTCTGTCCCTGTTCTCCCCAGGTCCCAGTTTATTACACGGGTTCCTGCTCTGTTCCGCCCTGGAGGGCCCCGGCGCCTCCGGCTCCGCCCTGGAGGGCTCTTGCTCCGCCTCCTGCTCCACCCTGGAGGGCCCCGGCGCCTCCTGCTCTGCCCTGGAGGGCTTCCGGCTCCGCCCTGGAGGGCTCCCGCGCCTCCTGCTCCGCCCTGGAGGACTCCTGTACCTCCTGCTCTGCCTCCGGCTCCACCCTGGAGGGTTCCTGCTCTGCTGGTCCTGCCTCAGTTACCTGGTCCTCCAACCCTCGTCCTGTCTCGCTCCCGCCCCCCCGCTCCCCTGGACTGTTGTTCGGCTATGTCACAAATCTGGTTGGTGACCTGCGGTCCGCTCACCACCAGATGTCGCTCTCATTTCTCTTGTGCCTCCCTCCGTTATACCTGTTTGCTGTTGTTTTGACCCTGCCTGTCTGACCATGTCTTTGCCTCGTCCATTAAATAAAAGCTCGCATTTGGATCCCCTCGACCTCTCGTCTCCCTCTCCACGTTACAATGTAAGTATTGATTTATATATTGTATTATAATTTATATTTATATTATAGTAATTACGTTGTCATGTGTCTGCATTTTTTCTTTTTATCCAGTTATTTTATTTTCTAATTGTACCTGTTTGTGGTTAGTTAGAGCTCCATTGATTAACAACCCGGATCAGCAGTCTGCTAACAATAGCAGTAGTTCCTTGAATGGTATGTTGTATTATATTATGATGCACATTCATCTACCTCTAAAATATATGTTGCTGTATACAGTTTAAACTTTTTAAAACAAATCTTTTATGCATTGTATACAGATTTGTTGGCTTCTCAGCCTGGGTTTGATATCCAGCATAGAGCTGCAGAGCCCGCGGAACCATTAGCATCAACCAATTCAGGTCAGATCTTGATTCCTCTAAAATATCTGTTGTTGTATACAGTTTAAACTTTTTAAAACAAATCTTTTATTTGTTGTTTACAGATTACAGATGCCTGTGGTGATGCTGTGGTGCCAAATGCCTCAGAGGCCATAACAAGTACTGTGGTAACAGATAGACCTTCAGGCATTACACATGCTGATAATTTCGTGGAGGATATAGATGATCAAGATCTAATATCCGCTGCGGACAGTGTTGCCCCTGCGCCTGTTACAAGTAATGTGGTCCTGACTGAACCCATTACAAATCATCAGGAGGCTGAGCTTAATTCGGTTGAGGCTCCTACCGAACAATCTACACTGACTACGGATCAACCTCTGCCGGCAAACCAACAGTGCTTCATTCATGAATTACTGTTGGAGGCTCGTGAACAGAACCGTCGTGTGGAGGAAAGACTGAAAGAACAATCAGAATATAATCGCCTTGTGGCTGAGCATAACCAGCGTGTGGAGGAAAGACTGCAAGAACAAGCAGAGCATAACCGGCGTGTGGAGGAAAGACTACAAAAACAAGCAGAGCATAACCGACACGTGGAGGAAAGATTGAATGTGCAAGTCGAACATCTTCGAAGAACCAATAGTCATATTGACCAGTTGCTGACAAACTCTGTTGAACACGGCCAGATACACAGACTGATTCACGGCTCTACAAACTCTATTGCTGAACAAGTAAAGAAAATCGACAGCGGTCGTCTGGATGAAATCAGAGAACGTCAACTCACGGTAACGCTGCTTTCTAGTATTAATAATGCTGTTTTAGGGGGCGGCCGTGCCTGATTATTTTTGTTAACAAGTGTAAGGAGTATGTACAGGTCTACATTTTTCCTGAGCTGACGGGTTGCCTTATGCTTTGTACTGTTGGGATGTATTGCTAGGGTTAATTTAGTTTTAGTCTATTCGTATTGGTTGTATTTTACACGCTCTGTGTAGATTATTTATTTTTTAATTTTGAGGTTTATTCAGATTAATTACTAACTGTAGTGTAATGTTGTCAGTGTTGTCGGGTGGATGTTGACATTTTGTAATTAGAAGTATTCTTAATTCTTGATTGGCTCATTTACTATACATCTGTAATCAGAGTATATTTCTAAAATGGCTGGTAAAAGAGGGCGTTCAGATGATGATGATATACACAGCTGTGAATCAGAGTGCGAACAGAGACCGTCTGTAAGAGCTAGACATGACCATTTAAGTATAGCTGAACAGTTACAGCACATAATCAATCAACAGATTGAGTTTTTTGGACCCAGCTATTCAAATCTAACAGATATGTTAGAAAGGGATGTACAAGCCCATAGTTCTATCAACGAACAGCAGGGTACAAATTTAAATAACATACCTGAGTTAGCGGTGAATCTATTAACCACCGAAACTGAATTGTTAGATTCAACCCAACCTAATCTTTGCGAAAGACTAGAACAAATGATCCGGATGCACAGCAGGGATAATGAACAGACAGGTAGCGGGTCATTAAATAATTCTGCAACCCCATTGCCAGATTTCACAGGACACCTTACAGGTTTAAGTCAGGAGGATGTTGAGAATTGTGCGTGATGGTGGTGTTGTAGGTGAATACACTGTAGTGCTGAGACCATATTTTAATGGTTTAGAGTTACACAGAGTACTGAATCTGAGAGAAATCTCGTCCACAGATTTGGCAACATATACTATGTTTGTGCAAAATGTACTGTCGGAGATGGTAACGTTTTCCAGACAGATGGCTGGTCAGGGTGGTTTTATAAACCTTAGCCTAAAAGGCCCCAGCCTTAAACGTGATGTGAATGCTGTATTGTCCCCCGGTAATGATTACGACGAGCAGGTTTTTGTAGATCAGTTTGAAGCTGTAATGAAGGTGTGATGGCTGATGACTCCTTACAATTACATGTATCCATAGCCAGATGTAAGAGCAGTGGGGCTCGTAGAAAGATTACAGACATAGCCCATGATGAAGTGATTAAGAGAAAAAAGATGCACTTATTTAGTCCAACCAATGTTGGTACCAATTTGTGTTTCGCTATTTGTTTAGCGCATTTTCTTGAACCACAGACACCGCATCAGGAATTGGAAAGAAGGGGTATGGCTATACAGAGCGCTGCAGGTTTCACATCGCAGAGTCTGATGTCACAAAGTTTGAGAAGGCCTTAAACATAAAGATTGTCGTTTTTCACAGATCTAGCGACGGGTGACTGGAAAAGTATAAAACGCATGAAAAACTGCATCACAAAACAGTGTTTCTGTATCTCCATGATGGGCATTACCACATGATAAAAAATCTCCCAGCATTTATTGGTTCAGATTATGTGTGTAGCTACTGTTATGTGGGGTCTAAAAATAGACAGTCATGAATGTAAATTTGCATGCTCTATTTGCAATGACAGCAAATGCCACAAACATCCCAAAAAGACAATCCACTGCTCTGACTGTTTACGATTTTGTAAATCACAGTATTGTTTTAACGCCCATAAACGTCCAGTCGGTGGTAATACATCAGGTAGAACCCCTTGTGATACTACTAAATATTGCAGCAAATGTAGTAGACGTTATCATGTAGCTGCTAGCAATACAAAACCCCACAAATGCCCTGCTGAGGTTTGTCTCTATTGTGGTGAAAATGTCAGCCATGGAGGTGCTCATGAATGTTTCATACAGCCTACCCCACTTAAAGCGCCTGACAACCGCTATATCTACTACGATCTTGAAACGCGTTGCGATAATGTTAAACATGTCGCTAATTATGCATGTGCCATGACTTTTGACGGCAGGAAGTATGAATTTAGGGGCGAAGACTGTGTGAAACAACTCAATAAGTTTAGACAACCTAGGTTTAAAAATTACACACTTGTGGCACACAACGCTTCAGGCTTTGATCATTTTTTAGTACTGGAGTATTTTTGCAAAGCAGGCCTTAAACTCAAGATCGTCATGCAAGGCTGTAGATTAGTCTTCATGTTTGATGAGACGGCCAAACAATGTTACATCGACAGCTATTCGTTCTTGCCTATGGCTTTAGCGAAGACATCTGCAGCGTTAAATCTGACCACCACCGAGAAGGGTTACTTTCCCCATCTTTTCAATAGGTTGGAGAATCAGAACTTTGTAGGTCCATACCCCTCTAAACATTACTATGGTTATAACAACATGTCAGACAGTGCTAGGGCTAAATTTGACCAGTGGTATGATACTCTAGCAGGCAAGATATTTGACTTCAGGAAAGAGATCGGTCTGTATTGCATGAATGATGTAGTTTTACTACGTGAAGCATGCATGAAATATAGAGAGGAATTCATACAGTGTACGCAAATTGACCCTTTTAGCTACACCACCTTGGCATCATGCTGCATGGGTGTGTTTAAGACGCACTTCCTCAAGCCTAACACAGTAGCCTTGACCCACAATAATGCATATATTCACCAACACAAGACATTCTCGAATGTTTCGATTGAATGGCTTGAATATGTGAAAAAGACACGGGGGGTCGACATCCCCCATGCCCTTAACCATGGTGAGATGAAGTTTGGATCGTATTATGTTGATGGTTTTTATGAGAAAGATGGTGTGAGAAAGGCTCTAGATTTAGCAGGTTGTTATCATCACGGTCATGACTGTCGTTATAGAGCTGATTATATTCATCCACAATCCAAAATTCCTTTTGGAACACTCATGACTATGTTCAATGACCGGATTGAGATTTTGCAACGTGTTCACCATTTAGACACTGAGGTTATGTGGGAATGTCAATGGGTTAGTCTTAAGCAGACAGACCCTCATGTGATTGATTTCATGTCTACTTATTCAGCGCCGGAGAGACTGAAACCATGTGATGCACTTTTTGGTGGTAGGACCAATGCGTACAAATTGTACCACAAAGTTGCTGATGGTGAGAAGGTCAGATACGTTGATTTTACCAGTCTTTACCCGTATTGTCGGGCTCGGAAGAGCTATCCTATTGGTCATCCAGAAATAATTCACAGTGATTTTGAAAATATTGAAAATGACTACGGTTTTATCAAGGCCAAGATGTTACCTCCTCGAAAATTACTCCACCCTGTGTTACCCCTCCGCTCCGTGGCCAAATTGATGTTCCCCCTCTGCCACACCTGTGCGGAGACGCAAAGCAAAGTCTTACCTTGCACTCACACTGATGATGAAAGAGCAATTACAGGAACCTGGGTCAGTCTTGAACTGTTAAAAGCCATTGAGAAGGGTTATGTAGTGGTTAAGGTCTACGAGGTATGGCATTTTTCACAGAGATCTGACAGTCTGTTTTGTGATTATGTGAAGACATTTTTGCAATTCAAACAGCAGGCCTCTGGCTACCCGTCAGATGTGATCACAGATGCTGACAAAAGGGCTTACATTGAAGACTATCATAAAAAAGAGGGGATTAAACTTGATGCTGAAAAGATTGCTCATAACCCTGCTCAACGGTCAGTTATGAAATTACTTTTGAACAGTCTTTGGGGGAGGTTCTCTTTAAGGGAAAACCTACCCACTTCTAAACTTTTGACAAACCCAGAAGATTTTGCTCATTTCATCTTTGGATGTCAGTACGAGATTAAGTACTTCACATTTTTGTCTGACAGTGTCGCTGGTACAGTACCGTCATGCCAAAGGTTCTTTTTACGAGACTCGGGATGTTAATGTCTTTATTGGTGCTTTTACAACAGCCCACACTAGACTAGAGCTGTGCAACCTTATGGACAAGTTGGGGGATAGGCTTCTTTATAGCGATACGGACAGCTTAATTTATGTGTCTAGAGAAGGAGACTGGGAGCCGCCGGTAGGACCGTATTTAGGTGAGTTGACCGATGAGGTAGGCAGTGACGACTTTATCACAGAATACTGTTCATCTGGACCCAAAACATATGGGTACAGCACAGCAAAGGGTAAAGTTTGTATGAAGGCAAAGGGAATAACATTGAATTCAGAAAATTCCAAAGTTATCAGATTGGACTCATTGATCAGCCTGGTTCACAGCTATGTAAATTCATCTGACAACACTCTGCACATACTGGCCCACACAGACAACATTGTGAGAAATAAAAAGATGCTCACTTTGCATAACAAGTCAGTTGTTAAAAGATTCAAGGTTGTGTACAACAAGCGGGTGCTTCTCCCTGATTATAGAACACTACCTTATGGCTACTGACAACATTTCGGGTTATCGGGGGGTAAAGGATACAGAAGGGTTTGATCTGAGGCTTCAACATCCCTTTTCAATGGTCATAAGCAGCCCCTCATGCTCGGGAAAAACGTTTTTTGTAAAAATGCTGTTACAAAATGCAAAAAGGTTGATTTCTAAAAATGTTGAAAACATTGTGTACATTTATGATTGTTGGCAACCTTTGTATGATGAATTGTTCAAAATGTATGATATTAAATTTATTGAAGGTATCCCACAGACTTTGAATGATGACCATTTATTCCCACCTGATAAAATAAATTTTTTGATTTTGGACGATGTTATGAAATAGCAATAATACTGAGGTTGAACGGGTTTTCACGCAATATGTTCATCACAAAAATTTGAGCGCTGTGTATATTGTCCAGAATTTATTTTTTCAGGGTAAGTCCAGTAGGACCATCAGCTTGAACACGAACTATCTTGTGATTGGTTTTTTTTTTTTTTTTAAATCCCAGAGACGTCACCCAGATTAATGTGTTAGCAAAACAAATGTATCCAAAAAACACAAAATTTTTCATGGAATGTTATCAAGATGCCACCAGCGAACCTTATGGATACCTTATGATCGATTATAAAGCTAAAACCCCTGAGCAGTATCGTCTCAGAACTGCACTGCTTTCACAATATCCAGTGGTGTATCTCCAGAAAAGAAAATAGTAATGGGGCGACATTTTAGGGGTGGAATATGTCTGCAAGACTTTTAAGAAACATGTCTTTATTGAAACTACTATTAAAAGGTACACCAAAACAAAGAGGTGTTATTTTACAGACAGCTTCAGATGAGTTCATAATATCATTGTGTGAGCTAGCTCTCAACGTCCTCCATGGTAATGTACCGCTCACCTCGAAGCAGTACCAGAAACTGAAGAGGAGAAAAGCCGAGATTACATTTGTTGCAAATAAAAAAGTGGGGGTAAGGAGAAAGAGACAGATGATTAACCAGCAGGGTGGATTTCTTATACCTCTTTTAAGTGTGGCACTACCCTTTATATCCAGTTTGGTTGCATCGAAATAATGTCTAAGATGGAATTTACAGATAAGATGTGCATTGTTCCGCAACACCAGCTGGATAGATTGAGAACATCCAACCAGCGTGAGTCTTTACAGCAGGTTGTAGAGAATGATCTGGATGCGACTATAAGAAATATTTTGCACAAAACTAATCTAGATCCATATGAGAAAGCCAAGCAGTACACTGCTGTTCTACAGAGGTATTTAACAATGGCTAGACTGGGGGACATGGAGACTAAACATTAACACTAAGTCTTCCGACACCAGATGGGGCTAATAATGTGCAACAGCCATCATCTACCCCCGACATCCATGATGTTACAGATGTAGTTATGGACGAAGTTTTGAAGAATGTACCACAGAGGAATGTGAAAAATATTCGATACATTTTAGATAAAATGTCTAAAGCTAAAGACATTGCTGCATGGACTGGGACTGGTGAGTTTGTGTTTAAAGGTAGAACAATCCCAGGCTCACATATACTGGACTTAGTTAAAAGTGTGACAGCTCCGCGGAAGATTGCAGATGAGCGAAGACCAGCAGGATGGCATGAGTTTCTAGACGCCTTTGCAACATTAAATATACCATATTCAACAATAGCAAATCATTATGTTAGACATGCTATTAACTCTCTCAAAATCAAAACCCCTTCAACAATGACTTCATCCGAAAAGAGTAAAAAACCCTATACCCCTTCAACGGTAAACTCATCCGAAAAGAATAAAAAAACAAAGAGAACTCTCCTGAGCACGCCATCATCCAATTATTCTGAAGATACAGTTTTCAAATCAACAGCTCTTGACAAGAGTCAATGGTTTAAGTTTTTCAGTGTACGCTCTTATGCTTATGTGCATGTTGTTACAAACAAATAAAAAGACTGTGAATATTAAAAATCAGTTTTTCTTTTGTTTTTATTGATAAATATTAAGCATTACACAAACATTTCACCAGTTTGTACACATTGTACGCATTTGAAAACATTTTCATTACAATGAGATAACTTTAGTTTTTTCACAAAATTTGATACCCTTTTGTCATTTTTTATAAAATCTTCGGTATACAGATTCATCACATGTTCATAATCCCAACCCTTTGCCATATGGTAGAGAAAAAATACACAATGCTGTCCACATGTGTCTGATGAAAAATCTTGGACTTGCCTAGCTGAGTATTGTACAGACGTGGTATTAAGGCATAGAAAGTCTTTGATCATTGTTGGGAAACGGTAATGGTTTGGTTTATTACCAAAGCTATCATAAAAGCATCCCACACGATTTTTGTTTATGTAAATAGCTAGCCAGTGTTCTCCGGGGAGATGCGACATGTGTGTATTTATTACCACCATAGATGGTAATATTCTTAATGGGACTTCAGGTAGGAAGTCACACGGTAGTACTCCAAGAAAATGAGTGTTACATGAAATCTTATCCAACACCGCTGTGAGCTGGATAGTGTTCATCTTTTTTATCAACAGTAATCAACCAAGACCTGTCTGTGGTTTGACACTTGTATGATGCTGTCATATATAGCATAGACAATTAAATTAACTGTACGGGGTAGTGGCTGTCTAAAGCGTGCTTCTAGTCTTATATTACCAGCCTTGATAAGTGATAGGTGCTGACCACACACTTCATCTGGCGTGAGGTTGAACGCGTAGAGAGTATAGCCTTGTAGGAAGTCCTCCCTATCAACAGATAGATCCTGATTTTTAAGATGTTTTCCAGAAGCCAGTGCTAACTGGTAAAATTCACGCACTGCAGATCCACCACCATAATCAGGCTGGAGAGGCTTTGAGGGGTACTGCTGGCCGTCAACATATAAGGCTAAAAATTCTAGGTCGTAATTTTTAAATGCAAACGGGTTTTTACTATAGGACCCTGTAAACGCATCATCAACCATCGCTAGAACGACAGATTTCGGTAGAGTTCCTAAGAATAGGTTTTCTTGATTGCAGACACGAGAGCCTGCAGGAACTGAAAAGTTTTTGAGACTCACTCTATCTATGGGATACTTGGCTGTGGTTGAGAGCAGCGCTTGCGCATGGCCTAATCTTACAGCTGGCGAGATGCTCACTTTTTTCACAAATAGCGAGGCTGATACAATGTTTAGTTTATAAGCCACTGCGTCACTCCTCATTAAACAGAATTCATCTTTACCTCTTGTCATACGAACTTTAATATCCACACCATTAAGCATTAGCTTTTCTTGAAAGAAAATATCACTGTGGATGGGTGCTAGTAGCTCCACAACATTACTGGCGTTGGTAAAAGCCGCTCTCTTCGCCAACCCATGATTTTCCCCCGCAGGGTTCGCAACATCCATATGACCCGCACTATCTTTGTAAAAAAGCCCAGCAGAGAAAAGTGTCTCCAGAGTGTTTTTATCATAATTAAGAAGACACTCAATAAGACAACGATAAGGATGTGTGCTTGTGCTCTGTGATATCAAACGATCCCCCAACAATATATCTACTTGTGAAAATATCGTCGCTCCAGCATAGTTGATGAGCCCCACAGGCGCTCCATCGTCAATATCCGAGCCGTCAGGTTTAGTAATCTTGACCCGTAAAAAAAGCAATGTGTTGTTTAGGTCAATGTAATCCTCGCAGTCCCTGCAATAAAAAACTCCAATGGTGCTGTGTCTGAAATCGCTGATAATGGAGGAACCTCTATATAGGTATTTTTTTCAATAGCGGTTTGTGTCAGTGGTACTGTGAACAAATCAAGTTCTGATTTGATACATTCTTCAGACATGTTATGTAATAAGGCCATGATCTAGAATATCGTTTTGACAGATCTCTTCCTTTTTGCTGCTGTAATGCGTTTTGCCGTCGCTTTGCGCTTGCGTTTTACAACTGAGGAGTTCTTAGGAGTATGCTTTCTTTTCTTCGGTATTTGACCACTCCTCCTAGTACCCGGTGGTCTAGATATTCTTTTGCGAGACATCACCATTAATCCAGAACCGTCTTGAGTGTTATTGTTGTTAAAAGATCGTGTTAACGTATTGCTAACAACATCGCTTAGTATGTTTTTTGCAGCTGATTTAAGATGCGGTTTGGCTATGTTAAACCC
This sequence comes from Cirrhinus mrigala, assembly GCA_036247105.1. Classification (NCBI taxonomy): domain Eukaryota; kingdom Metazoa; phylum Chordata; class Actinopteri; order Cypriniformes; family Cyprinidae; genus Cirrhinus; species Cirrhinus mrigala. The sequence goes on from JAMKFB010000300.1 coordinate 111,084, forward strand.
CCGCTTTAGGAATGGTATAGCCATTCTAAAGAGACCCCTAAATACGCCTCCCAATCCTGCGCCGTACATTACTCCGCCCCCAGCATAGCCGGGGAGCCCGTTACCAGCCTGGTTTTGGTAATAAGCTATGTAACGCTCAGGATCCATTTTGTTAGTATTGAAATAAGCCATTTTTTTCTTTTCTTTTTTTTTTTTAAAAAACAACCTGTTTCACGGGTCTAAAGTGTAGCTTGGCACACACTTTCCCATAAGTGAAACGCACGTCCTGATTCTGATCGTCTTTTACCTCTATGGCTATCTCTGTAATAGACGCTTTATTGACCGGTACGTAATGTGGCTTATCGTATCTAACACTGACAATCTTGTTATATTCACCGTCTATATGTACACATCTCAGTAGTGGTACATACGAATCACCAACTGATTGATATTCTATGATATCTGTGTATATATACAGAGTGTAGAATCCACCGTTTATGTCCGCTTGATGTGGGGCGTATGTCACAGAAGCGCTCCCCCCACCGTAGCTTTCATCAGGTCGTTTTGCAGATTCTATAGCAACCCCAGGCTTCAACCCCAGTATAACGGCTAGCTTCCCAAAAAATGTCAGTGACATCTTCGGAGGGGCTTTTAGAAAGATCACGGGTCTATAGACAGACGGCACTTGAGGGATGCATTCATTTACTGTGAAAAACTCCTCTGTGTAGTTTTTCTTCATATCCCTTTGTAAATGGACCCCTCACTTTAGAGATTCTAAATTCCCCAACCTTATACTTAAATACTGGTTTGGACTTGGGACTGTGGGGTCTCTAGGATGGTATATGTATGTAGCATACTTGGTATTGGTTCACATCAATTGGACGCATCTTGATACTTCTGTGATAACTACGTTAGACTTGCCGTGATGTCTTGAAGTTGATGTATCGATGATGGGAGTTCGTAGCTGTTAAATATCTCGACTATCGCCTTTTAAGGTTCTTTATTGAAGCGTTCGACAACGCACGATTTTAGCTCAGTGTCTGTTGCAAAATGCGTGATGTTGTACTTTTTTGTCATGCTTTGAAAATGTTTGTTAAAAAATTCCTTTCCTTTATCTGTTTGTAATTTCAGTGGTACACGTCCCTCTTTCAGTATGGACTCAAAAGCTTTAGTAACCTCCACTCTTGTTTTTTAACACACGTGTCCATGCATATTTACTGAACAAATCTATACACGTCAGCAGAAAATGGTTGTTGTCATTTTCCTTGGCATAAGCTGACATATCAACCAGATCTGCCTGAAACTGCATGTCGATACCATATACAAAAACTGTATTCCTTTTGTACTTTAGTGGGGCTGTTCTGTGTAACGTGTAAGCATCCTCACCAGCTAACCAGTCTGAAACTTGTTTATCAGTTAAGCGAATCCCTGTATCCTTTAAAATAGCATCTTTTAATCGTTTTTTACCTCCTAAAGACCCCGGGTTAGAAGGTGTATAGTAAAATTTCTTCATCATCTGTTCAGACATATTGCCCCTACAGAGTCTACATAAGAATAACGCATAAGAGTGAAAATTGGTTTTTATTTATAAAAAACAGCTCATAAAGAATCCAACAGTTCAAACATCATCAATATACTGAAGAAACTTCACACACACCACAATGTTTTTTTTCAATCAAGTAACCAACTAATGTTTCAATAATCTCACAAACATCTGTCTGATCATTTCTTGAAATCGACACCACACATAGATCTGATACATATGTACACAGACATAAAATGTCAGCAATTCTAATGCTACTACCACATTTAGTCATAAGATCTAGTATTTTTCTGATAGACACAGAAATCGGTTCACCCGCATTAATACACATACGCATCATATCAGTCCAGTCATTTGACATTGCTCTTACAATCGCCATTTGTTTCTTGAGGTTTGTAAAACGTTTGGAATCAACAGTACATGCATTTAATGCTAAGGATACATCAGGATTGTCGTCAACGATCTTGTACAGTAAGTTGGTCATTTCACACCTGATACGTTGTTTAAATATACATTTTATCAGAACATTGACACAGCTTGTACTTCCCATGGTGATATTATACTTTTCCAGGGTTTGCACCGCCCTTCCAGCAGTCCACAGCGTCATAGACAATCTGCTCACTGTTGGTATCAACGACTCTTTCTCTGATCTCACGCAGCTTCTCCACAATGTAAACCTCGTCACGTAGTTCACACAAAATTGCATCCACCGATCCCTGGATCCTCTGGGGATTGATCCTTAAACCACACCGGTTCAGAGCTTGAGCTATGATGTGTTTAAGCTCAGGTTTAACCAGATTACGCGACAGTTCCTCAAAGTATGCGTCAAAGAAATAGGCGCCTGGTTCAAACAAGCAGGAGTGTCTAAGTTGACTAGGATGATCAACCTCACAACCCTGGCAAAGCTCCTTAAGCTTTTTGTTGATAAGGTGTTCCAGTATGACCACAATGGTGGCTTTTATAATTCTGAACCCATCAGTGGGGATACACCCGTCTAAGTCGTCAATCCCAGCACAGGCCGCTGCTCTAGCTAGCACTTCGGCATTGCCGCATGGCGTTGTGAGGAAGCCCAGGCTGTGATAACCCAGCTGCATGCAATATTTATCCAACCAGCTGTTGTCATATGCATATGGGTGGGTCTCCATTGGTATAGCATTGTTGGCAGGCATCGCTGGTATGGTGACCGTAGGTGTCGCACTGTCGCCAGCCATTGCTGGCTCAATTTCCATTGGTGCAGGATCGTCATTAGGCATCGATGGTGTGGTATCCATAGGCGTAGCGTTGTCATCAGGCATCGCTGGTACAGTCTCAGGGGTATTGCTGTAGCAGCAGGTCAGTGACAGATCTTGAGCCATGAAGAGATCACGTTTCACAACATCCATATCTTCATTGAGAAACTTAATCATGTTAACTCCTTGTTTTTTCTTTGGTGCAAAAGTCAACTCTTCTCTCATTTCAGCAGGACCTCTAGCTGGAGAAATACGCATCATCTTTCTGACTGAACTAGCGGTTTTTGGAGTCACACCAGTCACTGTAGAGACCGAATGAAGAATGTCTTCAATACCTTAACCACAATGGCATAAACCTTATTTAAAGACCTACTAGAGTGCTTGATGGCCCAACCCTCCGAGATTACGTAACACACAGTAAAACAAAATGGCTGAAACATCTGATCACAAAATGAACGCCGCCATAAACAGGTGTCATCAGGAACCAGGAACAGGAGGTCAGAGGTGTCTGTTGGACACCTGGGATGTCATAAACAGCTGGGAAACAGAAGGTCAGAGGTGTCTGTTGGACACCTGGGATGTCATAAACAGCTGGGAAACAGGAGGTCAGAGGTGTCTGTTGGACACCTAGGGTGTCATAAACAGCAGGGAGACAGGAACACAACGTCACAAGTGTCATAAATCATAGATCATAAATCATTTTGACACAACCTCCCTCATATTTTCTTCTCAGATGGATTTGTTCATATATAATTTTACCATTTTTTACCAATACCATTTTATCATTTAGCTGATGCTTTTATCCAAAGTGACTTACAAATGAGGGTAAAAGAAGCAGTCAAAACAACAAAAGATCAACGATATATAAATGTCGTGACAAGTTTTTTATAGCACTTTATCTATTTGTGTCAATAGATTTCAATTACAATACATATTTAAAGGCCGTTTTTTCAAAATTAGTTTTTTCTCCTACACATTTTTATTTCTGTCTACATCCTGAAGGTTTTTACAGATGGATTTGTTCATATATAATTTGCTTGATTTTATACGTTTTATCCTTCCTCAGAGGAATGCGCCAGGGAGGAGCTGATGCCAGGAGCACCAGGTCCTGTTGGGCCAGAAGGGGGCTACCAAGAGAATCTGTTCCTTGTCCTCCCTGACTTTGCACAGAATCTGTGCAATGAGGCTCACTGGAGGAAACGCATACTGTGTGCCAGTGCATCTATACCGAGGGGAGCCTCGGTTAGACCGTACCACAACTGGCAGTGGGTGGATTCCGGTGAGGCAAAGAGATCTACTTGTGCCTGGCTGAGTCGATCCCAGATCAGTTGGACCGATTGGGGGTGGAGCCTCCATTCGCCTCCGAGCGAAACCTGTCGTGACAGAGAATCGGCCATGCGATTGGCTTCGCCTGGAATGTGAGTAGCACGCAGAGACCTGAGTCTGTGTTGGCTCCACGGCAGGAGATGGCGGGCTAGTTGTGACATGCGAAAGGAGCGTACACCGCCCTGGTGGTTGATGTAAGCCACAGTCGCCGTGTTGTCTGACCGGACCAACATATGCTTGCCCTGAATCAAAGGTCGGAACCTCCTCAGGGCTAGAAGCACTGCCAACAACTCCAGGCAATTGATGTGCCAATGCAGCCGGGGGCCCGTCCAGACCCCGGAAGCTGCACGCCCGTTGCACACGGTGCCCCAGCCTGTCTTGGAAGCATCTGTGGTCATAACGATGCGTCTGAACACTTGTTCCAAGGGTACACCTGACTGCATAAACACAATGTCTGTCCAAAGGCTGAGTGTTTTGTGACACGGAGGTGTGATGTTCACACGAAACGTGCCTCGGCGACATGCCCATCTCGGGACTCGGGTATGAAGCCAGTGTTGCAACGGTCTCATGTGCATCAGGCCCAGCAGTGTGACCGTGAGAGCTGACCAGAGGATTCCCCTGAGGAGAGGAATCATCTGAACGAGCCCGCTATCTTGGATGACATGACATATAAATGTTATAAATGACATGACATATAAATGACATGAGGGAACACAGGAGGTGTGTGACCGCATGTCCTGAATGGAGGACACAGCATCCGACCATCGTGTAGAGGGTCGGAGGTGCTGTGAGTAACGCCCAGAGAAGAAGGAAATTGCTCTTTTATTGACCATGTGGTGGCCGTCTGCCAAGTGGCAGACAGCCGAGTTGGAGCCGAATCCAGCGCGCGTCCCCTCGTTGAGTGTGGGCTGCCCGTCTCAGGAGCGCTTCAAAGCCTGACAAGGGTTCTTAGTGGCCTGAGGACAAGCTGGTATTGCCACCTTCCTACAAGAGCTGGACCGTTGGGCGGGTCTAGCTGCAGGACCGGCGGGTTGCGGGGCCTGAACTGCTCTCGTAGGGGGCCTCCCTCAGCCTGGAGCAGGTGGGGGTTGCTGCTTCGGCGGAGCTGAGCTGGCGCTCGCTGCACGCCGAGGCAGGATGTACTTGATGGCCTCCGTCTGCTTCTTAACCGTGGAGAACTGCTGGGCGAAATCCTCCACGGTTTCACCGAAGAGACCAGCCTGGGAAATGGGAGCGTCAAGAAAGCGAACCTTCTCGGCGTCTCGCATTTCGGCCAGGTTTAGCCACAGGTGGTGCTCCTGGACCACCATAGTGGACATCGCCCTTCCCAGAGCCTGCGCCGTGACCTTCGTAGCCCGAAGAGCATAGTCAGTTGCCGAACACAGTTCCTGCAGTAACTCTGGGTCAGGAACACCCTCGTGCAGATCTTTAAGAACCTTGGCTGATACACCTGCAGGATAGCCATGGCGTGCAGGGCGGACGCAGCTTGCCCAGAGGCCGCGTAAGCCTTCGCTACGAGAGTAGATGAAAACTTACAGGCCCTGGACGGGAGTCTCGGGTAGCCCCTCCAGGAGGCGGTGTTTTGCCGGGCACAAGTGCATCGCAATCGCTCTCTCCACCTGGGGGATCTCCATATACCCCCTCGCTGGACCGCTATGGAGAGTGGTGAGGGATGAGGAGTTGGCGTATCGTGAACGAGCCGACAGAGGGGCTTCCCACAACTTTGTCAACTCCTCATGCACTTCCAGGAAAAACGGAACCGGCTTGGAGAAACGTCCACTGCCCAGGAACCAATTGTCAAGCCTCGAAGGCTCGGGGCTGGGCGGGGGAACCCACACAACCCCAATCTCCTTTTCGGCATCTGCCACAGACTGAGACTCAGCCGCCGGAGCAGTGAGTTCAGCGGTGATGTCAGCCTCTGAAGGCTCGCGCTCTCCCTCTGATGCTGCAGAGCCTTCCTTTTCCTCAGCAGGAGCGCCGAACAAAAGATCCAGCCCATATTGATGAGCTTTCAAAATCATCCGGACACTCCATCGGTAAGCACACAGGATGAGCGGTTTGCGGGGACGTACCCGGCAACACGTCGCTCGATTCCTCTTGCTTTCCCTCAACGCACATCGCCGCGGCCTCATACCCGGAAGTAGAAGGACCGGAGCGGGAAGCAGTTGAGGTGAGCCGCGGCTTCTTCGAAAAGAATGCGACTCTCAAGCGAAGCGTGCTTAAGGGCATGTCTTCGCAAGCTTGACAACCTCCCTCAGCGAACGCTGCGTCAGCATGCCCGCGCCCCAGGCACTGAACACAGCGATCGTGTCGATTGTTAGTGGAAAGGTAAAACCCGCAACCAGAAGGACACGGACGGAAAGGCATAGTGAAACACACAAACTGTACCGTGCAGCTCTTTTAGAGAAAATTTGTCTCGATAGAGGAGAATCTTCTCTTGAAGATTGCCGTCGATGCACCCAGGGGAGCTCTCACAACACTTAGCTGTGTTAGAGAGGGAGAGACCGCTGTCTGTGCCGTAGATCCAACGACGAGAGAGGTGAATGTTGCCGCTTCTCACGCAGAGACGCTGCATTCGGCTCCGAAAAACAGAACGAGTGAGCAGAAGCACACGCTGCCCTATTTATACCCGGATGTCCGGGGCGTGGCCAGCTATGCAAAATCTGCACACCCAATTTCATTGGCCTTTCTCAAAACTGTCAGAGGTGTTTGGGCTCCCAAGAGCGACCCCTAGTGTCGTACACTGGACACAACTCGGAGTGTACGACAGATAGGGAACTGCATATAACCAAATATATAGAAAAGTAGGTGTTTTGACATGCATTTTAGGCTCTGATTGATGTTTATCACAATCACATGTAGTCTTTTGACATATACATGGTTTGTGTGTACATGTTTTTGATAATAAACAAAAAAAAAACACTAATGAAGGAGAAAAAAATGCACAAATACAAATCCAATTATTTGTTAATTATATATATTATATATAATTAACAATTATATATATATCACCAATGTGATCTGTTTACAAGCAGCAAAAAAAGTTTGTGGTTGATGAAGGACTTTATCCTTTTATCAAGGTGTATTTATCTTCATTCAGACAAGAGCCATTTTAATCACACGTCATTGTTTTTTTTTTTAATAGTAGTACTTTAACAACGATACACCACGTAAAAAACCACATACAGGCATGATGACCGATATAATTATAACATTGCACTAAATTAATAGCGGGTATGGGACAGCGCAATCCACACACTTTGTATTTGAGCCTGGCGTGACGTGTCAGTGAGGTAACGAAGCTTTTTTTTCACAGATCACGTGACAGCCTCATTTCGAGCAAGGCTTCGGAACACTGTTTCGAAACACTAGTGTGTCGAAAACTCGAAACGTGTGTCGACACTAGGTGTCGATCTACCCATCCCTACCTTTCACTAGTCGGCGAGTATTGGATTGTCGTTAACATTCATACAAAGCCTTGTTCTTGTAATCCTGTGTCTAGTTTCTTCTTGTTTTGCCATCAGAAGTTGGTGTAGAAAAGTTTTGAAAGTTGGTGTAGTTTTGTCTCCTAGCCTAGTTATATCGTTTGTCTGTCTCACTCCCTGCCTTCTTGGAACTCCCGCCTGTCTTTTCGGATTACCCCTTTTGCCTTGGCGCCCTTCGGATTACGTTCGCCACTGATCGACCCTTGCCTGCTTTACGGACTACTCTTTGTCTTGCTCCAACATACCTGAATGCCGTTGCCTGACCCTGCCTGTTTGACCATGTCTTTGTCGATGTCCCTAAATAAAGCTCTGCAGATGGATCCGCCTGTTTCACGCTTCATTCATCCTTACATAACAATGTTAGTCAACATTTAACAAGCAAATGTCTAAGTTAGTTAATAGCTAATAGCTTCCGGATAGCACGTCAACAAAAAGTACACAATAATGTACTGTATTTAAACACAAAATGCCATATACATACCGTACAAAAATAAACAAAGCACATACATTTAATCATTATCATGAAATATTAAAATAACGAAGTATAACCAGCTAAACTATAAACTGAACCCTTTCTGTAGCGGTGTAGGCCTTGGCCTGTTGCTAATCACTTCACAAAAAACTAGGCCACGACAAAGACCGTGTCGTGGATTTATCACCACCAAATACTTTCTACACATTTTGACCTAGTGAATGAAATATGAGAGAGTATGTTAGTCAACATTCCACACCAACTAATTTCTTCCCATCTTGTCAGTGAAATGTTTTACGTCCAACAAACAAGTATGTTATTCACTACAGTCATTTATACTTTGTATATAATTATGTTATACTTTAATATAATTTCAAATCAAACTTTTTAGGGTAGGCAAAAACAGATCGCAACCTTCAATAAAATCTTAAAAACATCATGTACCTGAAACAGCTTCTGTGGTGATGAACACAACGTAGATTGTGACCAACATCAAGCATCGTAGAGACATTTTTGTTATGCAAATGACACGTTAATGCTCTGAATGTCTTTTACACACTTTGTGTCTAACACTACGCAGACTGGGTCTATGGTAAAGGAAGTTCGAAAGCTGACCACACTGGATGCAATTGGCTGCTTCTGCTGTCTTGTGTACATACATGGCAAATGCTTGTGCGTCTGGGTTCAGGAAGACTTTCAACCATGACCCACATGATGCACTATACAACTATACACTATACAATGTATAAAAAAATTACCTTGATGGCGGAAGATCTCACTCACAGGGGCGCTCTGTTGTGTCGGAAGTCAGTAGAGTAGATGTATATACACAGTTCATCTGAATGAGAAAATCTGTAGTCTTTATTGCTGTTACACTGAATGTATGAAGCTTTGCTATGTTTGCTATGCTCATACACTGTAAAAATTTGTTGAGTCAGCTTAAAATAATTTGTTACCCTGCTGTCTTACATTTTTAAGTTCAGTCACTGTACTAAGTAACAACTTAGATAAGTAACCCAGCTGCCTTAAAATTGAAGTTGAATCAACTCAAATATCTAAGTTGTCACTTAGTATGCCTTAACATTTCAAGTTGAATAAACTTTTTTTGAGTTGACTGAACTTAAAATTTTAAGGCAGCCGGATAACAAATTATTTTAAGTTGACTCAACAAATAGTTTTTTTTTGTCTTCTCACTACAATGTGCCCACAGAGAAGGGTTCAATCATTTATGTGCTATAAAATGGATAAAAATTAATTTTAATTATGTAAAAGAGCTTGTTTTATCAAAAGCAACACTTATAACACTTATAAACTTATAAACACTTATCTTATCTCATATGAAAGCTGGGTTGTTTTTCAGTGACATATGCGTATTTCAGATGGTTTTAAAGTTGTGCCCCCACTTACTGTCAACACCATCAGACATTCATTAAAATGTAATAAAATCAGGGAATATCAGGGGCAGCTGTCACTCTAAAGGACCCCCTTGCTACACATCTACAGAGTATGTTTTTTTGTAGTTTTAGCATATTTTAAATGCTTATTTTAAGTAAAAACAAACAAACAAACAAACAAAAAAGCACATAAAATATGTATAAATGAAAATCAATTTTCATAAAATGTTCGGCTTCATTTTAGTTTTAACCAAGATTTGTACACTGTAAAAAACTATTTGTTGAGTCAACTTAAAATAATTTGTTATCCGGCTGCCTTAAAATTTTTCAAAAAAGTTCAGTCAACTTAAAAAAAAGTTGATTCAACTTGGAATGTTAAGTTGATTCAGCTTCAGTTTTAAGGCAGCTGGGTTACTTACCCAGCTTTTAAGATTAACAAACACAAATATCTAAGTTGTTACTTAGTACAACTTAACATTTCAAGTTGACTAAACTTATTTGAGTTGACTGAACTTAAAAATGTAAGGCAGGAGGGCAACCAATTATTTTAAGCTGACTCAACAATTTTTTACAGTATATGAGCATAGCAAACATAGCAATGCTTCATACAGTCAGTGTAACAGCAATAAAGACTACAGATTTTCTCATTCAGATGAACTGTGTATATACATCTACTCTACTGACTTCCGACACAACAGAGCGCCCCTGTGAGTGAGATTTGCCCCACCATCAAGGTCATTTTTTATACATTATGTAAAGTGCATCATGTGGGTTGTGGCTGAAAGTTTTCCTGAACCCAGACGCACAAGCATTTGCCTTGTGTACATACAAGACAGCAGAAGCAGCCAATTGCATCCAGTGTGGTCAGCTTTCGAACTTCCTCTATCTTACACCCAGTCTGTGAAGTGTTAGACACAAAGTGTGTAAAAGACATTCAGAGCACTAACGTGTCCTTTGCATAACAAAAATGTCTCTACGATGCTTGATGTTGGTCACAATCTACGTTGTGTTCATCACCACAGAAGCTGTTTAAGGTACATGATGTTTTTAAGATTTTATTGAAGGTTATGATATGTTTTTGCCTACCCTAAAAAGTTTGATTTTAAATTATATTAAACTATAACCTAATTATATACAAAGTATAAATGACTGTAGTGAATAACATACTTGTTTGTTGGACGTAAAACATTTCACTGACTAGATGGGAAGAAATTAGTTGGTGTAGATTGTTGACTAACATACTCTCTCATATTTCATTCACTAGGTCAAAATGTGTAGAAAGTATTTGGTGGTGATAAATCCACGACACGGTCTTTGTCGTGGCCTAGTTTTGTGTGAAGTGATTAGCAACAGGCCAAGGCCTACACCGCTACAGAAAGGGTTCGGTTTATAGTTTAGATGGTTATACTTAGTTATTTTAATATTTCATGATAATAATTAAATGTATGTGCTTTGTTTATTTTTGTACGGTATGTATATGGCATTTTGTGTCTAAATACAGTACATTATCGGGTACTTTTTGTTGACGTGCAATCCAGAAGCTATTAGCTATTAACTAACTTAGACATTTGCTTGTTAAATGTTGACTAACATTGTTACGTGAGGATGAATGAAGCATGAAACAGGCGGATCCATCTGCAGAGCTTTATTTAGGGACATCGACAAAGACATGGTCAAATAGGCAGGGTCAGGCAACGGCATTCAGGTATGTTGGAGCAAGACAAAGAGTGGTCCGTAAAGCAGGCAAGGGTCGATCAGTGGTGAACGTAATCCGAGGGACGGCAAGGCAAAAGGGGTAATCCGAAAAGACAGGCGGGAGTTCCAAGAAGGTAGGCAGCGAGACAGACAAACGATATAACTAGGCTAGGAGACAAAATTAGGAAAACAAGGCAAAACAACAAGAAACTAGACACAGGATTAAAAGAACAAGGCTTTGTATGAATGCTAACGACAATCTGATACTCGGCGACTAGTGAAAGGAAGTCCGGGGCCTAAATAGGGTCTCTGATTGGACGCAGGTGATAAGTGCAATGGCTGATGGGGAACGTAGGGTGTGGTGTAACAGTCAATGTAATATGAATGTGAGAGGGCGACATCTGGTGGTGACCAGACTGAAGGTCACCGGCCAGATTCGTAACAAACATAGTCTTTCACATTTCATTCACTAGGTCAAAATGAGAAGAAAGTATTTGGTGCACTTGGTGGTTGTATACACGTCATCATGACATATGTTGATGTTAGACAAAACTCTGCTGACAGTTTTTTTTTTTTTTTTCAGCACACAGAGAGCCAAACAACTGTTGACAAAATTGTTTGTTTGGGTGTTGATTTCAATTTTCAACAGTCTTATTTATATAGATGCATTTATAAACTAGATGTGACTTTAATGTTGAAAAGTTGCACTGTTTGTGTGGCAGAATTAAATTATTAAGATATAATTAAGATATTAATTATATAATAGGTTGCTATGCGTGAAAACCTTCATGTGTATGAATATTCATAAACAATCTGTGATGTTGATCAGTTATGTTTTATCTCAGTCTGTCGTGGTTTAAACTCCACAGTACATTTTGGTGCAAAATCTTCTGTCATTGCAAAATGGCAAATTACAGGCTCTTTAGGCCATAATATGTTGTAAACAGCGATTGTAACTGCTATTGGGTTTAAAAAGAAAATATTTTCAATTGTAAATGTTATGAGGGATTAATAAGAGAATGTGTTTAACACAATTATCCCCTTAAATTTAATTTTATTATTATTATTATATCAAATACTTCCCTGAGGACTCTCTAAATCTCCTTCTGAATTTGAATGTTTGCTTTATATAAATGTCTTAAAACATTACATTTTGACAGACAATTTTATTCAAAAATGATTGACATTACGTTAAGTGTATAATATTTTAGTAGTCCATGCATTAGTTGGTAAATAAATAAATAAATACCAACCTATTACACTGTAATAGTCCTAAAATGTTAAGTTGGACAACTTAGATATTTTGATTTAACTTAAGATTTTAAGGCAGCCGGGTTACTTACCCAGCTTTTAAGTTTAACAAACCAATTTTTTTGTTAAGTCAACTCAAATATCTAAGTTGTCACTTAGTACAACTCAACATTTTTAATTGACTAAACTTATTTGAGTTGACTGAACTTAAAATTTTATGGCAGCAGGGTAACAAATTATTTTAAGATGACTCAACAAATTGTATTTTTGTTTGTTTGTTTGTTTGTTTTGTTATACAGTGTAAATTGTTACCATAAATCAACTTTTTAACAGAACATTTTATAAAATTAATAAATAAAAAAATGAACTCATTGGATCAATTATATTCTTTTTATAGACTAAAACTGGAATTGTTATCAGAGTAAAACTGACTAAAATAAATGAATGACATTACAAAATACTGACTCAATTTAAAGGACATTTTCGTCAAAAGCTGCAAAAATGGTTTGTACACCATGAGTGTGAAAAAACACAAAGGACAAATCCGAGATTAAAAAAAAAAAAAAACACCAAAAAAACTCTACTTTACTGAGAAACGGCAAATGACCGTAATGTTAATGACTAAAAGACACAAGTGATGACTAAAAGAAAAATCAGTGACAAAATTAACACTGGGGCAAATGAGCTGTGCCTGGATGAAATTAAGCTGCATTCTTCACATCTTCACCTAATGAATGAAATATGAGAGATTTTGTTAATGAACCTTCAAACAAGCCTCTGTTAGTACCACCTGCTTAATTTCTAGACGATCACTAGAACAAAAAAGTACAATAGTAAACATGAAAATCAGTCTTTTGCTGTCATTCTTTCAAATTAATGATATTTGCTTCGATATTTTAATCTAATGACATTCAGACATTTGACATAGGTGTCCAAATACTACTAACTTCTAAAGAAAGGTGCATCTAAGTACCACCGAAAACCACCCAAAATTAATCAGACTCAATAAACTGCTAAGTAAACTGCTGTCTTACCTTTAAACAGATCTCTCTCATAGACCGGATCACTGGTCCTCTCACTTACAGCGTTCTTGAGTGTGCAGGTGTAGTAGTTGTCTGGATTTCTTTTGTTTTCGACCGTAATGAACTCTCCTGGCAGATGGTTCTTCAAGCTCATCAGTGTTTCTCCAGCAGAATTCTTCCGGATGATCGTTTCACTGTAGCCACATCTTAAATACACAACATCAGGGTTAGTGCTCCTCTCTACTTCTATCACAGGTTGCGGCACTCGCTCTGTGAAAGAAACAATGGAGAAAAAAAAAAAAACGTATGAACTTCCAGTCAACTGAGAAAACAAAGTGAAATCAATCACAACTACAACAGCCATGCAAAAAGAGTTGTGACACTAACATGGTACAATTATGGTATCAGAGATTAATAATGTGGTACTCGGGAGTGTGTTATATGCATCGTCTACAATAAGATAATTGTTGTTTTAACAACGTGCGAGTTGATATAATTGAGTATGTCACTCACTTCTGCAAAAACCCGACAAAAATACATCACTGAAGTCACTTTTGTTTTCGACTGTGATGAACTCTCCTGTCCGATTGTGTGGTCCGATTATGCGGTTATTTCTCCAGTAGAATTCTTCCAGATGATTGTTTTACTGTATTCGCATATTAAATAAACAACATCAGGGTTTTTATCACTCCTATCTTGTATCACAGGTTTGGGGACCGGCGCTGTGGAAGAGACAAAGAAAAACGTAAATGATGCTATCAGACTGTAATAAGCAGCAGAGGATGACTGTTATTTTGTTAAACAGAACTGAAAAACAATGCGATGACATCACAGATTTTGGTTGACCAATTGGTGGAAAGGGGCGTGTCATGACCGCCCACATGTTGAAAACTAATTTTGAAGTTGGTTAGCCGTTTTTTTCTACCCGTTAACCAAGAAAAAAAAAAAAAAAGAAAAAGAAAGAAAATAGAAAAATAAATAAAAAGAGAAAAATCAAACCAAAGAAGCCATTTTCTAATTTTTGCTTATTTAATTTCAAACTGAACAACAAATGATCAAAACGTACATGGACCATGTATTTATTATTGCACTACACTGTACATACTGTGGCGGGAGGAGCAAAACGACAGACACAGTGGGCTTGACGTCAGGCCTCGGAGAGGCTTTTATTAAACAATATAAACAAAAGTGTCCAAAAGGGGGAATTAAAGTGTCCAAAATAAATAGGGGATCTGGTGCCCTCGACGTGCAGGGGTTCCGTGAAGGAGGGGCAGTGTTCAGAGGGGAAGGGACCAGGTAAGGGGCGGAGTCCGGCGGCCGCACTCGCTCCCCGCCGAGGTCCGCAGTACGAGGGGCAGCGGCTTCCTTCAGCGGCTTCATCCACCTTTCGTCATGGCACTTCCTGAGGCGGGTAAATCGGCCCGGCCACCTAGCCCGCAGCCGCTTGGGTGCGGCTTCACGCCCGGACCGCGGGTCCGGCAGCTCGTCCATCATTTTCGGCGGCGCTCGTCCCTCTACGCTCCCTTCCTGGACCCACAAGAACACCAGCGTGCATGCACGGGGAAGAGACCGGTCTCCCGAGGAGAGGCGCACTCGGCATTTTAACAGCGGCGGTGATGAGGCTTCATTCACATCAGGTGTGCCTCATCACACGCCGCCAGACCTGACTGTTTCAGCGCCCCTCTTCTCTTGCACACCCACTCCCTTCGGGAGCCTGGTGAAGGGCCGCGATTACGGACGGGGTGACGATGATAATTAGGGGGGAGGCAGCCGACTCGTCACAATACCCATCTGTAAATGCGCATATCATTGCACAATACATTTGTAAATTTCTGATTATATACATCTGTACATGTCTATTTGTAAATTCCTGTTTATAGAGAATAGCAACCTGTACATTGTTCATATCTATCTGCAAATTCTGATTACAGTTAATAGCAACTTGTATATATTGTTCATCTATTTGTAAATCTCTGATTATAGTTATTAGCAACCTGTATATTATGTTCACAGTATACCCATCTGTAAATATTACCCATAGTTCTCCCTGCACATATCCCCTTTAAGTGCACTTATAACTTATACCTTTATCCTTCACTTACTGCTTATTGCACTCCTGGTTAGACCTAAACTGCATTTCGTTGCCTTGTACTTGTACATGTGTAATGACAATAAAGTTGAATATAATCTAAAAATCTAATCTATTTTTGGAAGTACTGGTCTGCACAAGTAAATGCACAAGTCTCGGACTATAGGCTTAAAGGAGAAGTCCACTTCCAAAACAAAGATTTACATATAATGTACTCACTCCATGTCATCCAAGATGTTCATTTCTTTCTTTCTTCATTCTTAAAGAAATTATGTTTTTTGAGGAAAACATTTCAGGATTTTTCTCCATATAATGGACTGATATGGTGCCCCTGAGTTTGAACTTCCAAAATGCAGTTTAAATGTGGCTTCAAACGATCCCAGCCGAGGAAGAAGGGTCTTATCTAGCAAAATGATCGGTTATTTTCATAAAAATAATACAATTTAAATACTTTTTAATCTCAAACGCTCATCTTTTCTTGCTCTCCCTGAACTCTGTGTATTCTGGCTCAAGACAGTTAGGGTATGTCGAAAAATTCCAGTCATATTTCTCTCTCAACTTCAAAAATAATTTCCAAATCATCCTACATCACTGCAGAAGTACCAACCCAGTCTATGTGAACATGCAAAGAAGATCAAACACCCTTAACAAAAAAGGTAAAACAGCGATATAGGACGATTTTGAAGTTGAGGGAGAACATGAGATGGGAGTTTTTCGACATACCCTAACTGTCATGAACCGGAAAAAAATAGTCCAGGCAGAGTAAGACAAGACGAGTGTTTGACATTACAATGTATATAAATTGTATAATTTTTATGAAAATAACAGATCGTTTCGCTAGATAAGACCCTTCTTCCTCGGCTGGGATCGTTTACAACCGCATTTGGGATCGTTTGAAGCCACATTTAAATTGCATTTTGGAAGTTCAAAATCGGGGCACCATATCAGTCTATTATATGGAGAAAAATTATGAAAACATTTCTTTATGACTGAAGAAAGAAAGACATGAACATCTTGGATGACAAGGGGGTGAGTACATTATATGTGAATCTTTGTTTTGGAAGTGGACTTCTCCTTTAAGCCTTATTTGAGAAACTGGGGGTGAATGTGCTAAGCAAACTGAATTAATTTGCTAATTTATCCACAACATAGTTTGTGTATGTGTGTGTTATACAATCTAATTGTAATGTAGGACACAATGTATTTTAAATATATTAAATATTTTAGCCCTGGTTTCACAAACAGGACTTAGGTTAAACTAGGATTAGGCAACTGTTCAATTAGGACATTTAAGTAGATTTTTAAACGTGGCTTAGAAAAACATTACTGGTGTGCATCTTGAGACAAAACAAAGGCACTGACATATTTTAAGATAGTTAGTGCAGGTTTCTTTCATTTGAAACAGTTCAGACTTACATTTTAGTCTAGGATTAGGCTTAAGACTTGTCTTTGAAACCAGGGGTTAGAGTTCTTTTAAAAGCATGTTTTGCTACATTCATCCTTCCCTGAAGACGTCCAAAATCCTTCTGAATTTGAATTAAAAAAAAGTCTTAACAAATAAAAGTCTTAATGCCTTGGTATCTAAATGTAACAGAAAAAATGCATCTGCTGCTCTTCATCCAAATCTTGGTCGAAAGTAAAGTCAAGCAGAACATTTTGTTAAAATATATTTCCATTTATACATATTTTATGCTTATTTCTCTTGGGCTGTAGATGGCACGAGCTTCACAGGCTGCTGGGATGCTGAAGCCTTTAAATTGAACTTTTATAGCCGTCAGCCCCACCCCTTTTAGTTGCATGAAGTTCCTTTTGTTCATGCAGCTACACTAACCTGAACAAATCAGGCTTCAGCTTTAGAGTAAACAGGGAAATTATTTGTCTCCTCAAACTGATTGTCAAAAAGTTCT
Source organism: Cirrhinus mrigala (assembly GCA_036247105.1). Lineage (NCBI taxonomy): Eukaryota > Metazoa > Chordata > Actinopteri > Cypriniformes > Cyprinidae > Cirrhinus > Cirrhinus mrigala. The sequence continues at coordinate 128,476 of JAMKFB010000300.1, forward strand.
GAAAAATTAGCTGTTTTTTTTTAAGAAAAGCAATGAGCTGCCAGTACAGTCTCATATTTTTATTCCTCTGTGGATTTTCTGCACTTACTGGTAAGTTATAATTTCATTTTGTTTAGATATTTTAATAATCTTAAGCAAAATGCCCCTTTTACCTGCATTTTAGGGATTTTACTGTTGATCTACAAGCTGATTAACATATAATGTACTCCGGGTTCCGGCTTTGCTTACTGCTTTTGCTTACTGCTCCGCGCTTTGCTCCCTGTTTATATACTTTTCTCAGACTTTTCTAAAATTTTAACCTCAGCAGATCAGCACAGTGCTCTAACAACACATTTTTGGTACAAACACTAAATTAAAAACTTTTCGTAACTGGAATAATACTACGAAAAAGGAGACTCTTTGCCTCCCACTGCCAGCAGTTTACATTCCGGAGACGGGAAAACACAGCTGCCTACTTTCAACAGACGAGAAAAAAAATGCCTCTTCAGCCTCTCTGGAATCTACTTGCTGCACAAACTGCCACAGACTTCTACAAAGGATTGTGGTTCTTGAAACAAAGTTACTTGCTGGACTTCCAAAACAGGCGGAACACTCAGCAGACCGTCGTCACGGACCCCCTTAGCATACAGCCGGCGAGTCCCGTGAACCCAGTGAATCTCAACAGTTTATAAGTGTAGAGGAACAAGCCGAAACTGATCGACACACTAATCGATGGCACAAACAGGAAGCGAGACCCAAAGGCACTCGAGACATCAGATTGTCACGAGTATCTCGTATTGCTGCGGTAGCATCCTCTACCCCTGATATGGCTATGACAAGGCTTGCAAAAACTGGTATTTTACAACCTCCTATACAGCTTGAGAACAGATTTGAAGCACTAATGAATGTGGGTGAAGAATCCCCAAATGTGATTGAACATGGAACGAATGAGCCAGCAGCTAACATCGCTACTAACAGGCGCTCAAGGTCGAGCAGACAGCGGCATTCAGCGCAGAGTGCGGCCGAGCCCAGGACTCTGATAGTGGGTGACTCCATTATCAGAAATATCAGTAGCAGGACTACAACTACATGCTGCTTTCCTCAAGCAACCGTCTCTGATGTGAACTGGGAACTTCGGAACATCCTAATGAAGCACAAGACTGCAAATCGAATCATCATTCATGTGGGGAAGAATGATATTCGGAAAGAGCAGTCAGAACTCCTAAAGAAGGACTTCAGTGAACTCATCGAAACACTCATCGAAAGAATTGAAGCTCAGCCGTTCATCAGCGGACCACTCCCAGCAAGGGGAACTAACATGTTTTCACGGTTGCTTGGGCTAAATACATGGCGACAAAGAACCTGCAGTCAAAAAGGAGTCAACTTCATTGACAACTTCAATCTTTTCTGGGGCCATAGACAACTGTTTAAACTGGATGGCCTCCACCCTAACAAACTTGGTGCGAGAGTGCTAAAGGACAACATCTATTTTTCACTCCGTCATCCTTCAGTGGAGTGTGCCAGTCCACCCAACATGAATGGCACTCACACACCTGGACAAAGTATGAGTGACCACAGGACTTCACATCAGCTTCAGAGTCGTCATGTGGTTGACGCATCCCACAAGCACATTGATAACACCACACAGCCACAACAAGCACTGCTCATGGACACCATCCCGGCTGAGCCCTGCCCACTGAGCTCATCACAGACAGACTGTGACGTACTACAACAGCTCCAAGACTCAGCGCTGAAGGATGACTTTCTGGTAAACAGCCAGGAAAGCCAGGACAACATATTTCAGCCACCGGAAACACCAGAGCCACAGCCCCGCTCACCAGACACATTATCCCTCTCTCCAGCATCTCCACTTCTAAGCTTCTCACAGAAAATGGAGGAACTGGTACATGCTGAAACCAGACTCTCCCACTCTTTTGCTGCAAGCCCCCAGATATCAACTAAAAAACGGCGGGCACCACAACCACCAAAGCCTGTGGGCCCAGCTCACCCTCCTCCTCCTTCGAGAGCTCTCCGGCCGCTGCCACAACACCAGGGCCCAAACCCTCCTCCATCTGCTGTAGGTAAACCAAAAACAACTGATAACAGCTCTCAGTGATATGTGTCGGGTCCCCGCTACGATAGCAGCAACATTCAGAAATGTTTACATAACAAGCGGGAACCCAGTGTGCCTGTAGCTTTCTCAATCTCTGTTTTATCACGTGATAGAAAGCCTAAGGCCTTCTCAAGCCGTACGGCTGACCCATCTAATCTGCGGCCTATTAGGTATCAAAATAGAACGGCTCTAGAGACAAAAATGAATGGCATCAAGTTAGCATTTTTAAACATTCGCTCACTAAAAAATAAATCATTTCTGATCAATGACTTAATAACCACATACAACCTGGATTTTATGTTTCTAATTGAAACATGGCTTGAAGACAGCTGCAGTGCAACAGTCCTCAATGAAACAGCCCCTCCAAACTTTACTTTCATGAGTGTCTGCAGAGCTGTTAGGAGAGGTGGCGGTGTAGCTGCTCTATTTAAAGATGTCTATCAATGTAAGCAAGTGTCATTTGGTCAGTACTTGTCTTTTGAATATCTAGGGATTGTGCTGAAAGGTGCTCCACGAATTCTATTTATCATTATTTACAGGCCTCCAAAATACTCTCCAGCCTTTGTTGAAGAGTTTACAGAACTGTTATCAATGATTTCCTCAGAGTTTGACTGTTTTGCTATTGCAGGGGATTTTAATTTTCACATAGAAAATGCAGAAATCAAAACTACAAAAGAAATGATAACCGTTTTAAACACTTTTGACCTGATTCAGCATGTGCATGGACCCACACACAATCGTGGACACACTCTTGATTTACTCATTAGTAAGGGTCTAAACATTTCATCCATTGTCATTAAGGACGTAACACTATCTGATCACTTCTGTATTTTCTTTGATATATTGATCTCTGCTACCACTGAATCTAGATCCGTCTCTGTCAGAAAGAGATGTATTAACGAAAACACTAATGTGCTGTTTATGAAGGCTATATCTTCAATGCCAAGCATTTCTGCAGACTCTGTTGATCTTCTCCTGGAGTCCTTTAACTCAAAAGTTAAGTATGTCATTGATGACGTTGCACCAGTGAAAGTCAGTAAGATGACTGGCAGACAAAAATCATCTTGGAGAAAATCAACAGCAGTACAGAGTATGAAAAGACAATGCAGAAAAGCTGAGCGGATGTGGCGGAAGACGAAACTTGAAATTCATTATAGCATCTATAAAGACAGCCTTCATGCTTTCAATGTGGAACTAGCCACAGCAAGACAGAAGTTCTTCTCAAACCTTATAAACAGTAACCTAAACAGCACTCGCACTCTTTTTGCTACCGTTGAGAGACTAACAAACCCCTAAAGTCAGATTCCCAGTGAAATGCTCTCTGACAGCAAATGCAATGACTTTGCCTCCTTCTTTTCCGAGAAGATCATTAATATCAGAAAGGTGATTATCACATCCTCAAGTTATGCAGAGGTCAGACAGATACAACCGCAATTTCAAAAAGAAGTCACTTTGTCTGTTTTTGAAGCAACTGATAGCAAAACTTTGAAAGAAATAGTACAGCACCTTGAATCCTCAACCTGCAACGTTGACACACTTCCCACATCTTTTTTCAAAAGTGTGTTTAACTGTTTAGAAGCAGATCTCTTAGAAGTGGTGAACACCTCACTTCTTTCTGGGACTTTTCCAAACTCCCTGAAACCTGCAGTTGTTAAGCCCCTTCTGAAAAAGAGCAATCTTGATAACACCATTTTGAGCAACTATAGACCAATATCTAATCTTCCTTTTATAGGCAAGATTATTGAAAAGGTAGTTTTCAATCAGTTGAACAACTACTTAAACTCAAATGGATACCTGGACAATTTTCAATCTGGTTTCCGACCGCATCACAGTACAGAGACAGCGCTCGTTAAGATAATAAATGATATTCGCCTAAATTCTGATTCTGGCAAAATATCAGTGCTGGTACTACTAGATCTTAGTGCTGCGTTTGACACTGTCGATCATAACATTCTTCTAGAGAGACTGGAAAACTGGGTAGGGCTTTCTGGGATGGGTCTCAATTGGTTCAGGTCATACTTAGAAGGGAGAGGTTATTATGTGAGTATATGTGGACATCCATGACATGCGGAGTCCCTCAAGGCTCAGTTCTTGCGCCGCTCTTGTTTAGCCTGTATATGCTCCCACTAAGTCAAATAATGACCAAATTGCCTATCACAGCTATGCTGATGATACCCAGATTTACCTATCCTTATCACCAAATGACTACAGCCCCATTGATTCCCTCTGCCAATGCACTGATGAAATTAACAGTTGGATGTGCCAGAACTTCCTTCAGTTAAACAAGGAGAAAACTGAGGTCATTGCATTCGGAAGCAAAGAGGAAGTTCTTAAGGTGAATGCATACCTTGATGCTAGGGGTCATACAACCAAAAATCAAGTTAGGAATCTTGGTGTGATTCTGGAGTCAGACCTTAGTTTCAGTAGTCATGTCAAAGCAGTAACTAAATCAGCATACTATCATCTCAAAAACATTGCAAGAATTAGATGTTTTGTTTCCAGTCAAGACTTGGAGAAACTTGTTCATGCCTTTATCACAAGCAGGGTGGATTATTGTAATGGTCTCCTCACTGGCCTTCCCAAGAAGACCATTAGACAGCTGCAGCTCATCCAGAACGCTGCTGCCAGGATTCTGACCAGAACCAGAAAAGGTCCCTACACCGGCTTCCAGTTATATTTAGAATTGATTTTAAAGTACTTTTACTCATTTATAAATCACTCAATGGCCTAGGACCTAAATACATTGCAGATATGCTCACTGAATATAAACCTACAGACCACTCAGATCATTAGGATCGAGTCAGTTAGAAATACCAAGGGTTCACACAAAACAAGGGGAATCCGCTTTTAGCCATTATGCTGCTCGCAGTTGGAACCAGCTTCCAGAAGAGATCAAATGTGCTAAAACATTAGCAACATTTAAATCTAGACTCAAAACTCATCTGTTTAGCTGTGCATTTACTGAATGAGCACTGTGCTTCGTCCGAACTGATTGCATTATGTATAATCATTTTCTGTTTTTAACTGTCTTAAATTTATTTTAAATCAACTTTTAAATCATTTTTAAATTATTAAATCAATCAGTTTTTTACATTTTAAATTTTTTGTTTTATTGTTGTGATCAATGTTTTTATGATTGTTCTATTTCCTTTTTTGTGATTATTGTTTTTACTATTGCTTTTATGATTATTTTACTTCCTTTTATGTTAAGCACTTTGAATTACCTTTGTGTATGAAATGTGCTATATAAATAAACTTGCCTTGCCTTGATTAAAATGTACATGTAAATTGCTGTAAATCATGTTTTTAAATGCACTTAATGTAGGAACATCTACATTCACTTTTGTCACTTTTGTTTACATGCAAACCACTACAATGACTTAGAAAAAGACGAATATAAACCCTACATTTCTCAGTGCTTACACCATGTGGTCATTTAGAAAGCACTAGCATTCAATATTGTTCACTCAAGTCTGCAAAGCTTGAGCTCAATTAGCACACAATTACAAAATGAGTCAAAATGTATCACACACCAATCAGAACCTTTGATGGAGATAAAAGGGTCAAAGTCAGCTAACGGTTTGGTGCTTTTCTCAGATCAGAAATGAAATTCTCAAAACTACTTGTTCAACCTCCACATCAACTAGTCACTTGTGCACATCATAAAATGTATCTAATTTTTTTTAACAAGTTTGCTTTGGTACATTCATGCAACTGCTTATGCAACTGATTTGTCTGCGGTTTTCTTACATTATCAGTTCCTATTGTCATGTTGCTCAAAATGTATTACATGTATATAGTTCTCTGTGCTATAGTCTTACCCCTCAAAACATCAAGTCATTAGCTCATCGTATATGTCTTTACAGTAAATGCTACATTTTTGATCTAGTTGTCATAAACTGTCAAGCATATTCTACACATTTCTATTAGACTTTTTGTAAATTTGCCATGAATTGTTCAAGTGAATATTGACTTTCACTAATGTAGAGACTACAGATCAACCAATGATAAAGCAGTTCTCTGAAACAGCTCAAAGGTACTTCTCATAAAAGTGTACATCTCTAGTAAAAGTGTAACTGTGAATTCTATCCGGCCTTTTTCAATCAATATCCCGCATACAGTAATGTGTAATTTTGAAGAGAAAGAGTAGGAGGTGAAGGAGGAAGAGGAGGAGAAGACGGAGGAGGATGACGACAACAACATGGAAGAGAAATAGGAAGGGTAAGGGCAAGGGCTGGATCAGGCATGCAAGAGGATTTTACCCCCGCTGCCTGTCCAAGGCCAATTTAGTCTGTGATGTTGAGGAGGTTCTTTGGCCTGTCCCAGACCAAAGACAGGATGCTGGAGCAGAATAATTATTTTTGTTGTTGTTTGCTGTTTTGTGCTGTACTCTACAGTACAATAAATTAAGGATTAAAACACTTGCAAATGCATACATTTGTTGTGGTTTTTTTTCCCAAAGCAACTCTTATTACCAGTTTTCATAGTACTGTTTTGAATTGATCTCATCAGTGTGTAAAACTCTGTTGTAGTGTGTGTGTGCATGTTTGAGGGTTTGTGAGTCATGTCTGAGAGCAAACTTTGTTTTTTTTTTTTCAGCAAGATTGAGTTGTTTTGAGTGAAGAGCTTCATTTTGACCTGAATATAGTAAGTTCAGAGAATTGAGTTAGAAGTTACGGATTTGTGTTTAGAGTTTCGCAAAAGCAAGGCATAATTTCAAGAAATGTGTTTAAGCAATTAAGAAAAACTGTATGTCTGTGATATTGAGGAGGTTTTTGGCCTGTCCCAGACCAAAGACAGGATGCTTTAAATAGATGAATAATTGTTTTTGTTATTGTTTGCTGTTTTGTGCTGTACTCACTCAAAAAAATTATTTGTTGGACTTACTTAAAAAAAGACTGTCAAGTGGTTCCATGCAACTATATTGAGTAATTTGTACAAGTAACAATTTAGTTGTTTGAACAAAAAAAATCAAGTAAAGCTGACAAAATTTCTTCAAGTAAATACAAATCATGATGATGCAAATTCCAATGACTGTATTAGGTCTCTTTCAGCATTCACAAAGTCCTAAAAGGCATGAAAACAGTAAAGCTGTTCAATAATTTTCATTACACTAACACATGCAGGTTGCAAATTTAACAGAGGTTTAGATGTTTTATTAAAAAAAAAAAAAAATCATTTGACCTTACCATCATTGCGATCAGGGTTTACTTTAGTTGGGCTCTTGACCCTTGATTGTTTTTTCCATTGCTGTAATTGTGTTTGTAGAGCACATGTTATAGAAAAGAAAAGAAAAAAAATATCCAGTGGCCTGATTCACTGATCTTTTTCAGTGATTTGTCTATTAGTTTCATGATATTTACAATAGCTGTATGAACTATTAGTATTACTACCTTATAATCTCAGGCATTACTTAGACACACACAGACATCAAGAATCAGCATATGAATCTCAGCAATGGTGATATTCAACAGCTGCATGCTGGGAGTCATGGGTGAGTTTTGTATTCTGCTGCTACCCAGCATGCAGCTGTTGAATGTCACCATTGTTGAGATTCATATGCTGATTCTTGATGTCTGTGTGTGTCAAAGTGAAGCTGTAGATTTTAAGGTTTAGTGCATAAGATGAACATCCATACAGCTATTATAAAAATCATGAAACTAATAGGTTAACCACTGGGTGAGATCAGGGAATCAGGCTACGAGATGATGATTACACCACCAATAATAATTAACCAAGAACACTTAATCAGATTTCTTTTCTTGTCTTTTTTGCTATAACAAATGTGTTTCACACACACAGTCACAACAGCCAAAAAAAAAAACAAAAAAAAACTAACATTAAAAAAAGTCAAAGGTCAAGAGTCCAACTAAAGTAAACCCTGATCGCCATGATGGTAAGGTCAAATGAAACCTCTGTTTAGATGTTCTCAAAAAAATTTTGTAGATATATGACAGAAATCAAGTCAAACTGTAATGTTGTTTGATGAGTTGTTTAATCAGAGATTTAATGAGGCTAATAACTTGAAATAGTAATGCGAAAAAATAGACCAAGACAGAGTCTGTTGTGAATGTAATTTTCTAAACTACACCCAATCATTCGGTACTGTAAATCAGGCTACAATGCTAATATATAAGCTGACAAGATTTCTAAAATGAAAACGGGGGTATTACCTAGCTCAGTGGTCAAAATATCACTGAAATCTCACTTGTGATTATCAACAAATTAAAAAAAAAAAAAAAACGGGGAAAATGTTTTTATTATTTATTTTTTTTTAATTGTTCTGGGTTCCATATATTAATATCATAATTGATCATTACAGTGATGTTTGAAGATCAAACTTTTCCATAATCGGAGTTTTTGTCCTAACTAGCCGCACTCGACTGCGACACACGCTAAATTTCTATTTTTAAAACGGTTTCTATTTCTGTGACGTCGCGGCTGCAACAACAAGATACAAACTATGACAGTTATAATCTCAGCTAGCTACTGATTATGTGCTTTATTCAATGTTAAAAGTGTCTAATGTGAGTTTGAATATCATATTGCATGTCATGTATAGCCATACTGAAAGAAACTATAGATAATTTACATCAGATCTTGAAAATAAATGTAAGCAAACATATAGCCTAAACACACAAGTTACCTGAAACAGCTCCTGTGGCGATGAACACGTTGAGTATCTTAGAAGTAACATCTTAAGACAAAGCACAGCTTTTTACACCTTTCTTCTGTATTTTCACTCGGAATGCGTTTCACAAACACGCCCGACTCTAAAGACGAATCCCAAAACAAAACTGAAACAAATGGGCGTTCGTGAGGGTTCAACGTTAGTGATTCAGTATGTTTGTTGTTTAATGCGGATCATTCTGAGTGCTTATACTCACAAAAGTGGCAGGATATGCTCATATCAAAGCACCCAGCATAGCCTAAATCAATGTATGTAAGTACTAATAAATATATACATAAATAAATAATCTGGCCTCTGTTTTAGGACGTGATTTTAAAATGTATCGCACCTTTTTTTGCTGTGAACCTTAAATCTTATCTTATCATAATGATAAATCTTACCAAAATGCCTTCACATTTTACATTTAACAGACTATCTTAAGCAAAGCATTTTACGCTGCATTTAGTAAGTAGACTCTAGCCTGTTGGTTCGTACAATCCCTCTGAAGTAAATAAGTTTTATTAAGAAATAAATACAATCATTGTTATTGTTAACAAAAATCACTTATTTTATTGTCAAAGGTAACAAAGATGTATGCCTATATTAGTTATGTAACCACATTCATTCTCAATAAAAAAATAAAAAATAAAAAAAGAATGCCTGTTGAGTCTTTGTATGCGTATGAGTCTTTGTAAGTCTTTGTAATTTTTATTGAACCTTTTTAACTATATGACTCATGGTAACATCATAATATATAATAATATATTCAGTAACCAACATGGAGTGCTTTTATATAGGGTTAAATGAGGCAAATTAAAGTACATTTGAATGTGAACAGAGTAAAGTGCTGGTACTGTGCTGTGAATTCTCATTGTGCATAATACAACCAGTGTATCAACATGAATAACAGTCTTCCAAAGAAAAGGAATTTCTCTGTAATCGTTAAAAGAAGTACCCTAGTAAATAAGTAATAGATTTAAAATGCATTTATTTTATACTAAGTATAGTTCAAGTCTATTAACATATTTACTGACATATTGCTTGAGACGTATTCATATAAAAATTGTAATTAAACTTTATTTGGAGTACTACTTGGAGTACTACTAGATAATGCACTCACCCGGTAAATGTGGCTTTAAATGATCCCAGCCGAGGAACAAGGGTCTTATCTAGCAAAACGATTAGTTATTTTCATAAAAATAATACAATTTATATACTTTTTAATGTCAAATGTTGAAAAACTCATATAAAAAGCATATTTTCTCCCTCAACTTCAAAATCGTCCTGTATCGCTGTTTTACCATTTTTGTTGATGATGTTTGATCTTCTTTGCATGTTCACTTTTGCAAAGACTGGGCCGGTACTTCTGCAGCGATGTAGGATGATTTTGAAATCATTTTTGAAACTGAGGGAGAAAATACGGTCAGAGTTTTTCGAAATAACCTAACTGTCATGAGCCAGAATACAGAGTTCAGGGCTAGTACACAGCTGACAACTGTTAGAATTCATATTATGGTAAGAACCAATCAGCTAAGTAAAGAGAAACGACAGTCCATTATTTGTTTAAGGTCGGTCAGTCCGGAAAATTGCGAAAACTTTGAATGTGTCCCCAAGTGCAGTTGCAAAAACCATCAGGCGCTACGACGAAACTGGCTCACATGAGGACCGCCCCAGAAAAGGAAGACCAAGAGTCACCTCTGCTGCTGAGGATAGGTTAATTCGAGTCACCAGCCTCAGAAATTGCAAGTTAACAGCCCCTCAGAGCCCAGATTAATGCCACACAGAGTTCTAGTAGCAGACACATCTCTACATCAACTGTTCAGAGGAGACTACGCGAATCAGGCCTTTATGGTCAAATAGCTGCTAAAAAACCACTACTAAGCAAAAGCAACAAGCAGAAGAGATTTGTTTGGGCCAAGAAACACAAGGAATGGACATTAGACCAGTGGAAATCTGTGCTTTGGTCTGATGAGTCCAAATTTGAGATCTTTGGTTCCACCCGCCGTGTCTTTGTGCGATGCAGAAAAGGTGAACGGATGGTCTCTACATGCATGGTTCCCACCGTGAAGCATGGAGGAGGAGATGTGATGGTGTGGGGGTGCTTTGCTGCTGACACTGTTGGGGATTTATTCAAAATTGAAGGCACACTGAACCAGCATGGCTACCACAGAATCCTGCAGTGACATGCCATCCCATCCGGTTTGCATTTAGTTGGACCATCATTTATTTTTCAACGGGACAATGACCTCAAACACACCTCCAGGCTGTGTAAGGGCTATTTGACCAAAGAAGGAGAGTGATGGAGTGCTGCGCCAGATGACCTGGCCTCCACAGTCATATGACCTAAAGCCAATCGAGATGGTTTGGGATGAGATGGACAGCAGAGTGAAGGCAAAAGGGCCAACAAGTGCTCAGCATCTCTGGGAACTCCTTCAAGATTGTTGGAAAACCATTTCAGGTGACTACCTCATGAAGCTCATCGAGAGAATGCCAAGAGTGTGCAAAGCAGTAATCAAAGCAAAGCAGTAATCAAAGCAAATCAAAGCTATTTTGAAGAATCTAAAATATAAAACATGTTTTCAGTTATTTCACACTTTTTTGTTTACTACATAATTCCATATGTGTTCATTCATAGTTTTGATGTCTTCAGTGAGAATCTACAATGTAAATGGTCATGAAAATAAAGAAAAAATATTAAATGAGAGGGTGTGTCCAAACTTTTGACTGGTAGTGTATGTTCAGAGTTTTTCGACATACACTAACTGTCTTGAGCCAGAATACACAGAGTTCAGGCAGAGTAAGACAAGAAGAGCGTTTGAAATTGAACCGTATTTAAATTGTATTTTTTAAATTAAAGTAACCGATCATTTCACTAGATAAGACCCTTCTCCCTTGAGTGGGATCGTTTTGGAAGTTCAAACTCGGGGCACCATATCAGTCCATTATATGGAGAAAAATCCTGAAATGTTTTCCTCAAAAAATACAATTTCTTTATGACTGAAGAAAGAAAGACATGAACATCTTGGATGACAAGGGCGTGAGTACATTATCTGTAAATTGTTGTCCTGGTAGTGGACTTCTCCTTTAAGCAGTGTTGGGGAAAGTTACTTTTAAAAGTAATGCATTACAATATTGCGTTACTCCATAAAAAAATTACTTTTTTTATGGAAAGTAATGTGTTACATTACTTTTGCATTACTTTTGAAATCTGGGCAAGGCTTGCTTGTTTGTTTTTAGTATAAAAAGTTAGATTTTTAGCAAATGTAGAAGCCCTTCCACACCAAAAAGTGAAATACATAAGCCTAAGGCTGAAGGAAAAGTAAATTCACGTCTATACAGTAGAACTGTAGGAGAAGGAAGTTCAACACTCTTTAGCAATGAGAAAAATAAAGCACAAATGTTAGTTTTGCTTATTAGTATAGTTGAATTGGATCAACAAATGTCAGCAGCAAAGACATTGGTAAATAAAATGGGATTAAATACATACTTTTTTGAAAAAGTAACTCAGATGTTTTCTTGTAAATTAAAAAGTAATGCGTTACTCTACTAGTTACTTGAAAAAAGTAATCTGATTACGTAACTTGCGTTACTTGTAATGCGTTACCCCCAACACTGCTTAAGTCATGTTGTAACCGACTAAAAGACACAAACTATGACTAAAAGAAAAATCAGTGACAAAATTAACACTGGGGCAGAATGAGCTGTGCCTGGACGAAATGAAGCTGCATTCTTCACATCTTTACCTAATGAATGAAATACAAGAGATTACGTTAATGAACCTTCAAACAACCAAGTCTCTGTTAGTACCACCTGCTTAATTTCTAGACGATCACTAGAACAAAAAAGTACAATAGTAAACATGAAAATAAGTCTTTTGCTGTCATTCTTTCAAATTAATATTTGCTTTGATATTTTTTTATTGTAATGACATTCAGACATTTGACATAGGTGTACAAATACTACTAACTTCTAAAGAAAGGTGCATCTAAGTACCACCGAAAACCACCCAAAATTAATCATACTCACAGTGATTTTCTTCATTAGTAAATAATGAAGTGAACTGCTGTCTTACCTATAAACAGATCTCGCTCATATACTGGATCACTGGTCTCCTCACTCACGGCATTCTTGAGTGTGCAGGTGTAGAAGTTGTCTGGATTTCTTTTGTTTTCGACTGTGATGAGCTCTCCTGTCCGATTGTGCGGTGAGCACTTCAGTATTTCTCCAGCAAAATTCTTCCAGATGATTGTTTCATTGTATTCACATATTAAATGCACAACATCAGGGTTTTTATCACTCCTATGTATTTGTATCACAGGTTTGGGGACTGTGGAAGAAACAAAGAAAAACTTAAATGATACTATCAGACTGTAATATTATAGTATTTTGATACAAATTAAAACGCAACATTTTTACTTGAGCATCTAGGTTGTGCACACTCATAACCTGGCAAAATGCGACATGCTGCGATGATTGCAGTACATTAAAAATCAATTGTCACTGTCTAAAAGAAAAGTTACGACAGTCTTAGTCTGCTTGAACTCTGTGTATTCTAGCTCAAGACAGTAAGAGTATGTGGAAAACTCTGACCATATTTTTTCCCTCAATTTCAAAATTGTCCTATATCGCTGTTTTACCTTTTTTGTTGAGGGTGTTTGATCTTCTTTGCTTGTTCACTTTGCAAAGACTGGGTCGGAACTTCTGCAGCGATGTAGAATGATCTTGAAATGATTTTTGTAGCTGAGGGAGAAAATACACTACCAGTCAAAAGTTTGGACACAGCCTCTCATTTTAGGTTTTTTCTTTATTTTCATGACTATTTACATGGTAGATTCTCACTGAAGACATCAAAACTATGAATGAACACATATGGAATTATGTAGCAATCAAAAAAGTGTGAAATAACTCTAGATATGTTTCATATTTTAGATTCCTCAAAGTAGCCACCCTTTGCTTTGCTGACAGCGCTGCAAACCCTTGGCCTTCTTTTAATGAGCTTCATGATGTAGTCACCTGAAATGATTTTCACTTCACAGGTGTGCCTTGTCAGGGTTAATTTGTGGAATTTCTTGCCTTCTTAATGGGGTTGGGACCATCAGTTGTGTTGTGCAGAAGTCAGGCTGGTACACATCTGACAACTGTTAGAATTCATATTATGGCAAGAATCAGCTAAATAAAGAGGAACGACAGTCCATTATTACTTTAAGAACTGAAGGTCGTTCAGTCTGGAAAATTGCGAAAACTTTGAATGTGTCCCCAAGTGCAGTTGCAAAAACCATCAGGCGCTACGACGAAACTGGCTCACATGAGGACCGCCCCAGGAAAGGAAGACCAAGAGTCACCTCTGCTGCTGAGGATGAGTTAATTCGAGTCACCAGCCTAAGAAATTGCAAGTTAACAGCCCCTCAGATTAGAGCCCAGATTAATGCCACACAGAGTAGCAGACACATCTCTACATCAACTGTTCAGAGAAGACTACGCGAATCAGGCCTTTATGGTCAAATAGCTGCTAAAAAAAACACTACTAAGCAAAAGCAACAAGCAGAAGAGATTTGTTTGGGCCAAGAAACACAAGGAATGGACATTAGACCAGTGGAAATCTGTGCTTTGGTCTGATGAGTCCAAATTTGAGATCTTTGGTTCCACCCGCCGTGTCTTTGTGCGATGCAGAAAAGGTGAACGGATGGTCGCTACATGCATGATTCCCACCGTGAAGCATGGAGGAGGAGATGTGATGGTGTGGGGGTGCTTTGCTGCTGACACTGTTGGGGATTTATTTAAAATTGAAGGCACACTGAACCAGCATGGCTACCACAGAATCCTGCAGTGACATGCCATCCCATCCGGTTTGCATTTAGTTGGACCATCATTTATTTTTCAACAGGACAATGACCCCAAACACACCTCCAGGCTGTGTAAGGGCTATTTGACCAAAGAAGGAGAGTGATGGAGTGCTGCGCCAGATGACCTGGCCTCCACAGTCATATGACCTAAAGCCAATCGAGATGGTTTGGGATGAGATGGACAGCAGAGTGAAGGCAAAAGGGCCAACAAGTGCTCAGCATCTCTGGGAACTCCTTCAAGATTGTTGGAAAACCATTTCAGGTGACTACCTCATGAAGCTCATCGAGAGAATGCCAAGAGTGTGCAAAGCAGTAATCAAAGCAAAGCAGTAATCAAAGCAAATCAAAGCTATTTTGAAGAATCTAAAATATAAAACATGTTTTCAGTTATTTCACACTTTTTTGTTAACTACCTTATTCCATATGTGTTCATTCATAGTTTTGATGTCTTCAGTAAGAATCTACAATGTAAATAGTCATGAAAATAAAGAAAAAATATTAAATGAGAGAGTGTGTCCAAACTTTTGACTGGTAGTGTATGTTTGGAGTTTTTCGACATACCCTAACTGTCTTGAGCCAGAATACACAGAGTTCAGGCAGAGTAAGACAAGAAGAGCGTTTGAAATTAAACCGTATTTAAATTGTATTTTTTAAATTAAAGTAACCGATCATTTCACTAGATAAGACCCTTCTTCCTCGGCTGGGATCGTTTGAAGCCGCATTTAAACTGCATTTTGGAAGTTCAAACTCGGGGCACCATATCAGTCCATTATATGGAGGAAAATCGACTGAAGAAAGAAAAACATGAACATCTTGGATGACAAGGGGGTGAGTACATTATCTGTAAATTGTTGTTCTGGTAATGGACTTCTCCTTTAAGCAGTGTTGGGGAAAGTTACTTTTAAAAGTAATGCATTACAATACTGCGTTACTCTCTAAAAAAGTAACTAATTACATGAGTTACTTTTTATGGGAAGCAATGTGTTACATTACTTTTGCATTGCTTTTGCGTTACTTTTGCATTACTTTTTAAATCTGGGCAGGGCTTGCTTGTTTGTTTTTAGTATAAAAAGTTTGATTTTTAGCAAATGTAGAAGCCCTTCCACACCAAAAAGTGAAATAAAGTTCAACACTCTTTAGCAATGAGAAAAATGAAGCACAAATGTTATTTTAGCTTATTAGTATAGTTGAATTGGATCAACAAATGTCAGCAGCAAAGACATTGGTAAATAAAATGGGATTAAATACATACTTTTTTGAAGAAGTACCTCAGATATTTTCTTGTAAAATGAAAAGTAATGCGTTGAAAAGAGTAATCTGATTACATAACTTGCGTTACTTGTAATGCGTTACCCCCAACACTGCTTAAGTCATGTTGTGACCGACTAAAAGACACAAACTATGACTAAAAGAAAAAAAAAAATCGGTGACAAAATTAACACTGGGGCAGAATGAGCTGTGCCTGGACGAAATGAAGCTGCATTCTTCACATCTTCACCTAATGAATGAAATACGAGAGATTATGTTAATGAACCTTCAAACAACCAAGTCTCTGTTAGTACCACCTGCTTAATTTCTAAACGATCACTAACAAAAAAGTACAATAGTAAACATGAAAATAAGTCTTTTGCTGTCATTCTTTCAAATTAATATAATTTGCTTTGATATTTGATTTATTGTAATGACATTCAGACATTTGACCTAAGTGTCCAAATACTACTAACTTCTAAAGAAAGGTGCATCTAAGTACCACTGAAAACCACCCAAAATTAATCAGACTCACTGTGATTTTCTTCATTAGTAAATAATGAAGTGAACTGCTGTCTTACCTTTAAACAGATCTCTCTCATATACTGGATCACTGGTCTCCTCATTCACGGCGTTCTTGAGTGTGCAGCTGTAGAAGTTGTCTGGATTTCTTTTGTTTTTGACTGTGATGAACTCTCCTTTTGGATTGTGCGGTGAGCCCTTCAGTATTTTTCCAGTAGAATTCTTCCAGATGATTGTTTCATTGTATTTGCATATTAAATACACAACATCAGGGCTTTTATCACTCCTATGTATTTGTATCACAGGTTTGGGGACTGTGGAAGAAACAAAACTTAAATGATGCTATCAGACTGTAATATTATAGTATTTTGATACAGATCAAAACGCAACATTTTTACTTGAGCATCCAGGTTGTGCACACTCATAACCTGGCAAAATGCGACATGCCGCGATGATTGCAGTACATTAAAAATCAATTATTATTGTCTAAAAGAAAAGTTACGACTGCAGCATGTTTGCACTTGACTGAATGATCTGTGTTCCACATCTGCTAAATAAAACAGGCTGAATGCAGGTTAATATTTCTGAAATAAATATTTCTGTGGAACGCATTAGTTTGCACAGAGGAAAGCCCAATCTAGGACCTGCCCTGTAGATTTTAAGAATCTGTACTGCTATAGCAGCAGAGAACGACTATTATTTTGTTAAACAGAACTGAAAAACAACAAGATGACGTCACAGGTTCCGCTTGACCAATTGGCGGAAAGGGGCTGCCCACATGTGAAAAAACTAATTTGGAAGTTGTTTAGCCATTTTCTACCCGTGAACCAAAAAAAAAAAAATTATCATGGTATTCTTGGAAGTACTTGATACACCATGGTATTAACCAAAATATATAAGTACCATGATATCACAATCTGACACAATTACATCACAATTACAGTATTAATATTAATGAATATAATAATCAATATCCACTCACCTATAACTTTCAAGCTGAATCTTTGTTCCTGCTCTTTACTGTTGATGTCAATGGTGTAAACTCCACTATGTTCAACAGTTAAATTAGTTATATTGATTTGTCCAGTTTTCTCATCAAGAGTTGTGATGCCTTTGAATCTCGGATTCGGGGTGTTAAAACCATCATCATCCCATTCAATCACCTTAACAACATTTCCATTGCTGCTTCTCTGTTTCCATATAATGCTGGCGACCGAAGGATTTATGTTGGTTGGACGAAAAGACACTGTGCCACCCACTTCTTTTATCTGATCTTGACCTAATGAAATATGAAAGAAAAGGTCAGTGAACACATTTCTATCAGTAGTTTCTAAACAGCAAGTAGCCAATAATGTGTAATATCTGGCCATCCCTTAACAAAAAGAAGTATACTTCAAGTTTATTTTATTAAGTATACTTAAGTAAAGTTCAAGTATATTTGTAAGTATACTTTATGTAGTAAGTATACAAATATCAGTGTACTAGTAGTATACTTTGAAATGTACTATTTCAATACTCTTTGAGACTAAATTGTCCCACTTTCTAGTATATAAAAGTATACTTTTAAGTGTAACAGAAGTAAACTATGAGTACACAACTAGTTTACATCTATATTTTTAGTTTGTACTGCAAGTATACTAAAAGTGAATTTACAGGTATACTGATAGTTTAGTAATTGAATACTTTCAGTACACTTTTAAGTATAGTCTCAGTAAACTACTAGTTCAATGGTTTTATACTGCAGGTATACTCATAAGTTTTCTTTAAGTTTACTTTACATCATACTTTAAGTATACTACTATGTCCCTATTTAGGTATTAATTTGTATATATTTTGTTATTTGAATATCTCAACATACAAAACATCAAAAGAAAGAACAGGGCATCTGCTTGTAAACAAAAACATTTTATTCTAGCTGCATGCATTCTTTTTTTATAAACACTTGAATGTGGGTAAGTTGGATAAATAAAAAATAAATAACATTTTGGTAATCAAAACATCATGATAATCAAAACCTAGATGGAGTTGATCAACACCCCAAATCAAGACAGTCATTATTACCACTTCATGGGTCGACATTTTATTCCATAACGTTACACAGTTTTGCATATCTAGGGTTTTGGTGCAGTTGTGATTATACATGGAAGCGGATTCTTCTTCACTCGTGTTTTGGAAATTCTGTACGAAAGATGTGTACGCCCCCTAGTGTATAACAATGAAAACACGGATTCTCAGAGCACAAGTATAGCTCAAATACTTAGACCTTTTCTAAGTATAAATCAAGCATACGTAAATGTAATTTTAAGTATATTTAAATATATTTCTGAGAAGTATATAAAGCACATATCTAAGAAGTACATAAAAGTACACTGAAAGTATTTTTAGTTTAAAAAAAGTATACTAATAGCGCACTTGAAAAAAAACTTTTTCGTAAGGGATAGTATGACATCTGAATATTATATATAGGAAATGTCATCAAACAAAAAATGACTATTATGGTACATCCATCTGAATCGGACTAACTTTTCAAGTAGGCCCTGGGTCTGAGGCTAATAACTTTAAATAGTAATGCGTAGAGTTGGGGTACTCGGACTCGAGTCCGGTCTCGAGTACAATTTTTAGGCGACTCGGGTACCAAGTGGGCATGGTCCCAAAATGGGCATCTTATCTGGGGCCCACTTGGGTCAGCTAAGTAGGTCCCACATGGGCAAAAACAGATGGGCTCCCTATGTGGGACCTAGTTGGGTCACAAATGGGAAATGGGCAACACAAATGGGGCCCATATGGGTTTAACAAATGGGTTAGACATGGGCAAACACAATTAATCCCATATAGGCTGCCTGCACTGGCCCAAGGCAGTACTCACAAAAGCTACCTCTGTATGGGTTCTGAATGGGAAACACATATGGGGCCCTCTTGGTCAAACCATATGGGTAAAATATGGGCAGATACAATCAGTCCCATATAGGCTGCCTACATGGGCCCAAGGTAGTACCCACAAAGGGTACCGCTATATGGGTTTGGAATGGGGAAACACATATGGGGCCCTCTTGGTCAAACCATATGGGTAAAATATGGGCTGACACAATCAGTCCCATATAGGCTGCCTACATGGGCCCAAGGTAGTACCCACATAGGTAATCTTTGTATGGGTTCTGAGCAGGGAAAGACGTGTAGGGCCCTCTTGCCAAACTATATGGGTCAGACATAGGCATACACAATCAGTCCTTTATAGGTTTGCTACATGGGCTCAAGGTAGTACCCACATGGGTAATCACTGTATGGGTTGTGAATGGGGAAATACATACGGGGTAGTGATGGGTCATTTGTGAATGATCTGTTTATTGTGTCTGTTATGTGACAAATGAATGAAAGACTCTGAAGGTAAAGTAATTATTCATGTTCCCTACAAATTATTTCTGGGTGCATTTTAATAATTTCCTAATTTAGAATATGATCAAGATTGCACAGGTATGTGTTTTCAGGGAATTTGGTTGACTTCAGTAAAGATTCATTCATTTTGATGAAGGACATCAAACGAGAGAGTCAGTAAAATGACCCAAACTTCCCATCACTAATATATGGTAGGGTGACCAAACGTGCCACTTTCCGGGGGCACATTCTGCACAGGATTTCTATATTGCTTAAATTAACCAGGTTGGTTGTTTGTGCTGCGGCAATGGATCATTGCATGACAACAAAGTACTGCGAGAATGATTCGAAAGGATGGTGCGTCTGCTCTGCTCTCTATAGCTGTTGCGGTACTTTGATGTCATACAATAATCAATTAGTGCAGCGAAAACAACCAACACATGGTTATTTTAGGCAATTTAGAAATCATGTGCTGAACGCGTCCCCAGGTAGCGCCATGTCTGGTCACCCAAATAGGGGGTAAGACATAAGCATTCTGGGTAAGACATGAGCAAACATAATCAGTCCCATATAGGCTGACTGTATGGGCCCTAGGTAGTACACATATAGGTACTAGGTGCAGAGTGGGCAGTGGGTGTGGGATCTATGTGGGTACAGTATTAACCTTATTCTCCAGAGAAAGAAGTGCATCACCATCTTCAAAATATTGTCTTTGAACTTCCGTTTGTGCGGTAGCTCTGTATATTTCTATGGCATTTCTGTCTAAGTAATTTAGTTAGTAAAGTGGATTTATGTATTGTAGAGTTAACAAAAATTATTGTAAACAGTGTAATGTTTAAAGCAAATGTCTTATCAAATGTCAGTAGACCAGGAAGATTTTAAAATGAGAGGTTTATTCATAAATCTGTTAGAACACTGTGGAAATACAACCAGAAGACAGCAAATGTAGCACTAAAAAGGGATGCAGCTACATAAGGTCAATAGGCTATTGGTCTGCAACTCCAGTCCTGAAGGGCCAGTGTACAGCAGACTTTAATTTCAACACTAATTAAACACACCTGACTCTAATTCACAAATCATTTTGAACACTGTGATTAGCTTGTTTGGTGTGTTTGGTTAGAGATAGAACTAAACTCAGCAGTACATTACAGTTCTCAGGACTAGTTCACGAGTCAGGAGTTGAAGAGCCCTGGAATATACAAATCAAGTTAGACCCAATGTGCCATCAGCATTGGCCTGCAAAGCACATGCTTATCTCCATATAATTATTTCAAAATCTATGCAAATGGTTCAAAATATCCAGAAAATGGTCACTGTGCAATATGAAGAATGGGTTACAGAAGGCTAATTATCTATCAAAATAATGGGATTATAGTGGCTTTGAGATTGGTAGAACTAAAACCCATAGATAAGACCCTTCTTCCTTGAGTGGGATCGTTTTGGAAGTTCAAACTCGGGGCACCATATCAGTCCATTATATGGAGAAAAATCCTGAAATGTTTTCCTCAAAAAACACAATTTCTTTATGACTGAAGAAAGAAAGACATGAACATCTTGGATGACAAGGGCGTGAGTACATTATCTGTAAATTGTTGTTCTGGTAGTGGACTTCTCCTTTAAGCAGTGTTGGGGAAAGTTACTTTTAAAAGTAATGCATTACAATATTGCATTACTCTCTAATTACATTAGTTACTTTTTTATGGAAAGTAATGTGTTACATTACTTTTGCATTACTTTTTAAATCTGGGCAGGGCTTGCTTGTTTTTAGTATAAAAAGTTTGATTTTTAGCAAATGTAGAAGCCCTTCCACACCAAAAAGTGAAATACATAAGCCTAAGGCTGAAGGAAAAGTAAATTCACGTCTGTACAGTAGAACTGTAGAAGAAGGAAGTTTAACACTCTTTAGCAATGAGAAAAATGAAGCACAAATGTTAGTTTTGCTTATTAGTATAGTTGAATTGGACAGTAAATGAAGAGGTATCATATCGATCACAAGTGCAGTATGGAGTACCGCAAGGCTCAGTGCTAGGGCCATTACTTTTTACGCTTTACATGTTACCCCTGGGTGATATCATCAGGAAATATGGTGTTAGCTTTCACTGCTATGCTGATGATACTCAGCTCTATATTTCTTCGCGGCCTGGCGAAACATACCAACTTGATAAACTAACGGATTGTGTAGTTGAGTTAAAAAATTGGATGACAAGTAATTTCTTACTGCTAAATTCTGAAAAAACAGAGGTGTTAATTATTGGACCTAAAACCTCAGCGTGTAATAACCTAAAACACTCTCTAATACTTGATGGCTGCTCTGTCAATTCTTCGTCATCAGTTAGGAACCTAGGTGTGCTATTTGATAGCAATCTTTCCTTCGAAAACCACATCTCTAGTATTTGCAAAACTGCAATTTTCCATCTCAAAAATATATCTAAATTACGACCTATGCTCTCAATGTCAAATGCTGAAGCATTAATTTATGCGTTTATGACCTCAAGGTTAGATTACTGTAATGCTTTATTGGGTGGTTGTTCTGCTCGCTTAATAAACAAACTCCAGCTGGTCCAAAATGCAGCTGCTAGAGTTCTTACTAGAACCAAAAAGTATGATCATATTAGCCCGGTTCTGTCAACACTGCACTGGCTCCCTATTAAACATTGTATAGATTTTAAAATCTTGCTAATTACTTACAAAGCCCTAAATGGTTTAGCTCCTCAGTACCTGAGCGAGCTCTTATCGCATTATAGTTCCTCACGTCAGCTGCGTTCTCAAAACTCTGGCAATTTGATAATACTCAGAATATCCAAATCAACCGCGGGCGGCAGATCTTTTTCTTATTTAGCACCCAAACTTTGGAACAATCTACCCAACAGTGTTCGGGACGCAGACACACTCTGTCAGTTTAAATCTAGATTAAAGACCCACCTCTTTAACCTTGCTTACACATAACACATCAACACACTTCTATAATTCAAATCCGTTAAAGGACTGTGAGGCTGCACTAATTAGGTCAACCGGAACCGGGAACACTTCCCATAACACCCGATGTACTCAGTGCATCGTCAGAAGAATGGCATCTACGCTAATATTAGTCTGTTTCTTTCTTATTCCGAGGTCACCTTAACCACCAGATCCAGTCCGTATCCAGACCAGAGGGTCACTGCAGTCCTCCGGATCCAGCCCGTACCCAGCCCAGACGGTGGATCAGCACCTAGAGATGACCTCTACAGCACTGAATGTCAGCGGAGACCACATCGACTAGATGAGCCCCAGAGACGGATCCCCAGTGAAGACCTCGTCACCTACACGGCTGTCGGCACAGGACCACGGGACCTGGTGAGTCCTCCGTGTCTGGCCAGAGGAGAACTGGCCCCCCGACTGAGCCTGGTTTTTCCCAAGGTTTTTTTCTCCATTTATCACCGATGGAGTTTTGGTTCCTTGCCGCTGTCGCCGCTGGCTTGCTTAGTTGGGGACACTTTATCTTCACTTTATCTTCACACAATATTGTATTTTATTTTATTGTATTTGATTAACTACCTTTACCTGAAAATTGAGTGTTTACTGTTGCCCTTTGCATTGTTGATGTACTATTTCCTATTTAATACTGTACAGCCGCCTTGTCACAATTCTGTATTGTTAAAGGCGGTATATAAATAAAGGTGATTTGATTTGATTTTGATTTGAATTGGATCAACAAAGGTCAGCAGCAAAGACATTGGTAAATAAAATGGGATTAAATACATACTTTTTTGAAAAAGTAACTATATAAATATTTTCTTGTAAATTAAAAAGTAATGCGTTACTCTACTAGTTACTTGAAAAAAGTAATTTGATTACGTAACTTGCATTACTTGTAATGCTGTAACGGAGACTCCAGGGAAGCGTGATAGATCCAAGTGCGAGCTTTTATTGAACACAACGTAGTCAGACAGGCAGGGTCGATCTCCAAACAAACAGTAATATCCAGGGCAAAGACAATAGCGCAATCCCGAAAAACAGGCAGAACGTCAAAATACCAGTGAGCAGTCCAAAAAGTAACAAATAAACAAGGCAATGGAACACGGCAAAAACTATGGCATGGAACAAGGCAAAACAATGACAAGAAACAAGGCAAAACAATGACATGAAACAAAACCGTGGCAAAAACAAGGCAATGAAACAAGAGAAAACGCTTAGTAGAGTCCACACAGCAAAACAATACTTCGCGGGGCCTGTTTGGTTTAGGCCTCCTTAAATGGCCACCAAACAGGAAGTTAGAGAGTCAGTGGGTGAGGGCTCCCTCTGCTGGCGTGGCGTTACAGAATCCCCCCCCCCCCCCCAGGAGGGACTCCTGGCGCTCAAAACAACAACAGTCCAGAAGAGTGGGGGAACAGAGGCAAAACAGGGGGTGGGATGGAGGGCCAGGTCCGTGCAGAGGCGGTGGGCCTGGATCGTGGAGCAGGGACAGACAGTGAAGCACTGGAGGACCTGGGCCATGGAACAGTAGCAGACAGTGAAGCACTGGAGGACCTGGGCCATGGAGCAGAGGCAGACAGTGAAGCACTGGAGGACCTGGACCGTGGAGCTGTGGCAGACAGTGGAACCTTGGAGGACCTGGGCCGTGGAGCTGTGGCAGACAGTGGAACCTTGGAGGACCAGGGCCGTGGAGCAATGGCAGACAGTGGAACACTGGAGGGCCTGGGCGGTGGAGCAGTAGCAGACAGTGGAAACTTGGAGGGCCTGGGCCGTGGAGCAATGGCAGACAGTGGAACACTGGAGCAGGGAGCCATGGCAAGGGAGGCAGAGCAGGCAGAACAGGAAGCCATTGCAGGGCAGGCAGAGCAGACAGGAGCAGAGATATTCACAGTGTAACTAGTGACATCCATAGCAGAGCGGTGTGTTCACGGACAATTTCCTTGGCCGTGGCATGACAGGCAGAGAGTTCATTATTGGCCTTCTTGATCGTGACATGGCGGGCAGAGAGTTCATGATAGGCCTTCATGGATGTGACATGACAGGCAGAGAGTTCATAGGAGGACGCCGCCTCCATAGGAGGATCTACAGCAGGTGCTGGCACCCCTGGAGGCATGGGCGCAGATTCTTGGGCAGACGTGGCAGTGAGTTCATACATGGACGCCACCTCCTTAGGAGGTTCTACAGCGTACGCTGACACCTCTGGAGGTATAGGCGCGAACTCATGGACAGACAAGGCCTCTGAAGCAGAATCGTGGACAGATGAGGCCTCTGGAGCAGACTCGTGATCAGACGAGGCCTCTGGAGCAGACTCGTGGACAGACGAGGCCTCTGGAGCAGACTCGTGGACAGACGAGGCCTTTGGAGTACAGTGTGTAGCCCACACGCTTAAAATGGCGATAGCCATTACAGGCAGCACAGTAGATAGTGGGATGCCTGCTGGTCTTGAGGGTGTGGATGCTGTAGATATGTGGCCTGGGAGCGTGGGCTCTGTGTGGCTTGGGAGCGTGGGCTCTGTGTGGCTTGGGAGCGTGGGCTCTGTGTGGCTTGGGATGTTACGTGACGAGGTTCAAGGGGGTCAGCTGAGACATGACGAGACTCAAGAGGATCAGCTGAAATGTGACGTGGCTTTGGAAGGTCAATGGGGACCTGGTGAGGTTCTGGCAGGATGGCTGTGGCTTGGCGAGGCCCTGTACTAGCAGCCATGTCGTGAAGAGGTGCTGTTATGTCTTGACTTGACTCAGGGAGGTCTGCCGTGACTTGACGTGACTCATGAAGAACAGCTGTGACTTGACTTGGCTCATGAAGGTCAGCTGTGGCTTGATTTAAATCAGGAACAGCAGCAGTAACTTGACTTAGCTCATGAAGATCTGCTGTAACTTGGCTTGGCTCATGAAGATCAACTGTGGCTTGGCTTGGTTCAGGGACAACAGCAGCAACTTGACTTGGCTCATGAAGATTTGCTGTAACTTGGCTTGGCTCATGGAAATCAGCTGTGGCTTGGCTTAATATAGACAACCCAGCTGTAATTTTACTTGACTCAGGAACAACAGCTGTAACGTGACTTGACTCATGGTGAACAGCTGTGACTTGGCTTGACTCATGGGGAACAGCTGTGACTTGGCTTGACTCATGGGGAACAGCTGTGACTTGGCTTGACTCATGGGGAACAGCTGCATCTTGGCTTGACTCATGGAGAACAGCTGCATCTTGGCTTGACTCATGGAGAACAGCTGTGACTTGACGTGGCTCAGGAAACACAGCTGTCACTTGATTTGGCACTAAAAGTGCAGCCCTGACTTGACTTGACACCAAAGGATTAGCCATCACTTGATTTGCTTTAGGTGCAGCAGACATGGTGAGATGAGATTTGGATGAGATGATTTTGAATTGATGAGGCTCAGGCGTGGCAGCCATCTTCTGAACAGGCTCGGGGATGGCGGCCATCTTGTGAACAGGCTCGGGAATGGTGGCCATCTTGTGGACTGGCTCTGGGTTTGGCGGCCATCTTGTGGACTGCCTCTGGGATGGCGGCCATCTTGTGGACTGGCTCTGGGATGGTGGCCATCTTGTGACCTGGCTGTGGGAGGGCAGCCATGACAGGTACAGACTCTGGACGGGCAGGCATGGCGTGAGCAGGCCCTGGAGTGGCAGGCATGGCGTGAGCAGGCCCTGGAGCAGAAGACGTGACGTGGACAGGCCTTGGAGCAGAAGACGTGACGTGAGTAAACTGTGACTTGGTAGATGTGACATGAGGAGACTTTGGCTTGGCAGGCATGACGTGAGCAGGCTTTGGCTTGGAAGACATGACGTGAACAGGCTCTGGCTTGGCAGGCTTGGCATGAGAAGGCTGTGGCTTGGTGGACATGACTTGAGCGGGTTGTGGTATGGGGGTTACTGCAGGATTGCGGGGTCCCTCATCCGCAATCCCAACAGTAAAAGGTGAGCCAGCTAGCAGTAGTGCAAAGTCAATGTATTGTTGAAGTGTAGCTGAGCATTTGTTGTCTGGCATTTGGTGATATAAGCTGTCCTTAATTCCATTACAAAATATTCCTTTCAGGGCCACATCATTAAAGTCCACTAAATGGCATACCTCGCAAAAGTCGGCTACATAATCCTCTATAGCCCGGTTGCCCTGACGCAGGCAGAGGAGGCGTGATGCTGGGTTCATGGTGATCTGTGTCCAAAAGCTGCTGGATCTTTGAGGCGGCGAAGTATTCTGTAACGGAGACTCCAGGGAAGCGTGATAGATCCAAGTGCGAGCTTTTATTGAACACAACGTAGTCAGACAGGTAGGGTCGATCTCCAAACAAACAGTAATATCCAGGGCAAAGACAATAGCGAAATCCCGAAAAACAGGCAGAACGTCAAAATACCAGTGAGCAGTCCAAAAAGTAACAAATAAACAAGGCAATGGAACAACGCAAAACAATGACATGAAACAAAACCGTGGCAAAAACAAGGCAATGAAACAAGAGAAAACGCTTAGTAGAGTCCGCACAGCAAAACAATACTTCGCAGGGCCTGTTTGGTTTAGGCCTCCTTAAATGGCCACCAAACAGGAAGTTACCAATGAAGCAGCAGAGGGAGCGGTAACAGAGAGTCCGTGGGTGAGGGCTCCCTCTGCTGGCGTGGCATTACAAATGCGTTACCCCCAACACTGCTTAAGTCATGTTGTGACCAACTAAAAGACACAAACTACGACTAAAAGAAAAATCAGTGACAAAATTAACACTGGGGCAGAATGAGCTGTGCCTGGACGAAATGAAGCTGCATTCTTCACATCTTTGAAGAGATTACGTTAATGAACCTTCAAACAAGCAAGTCTCTGTTAGTACCACCTGCTTAATTTCTAGACGATCACTAGAACAAAAAAGTACAATAGTAAACATGAAAATAAGTCTTTTGCTGTCATTCTTTCAAATTAATGATATTTGCTTTGCTATTTTAATTATTGTAATGACATTCAGACATTTGACATAGGTGTCCAAATACTACTAACTTATAAAGAAAGGTGCATCTAAGTACCACGGAAAACCACCCAAAATTAATCAGACTCACAGTGATTTTCCTCATTAGTAAATAATGAAGTGAACTGCTGTCTTACCTTTAAACAGATCTCTCTCATAGACCGGATCACTGGTCTCCTCATTCACGGCGTTCTTGAGTGTGCAGGTGTAGAAGTTGTCTGGATTTCTTTTGTTTTCGACTGTGATGAACTCTCCTGTCGGATTGTGCGGTGAGCCCTTCAGTATTTTTCCAGTAGAATTCTTCCAGATGATTGTTTCATTGTATTCGCATATTAAATGCACAACATCAGGGTTTTTATCACTCCTATGTGTTATTACAGGTTTGGGGACCCGCGCTGTGGAAGAAACAAAGAAAAACTTAAATGATGCTATCTGACTGTAATATTATAGAATTTTGATACAAATTAAAACGCAACATTTTTACTTGAGCATCTAGGTTGTGCACACTAATAACCTGGCAAAATGCGACATGCTGCGATGATTGCAGTACATTCAAATCAATTGTTATTGTCTAAAAGAAAAGTTACGACAGTCTTAGTCTGCTTGAACAAGACAGGGTATGTCGAAAAACTCTGACCATATTTTCTCCCTCAACTTCAAAATTGTCCTATATCGCTGTTTTACCTTTTTTGTTGAGGGTGTTTGATCTTCTTTGCTTGTTCACTTTGCAAAGACTGGGTGGAACTTCTGCAGCGATGTAGAATGATCTTGAAATGATTTTTGAAGCTGAGGGAGAAAATACACTACCAGCAAAAGTTTGGACACAGCCTCTCATTTTAGGTTTTTTCTTTATTTTCATGACTATTTACATTATAGATTCTCACTGAAGACATCAAAACTATGAATGAACACATATGGAATTATGTAGCAATCAAAAAAGTGTGAAAAAACTCTAGATATGTTTCAGGCGCTACAACGAAACTGGCTCACATGAGGACCGCCCCAGGAAAGGAAGACCAAGAGTCACCTCTGCTGCTGAGGATGAGTTAATTCGAGTCACCAGCCTCAGAAATTGCAAGTTAACAGCCCCTCAGATTAGAGCCCAGATTAATGCCACACAAAGTTGTAGTACTTGACACATCTCTACATCAACTGTTCAGAGGAGACTATGCGAATCAGGCCTTTATGGTCAAATAGCTGCTAAAAAACCACTACTAAGCAAAAGCAACAAGCAGAAGAGATTTGTTTTGGGCCAAGAAACACAAGGAATGGACATTAGACCAGTGGAAATCTGTGCTTTGGTCTGATGAGTCCAAATTTGAGATCTTTGGTTCCACCCGCCGTGTCTTTGTGCGATGCAGAAAAGGTGAACGGATGGTCGCTACATGCATGATTCCCACCGTGAAGCATGGAGGAGGAGGTGTGATGGTGTGGGGGTGCTTTGCTGCTGACACTGTTGGGGATTTATTTAAAATTGAAGGCACACTGAACCAGCATGGCTACCACAGAATCCTGCAGTGACATGCCATCCCATCCGGTTTGCATTTAGTTGGACCTTCATTTATTTTTCAACAGGACAATGACCCCAAACACACCTCCAGGCTGTGTAAGGGCTATTTGACCAAAGAAGGAGAGTGATGGAGTGCTGCGCCAGATGACCTGGCCTCCACAGTCATATGACCTAAACCCAATCGAGATGGTTTGGGATGAGATGGACAGCAGAGTGAAGGCAAAAGGGCCAACAAGTGCTCAGCATCTCTGGGAACTCCTTCAAGATTGTTGGAAAACCATTTCAGGTGACTACCTCATGAAGCTCATCGA
This sequence comes from Cirrhinus mrigala, assembly GCA_036247105.1. Classification (NCBI taxonomy): domain Eukaryota; kingdom Metazoa; phylum Chordata; class Actinopteri; order Cypriniformes; family Cyprinidae; genus Cirrhinus; species Cirrhinus mrigala. Next base: position 157,963 of record JAMKFB010000300.1, read on the forward strand.
GAGAATGCCAAGAGTGTGCAAAGCAGTATTCAAAGCAAAGCATGGCTATTTTGAAGAATCTAAAATATAAAACATGTTTTCAGTTATTTCACACTTTTTTGTTTACTACCTTATTCCATATGTGTTCATTCATAGTTTTGATGTCTTCAGTGAGAGTCTACAATGTAAATAGTCATGAAAATAAAGAAAAAACATTAAGTGAGAGGGTGTGTCCAAACTTTTGACTGGTAGTGTATGTTTGGAGTTTTTCGACATACACTAACTGTCTTGAGCCAGAATACACAGAGTTCAGGCAGAGTAAGACAAGAAGAGCGTTTGAAATTAAACCGTATTTAAATTGTATTTTTTAAATTAAAGTAACCGATCATTTCACTAGATAAGACCCTTCTTCCTCAGCTGGGATCGTTTGAAGCCGCATTTAAACTGCATTTTGGAAGTTCAAACTCGGGGCACCATATCAGTCCATTATATGGAGGAAAATCGACTGAAGAAAGAAAAACATGAACATCTTGGATGACAAGGGGATGAGTACATTATCTGTAAATTGTTGTTCTGGTAGTGGACTTCTCCTTTAAGCAGTGTTGGGGAAAGTTACTTTTAAAAGTAATGCATTACAATACTGCGTTACTCTCTAAAAAAGTAACTAATTACATTAGTTACTTTTTATGGAAAGCAATGTGTTACATTACTTTTGCATTACTTTTTAAATCTGGGCAGGGCTTGCTTGTTTGTTTTTAGTATAAAAAGTTTGATTTTTAGCAAATGTAGAAGCCCTTCCACACCAAAAAGTGAAATAAAGTTCAACACTCTTTAGCAATGAGAAAAATGAAGCACAAATGTTAGTTTAGCTTATTAGTATAGTTGAATTGGATCAACAAATGTCAGCAGCAAAGACATTAGTAAATAAAGTGGGATTAAATACATACTTTTTTGAAGAAGTACCTCAGATATTTTCTTGTAAATTGAAAAGTATTGCGTTACTCTGCTAGTTACTTGAAAAGAGTAATCTGATTACGTAACTTGCGTTACTTGTAATGCGTTACCCCCAACACTGCTTAAGTCATGTTGTGACCGACTAAAAGACACAAACTATGACTAAAAGAAAAGAAAAAAAATCGGTGCCAAAATTAACACTGGGGCAGAATGAGCTGTGCCTGGACGAAATGAAGCTGCATTCTTCACATCTTCACCTAATGAATGAAATACGAGAGATTATGTTAATGAACCTTCATACAAGCAAGTCTCTGTTAGTACCACCTGCTTAATTTCTAGACGATCACTAACAAAAAAGTACAATAGTAAACATGAAAATAAGTCTTTTGCTGTCATTCTTTCAAATTAATGATATTTGCTTTAATATTTGATTTATTGTAATGACATTCAGACATTTGACATAGGTGTCCAAATACTACTAACTTCTAAAGAAAGGTGCATCTAAGTACCACCGAAAACCACCCAAAAATTAATCATACTCACTGTGATTTTCCTCATTAGTAAATAATGAAGTGAACTGCTGTCTTACCTTTAAACAGATCTCTCTCATATACTGGATCACTGGTCTCCTCATTCACAGCGTTCTTGAGTGTGCAGGTGTAGAAGTTGTCTGGATTTCTTTTGTTTTCGACTGTGATGAGCTCTCCTGTCCGATTGTGCGGTGAGCCCTTCAGTATTTTTCCAGCAGAATTCTTCCAGATGATTGTTTCACTGTATTTGCATATTAAATGCACAACATCAGGGTTTTTATCACTCCTATATATTTGTATCACAGGTTTGGGGACTGTGGAAGAAACAAAGAAAAACTTAAACGATGTTATCAGACTGTAATATTATAGTATTTTGATACAAATCAAAATGCAACATTTTTACTTGAGCATCCAGGTTGTGCACACTCATAACCTGGCAAAATGCGACATGCCGCGATGATTGCAGTACATTAAAAATAAATTATTATTGTCTAAAAGAAACGTTACGACTGCAGCATGTTTGCACTTGACTGATGATCTGTGTTCCACATCTGCTAAATAAAACAGGCTGAATGCAGGTTAATATTTCTGAAATAAATATTTCTGTGGAACGCATTAGTTTGCACAGAGGAAAGCCCAATCTAGGACCTGCCCTGTAGATTTTAAGAATCTGTACTGCTATAGCAGCAGAGAACGACTATTATTTTGTTAAACAGAACTGAAAAACAACAAGATGACGTCACAGGTTCCGCTTGACCAATTGGCGGAAAGGGGCTGCCCACATGTGAAAAAACTAATTTGGAAGTTGTTTAGCCATTTTCTACCCGTGAACCAAAAAAAAAAAATATCATGATATTCTTGGAAGTACTTGATACACCATGGTATTAACCAAAATATAGTAAAGTACCATGATATCACAATCTGACACAATTACATTACAATTACAGTATTAATATTAATGAATATAATAATCAATATCCACTCACCTATAACTTTCAAGCTGAATCTTTGTTCCTGCTCTTTACTGTTGATGTCAATGGTGTAAACTCCACTATGTTCAACAGTTAAATTAATTATATCAATTTGTCCAGTTTTCTCATCAAGAGTTGTGATGCCTTCGAATCTCGGATTCGGCGTGTTAAAACCATCATCATCCCATTCAATCACCTTAACAACACTTCCATTGCTGCTTCTCTGTTTCCATATAATGCTGGTGACCGAAGGATTTATGTTGGTTGGATGAAAAGACACTGTGTCACCCACTTCTTTTATCTGATCTTGACCTAATGAAATATGAAAGAAAAGGTCAGTGAACACATTTCTGTCAGTAGTTTCCGGACAGCAAGTAGCCAGTAATGTGCAATATCTGTCCATCCCTTAACAAAAAGCAGTATACTTCAAGTTTATTTTATTAAGTATACTTAAGTAAAGTTCAAGTATATTTGTAAGTATACTTTATGTAGTAAGTATACAAATATCAGTGTACTAGTAGTATACTTTGAAATGTACTATTTCAATACTCTTTGAGACTAAATTGTCCCACTTTCTAGTATATAAAAGTATACTTTTAAGTGTAACAGAAGTAAACTATGAGTACACAACTAGTTTACATCTATATTTTTAGTTTGTACTGCAAGTATACTAAAAGTGAATTTACAGGTATACTGATAGTTTAGTAATTGAATACTTTCAGTACACTTTTAAGTATAGTCTCAGTAAACTACTAGTTCAATGGTTTTATACTGCAGGTATACTCATAAGTTTTCTTTAAGTTTACTTTACATCATACTTTAAGTATACTACTATGTCCCTATTTAGGTATTAATTTGTATATATTTTGTTATTTGAATATCTCAACATCAAAAGAAAGAACAGGGCATCTGCTTGTAAACAAAAACATTTTATTCTAGCTGCATGCATTCTTTTTTTATAAACACTTGAATGTGGGTAAGTTGGATAAATAAAAAATAAATAACATTTTGGTAATCAAAACATCATGATAATCAAAACCTAGATGGAGTTGATCAACACCCCAAATCAAGACAGTCATTATTACCACTTCATGGGTCGACATTTTATTCCATAACGTTACACAGTTTTACTATCTAGGGTTTTGATGCCGTTGTGATTACACACGGAAGCGGATTCTTCTTCACTCGTGTTTTGGAAATTCTGTACGAAAGATGTGAAATAGCGCCCCCTAGCGTATAACAATGAAAACACGGATTCTCAGAGCACAAGTATAGCTCAAATACTTAGACCTTTTCTAAGTATAAATCAAGCATTCGTAAATGTAATTTTAAGTATATTTAAGTATATTTCTGAGAAGTATATAAAGCACATATCTGAGAAGTGCATAAAAGTACCCTGAAAGTATTTTTAGTTTAAAAAAAGTATACTAATAGCGCACTTGAATAAACTTTTTTTCGTAAGGGATAGTATGACATCTGAATATTATATATAGGAAATGTCATCGAACAAAAAGGTACATCAACTGAATCGGACTAACTTTTCAAGTAGGCCCTGGGTCTGAGGCTAATAACTTTAAATAGTAATGCGAAAAACTAGACCACGACAGAGTCTGTCGTGAATATAATTTTCTAAACTACACCGAATCATTTGGTGCTGTAATTCATGCTACAATGCTAATATATAAGCTGACCAGATTTCTAAAATGAAAACCGGGGATATTACCTAGCTCAGTGGTCAAAATGTCACTCGTGATTTATTTATTTTTTTTTTTTTTCAAATTGTTGTGGATTCCATATATTGATATCATAACCAGTGTTATAAGCATTAAGGGACCCCCCATAACACCCAAAAAAATATACTTGGGGGGTCCCCTGGTTTTTCAATAAATTATAATACTTCAAACATAAAACTAATGAAAATGAAAATGAAATGAAAAGATTCGATTGCTGTATTAAATTCAGACCTGCTCACGTTAAATCATATTTTATTTTTACGCGTTTTTACAGCGTTGCGCATTGTAACCAATCACACACGACTCTGTTGAGTTTAGAATGCAGTGGCCAATCAGAGGCGTCCAGAATAGTCATTGCTGAAATTGTTCAGATTGAACTACGAATTCCCTCATCATAAGCAACAAAGTGCAGATGTACGAACTATGTAAGTAAGAGATATATTTATCATACAGTGTATGGACAGCTTCATTGATTATAAGAGGAGTTATGAGTGCTTAAACACTAGCTAGACTGACTGTGCTCATTTAGAGTGCCTTCTTTCACTGCGTGATTCAGTCTAATAAAATGCATTTTTCCAAAATTCAGGATATGGGGACAGAAACTGTGTATTTACATAATTTCATATAGTTAATCAATATCACACGAAGAGTGCCTTTTTTTTTTTTTTTTTTTTTTTGCAAAAATCATAAATGTGATATTGATTTTATAAAACAGTTCAATAAACTAGAAGTTAATATTAAGAGACTTACGTTTTAGACAACATATTGCCTATTTTTGCTTTATTTCGTCAAAAAAAAAAAAAAAAAAAAAAAAAAAAAAATTCATTCCAAACACAGCCACATCACCGTTTTGCGTCTCTAAACAACATGACTGTGTTTCGTTCCTGAATGAATCAGCCGTGTGATTCGGTTCAATCGCAATGACTCGCTTATTAACTGTGACTTACTGACACCTACTGGCGGTTGTAATTGGTCCGTGTAACGGTTTGCAGTTCTTTGTTCAATTTGCACCATCAAAATTAACCAGATAAAATTTGGCTTCAAACTTTCATTTTCCGTTTTTTCAAATACCTCACAAACGAATAATTGTCTCTCTGTTTAATTTTCTAGTCTACAAGTTTAGGTTGTGGCATCCGAGTACGATTTTTGAACAAACATAAAACATGACTCCTTTTCCATTTTTGTGTTTGCGCTCGCGGTTGGTCCGTACCATTACCGCCTTGGGAGGGGATGGGGGATTAGTTTACAGGCCGAACACACACACACACACACACACACACACACACACACACACACACACACACACACACACACAATTTATATATATATATATATATATGGTGCGATTTGTGGGAAAAAAGCAGAGGGGGGATGCTTTTGAAAACTTTTTTCTCTCTCCATAGGCGAAGGTTGACCAAACTGTTCGTGTAATCAGTTAACATACCCGTCTTTTTAGGCAAGTACCAGGTAATGAGTGTCACGTCATGAAATGTTTTTAATGCGACTGAAACTGTCTAATGTGATCACAATTTAATAAAAACATTGTAGGTTAGGCCTATTAATTGTAAAGATTTCATTTCAAACAAAGAATAAATTGTATGGATAAAGCGAGCAAACAACACAGTATCAATGGAGTTTTTTTTTAAACTCCGAATCAGTAAACCACGCGCGTCGCAAAATAATTTATTGTTTCGAAGCGCTTCAATCGGATCGCGAATCAGTTGATTCAGAACGGGACTTTAAAGCGCGTATCGCGAATCATTTGATTCAAACTGGACTTTAAAGCGCGTATCGCGATTCATTTGATTCAAAACGGGACTTTAAAGCGCGTATCGCGAATCATTTGATTCAAACGGGACTTTGAAGCGCATGTCGCGAATCATTTGATTCAAAACGGGACTTTAAAGCGCGTATCGCGAATCATTTGATTCAAACGGGACTTTGAAGCGCATGTCGCGAATCATTTGATTCAAAACGGGACTTTAAAGCGCGTATCGCGAATCATTTGATTCAAACTGGACTTTAAAGCGCGTATCGCGATTCATTTGATTCAAAACGGGACTTTAAAGCGCGTATCGCGAATCATTTGATTCAAACGGGACTTTAAAGCGCGAATCAGTAAACCACGCGCGTCGCAAAATAATTTATTGTTTCGAAGCGCTTCAAGAACGGGACTTTAAAGCGCGTATCGCGAATCATCTGATTCAAACGGAACTTTAAAGCCCGTATTGCGAATCATTTGTTTTAGATCGGGACTTAGAAGCAAGTTCGCAGGATGTTTTTAACCCCACCAGGGATAAAAATAATTCAGCAGAGGCAGGGATTCATAGACCAGCCGCGAGCGCAAAACACAAAAAATGGAAAATCAGAATAACGGATCATGTTTTATGTTTGTTCAAAAATCTCATTCGGATGCCACAACCTAAACTTGTAGACTAGAAAATTAAACAGAGAGACAATTATTCGTCTGTGAGGTATTTGAAAAAAACAGAAAATGAAAGTTTGAAGCCAAATTTTATCTGGTTAATTTTGATGGTGCAAATTGAACAAAGAACTGCAAACCGTTACACGGACCGTAATTCCACAATTAAAGTACCTTTTCATTTTTTTTAAATAATTTTAAATATCAGCATGCAACGTTTTAGGATTAAAGTATTAAAACAGTTTTCATGCATTTGTAACTGCAGGTTAAATGCATTCATGTCCTGCATTAAACAGTGGGTAAATACATTTAAATGCCAATTCAGATGCAGTGTTTGTGTTTCCTCTATACTGAAAAGATGAGTTTTGTTGATAATGATTTTATTTGTGTGATAACAGCCTAAATGTCTTATTACTCTAAGTGCCTTTATTGATTAAATATAAGAATTTGACGCAAAAGATAATAAAAGATAATGCACACTTTCAGAAAAAAATAATGGCTTTTTATAGGCTAAAAAATGCCCACAAAAGGAAAAAATCACTTTGAACTTGTTTGAAAATTAATTTCCTCGGCTAGATATTTAATTCTTCTTTGCTTAGTGATTGTTTGGTACACCTAATTCACTGATCATCGTAAAATAAGCTTTTATCTTAGAATTGGGTTTTCTTAATGCTAAGGACAAGACAAAAATATGAATCATATTTGTATAAGGTTTATTTTTTTCAAGAGCTGTGACACAACACTGATCATAACTGATAATTACAGTTTTTGTCCTAATAGCTGCCCGCAACGGCAACACGCTAAATTTCTACCTTTGAAACGGTTTCTATTCAATAACTGTAATATTCTATTTTCTATATCTATAACGGTTTCTGCGAAGTCGCGGCTGGAACAACAAGGTACAAACTATGACAGTTCAGCTAGCTACTGATTATGTGCTTTATTCAATGTTAAAAGTGTCTAATGTGAGTTTGAATATCATATTGCGTGACATGTATAGCCATACTGAAAGAAACTATAGATAATTTACATCAGATCTTGAAAATAAATGTAAGCAAACATGTAGCCTACATTAAAACACATATGTTACCTGAAGCAGCTCCCGTGGCGATGAACACGGCACAGATGACGGCCGTCGAGTATCTCAGAAGTAACATCTTAAGACAAAGCACAGGTTTTTGTACCTTTCTTCTGTGTTTTCACTCGGAATGCGTTTCACAAACACGCCCGATAGGCCTACATAAAAACAAATCTGGCATCTGCTGTAGGATATGAGGCGCCACACACTGTTAAATAAAAACGGAAAAGTACTGGCAAGCCATACCTGGACTTTGTAAAAAAAAATTCTGTTAATTTACAGTCTGCAAACAGTAAAAAACAGGACTTCTTCCTGTTTTAATTATATATATATATATATATATATATATATATATATATATATATATATACATATATATACATATACATAAACCAAATAAATCCAGCACAATACACGATTTGAACGGTTTATTTTTACTTCATGTAAGCATTCTTAAAAGTACATTGAATGGCTTTTGTTTGCCTTAAATTGGTTAGGACAAAACAACATCTTCAATCAAATAATCAAATCACTTAATTTAACAATGTGTCAAACAGCGAAAAATGCCTGCATTGTGAAAGACAGTTTAGCTTTAAACAGCAACAGACAGAATTAAAAAAGAAAACATGAGCACTCGTACAACACTGGTGTTGCACTAAACAGTGGTCACAGAACTGAAACTTCAAACTGTAAAACAGTCAAGATTCAAAACTTTTTTTCCTTATAAGAGAAAACAATATTGTTTAGAGGGATAGTTCACACTAAAATGTGAATTCTGTCATCAATCACTCATCCTCATACCATTCCAAACCCATAAGACTTTTATTCATCTTTAGAACACAAATAAAAAGTATTTTAATGAAATCTGGGTACTTTCTGTCCCCCTATTAATAGTCTACGGAATTACCACTTTCAATGTCCAGAAAGGTATAAAAACATCAATAAAGTATGTGACTCCAGTGGCTTGACAACACATTTTTGAAGTTATGTAATTCATTACAACTGAAATATCATTAAAGTGATGCAATTTATTATAAGGAATGTATTATTTCCTCTTTATCTGCATGTTTAATTCAATTAAAGTGCCATTTTGAGATTTTTAATCTGGCCATGGATTTTTGAAATAGCTTCTTTCCAGAGGCATCCTGTTATTCATACTATATAAACTTTAAAAACAAAGAGGTATAGGGAGGGGAATACAGTAGACAGGAAGGAGAGGACACAAGCAGGAAGACTCACAGTAATATCTGGCAGAGAGTGCAATCTAATCAAACAGTTCCCCCATTTGTTTATATGATAAACATCATCAAAGGCTCTCTGCCCAATTCCTTAACATCAGATCAACATTTCCTCATTCCACTTAATCTCTGAACATTTAACAGTTCTGTTCATCATGGCACTTGCAAGCATCTTTACCAACTTGTGAATCAAGACAAAAATCATTCTGAGCATTCACTACTTCCTTTGCCTATGCTTCCTACGCATTTCTACTCATATTCACTAAACCTAAATCAATCAACATTATTATCAGAGATATATGTGCAATATGATATTCCTACTGTATCACACTTTGGCCTTTTGTCATAGTCTAGTAGGTTTGCAGTGCAGGTAAATGTAAGCCTTGTAGCTTTTCCTTGGCCTCAGACTCAACAATATGGTTGGCTTGTCACTACCACATGTTCATAGCAGATGTATTGTATATTTTCATTATCTAGCCAGTTTTCCTTACCCATATTTACAAAGAAATATGTACAGGTGAGCAGGCTTCCAGTACAGCCAGGCGTATTACCAATTTTACAGCCGTGGCCTAATAATTATAGTAATAATCTTGCAAATTCCAGTTTCCTTCTTTCACGTAATTCTTCATCAAAGCCTAATATAATGGATTGCAACAGAGACAAAAAGTCAAATGTCAGTGGATTGCATTGCATAATACCTTGTTCACATCTTTGGTTTATAAAAGTTACAAATATGTCTTCAACCTCAGACAGATATTCGTAATTAACTATTAGATTTTCACCAGGACAGTCAGATGTGGGCCACCATAAGAAATAACCCCTAATGTCACCTGGACTTTTGCTGTATTGAGGACTTACTGCAGCTCCCAGGCCTTAAATGTCATTTGGTCCATTTGTTTCCACTTATATAATTAATACTGTCTTTTTAATTTAGCCTTTAATTTTACAATAGCCTGTAATAGTAATGTATCCTCTGTACGGTGATCTAACAAATTTACTTTTAAAGCCTATATCAATATTAGACCTATGCAGTGACTCGAATCAGCTAAACCAACATTTATCAGTAATGTCATACAGATAGACATAATAAATCTTTTGATAATTTTAAACCACATCGTAATTTCTTCATTCCGCGCTATATCAGGATGATTTCCGGATCAAGATGATTTAATCAGCCTTTCTTGCATTCTCCTTTTTCTTCTCAAACACTGATGGAGTTGCTCCTCAATCGTTCCTTGATTCAGGCAGGCTCTTTATCAGTTGGAGCAAACAGTGGGCTTTTAAGCCACCAGTTGAGTTTGCTCATTCTCCTTGTTGGTCCCCCTTGGGGACTCTTCTGCCTCTGTCAGAGGTAAAAGCAAGTCTATGAACTCAGGATGCTCAGGATATATCTCGCTCCATCACTTGGACAGTCCAGATTAGTGGAGTAAACCATCCCTGGTTTAGGCAGAACTACTTCCACCTGTGAAAGGAGACCTTAAAATCCTTTTGTTAGAGACAACACGTTTACTCATCATCCAGTCAATCCCTATTGAGGTGACCTGTGAGGAAAATTCATGTGGACTGAGGGCTGTCTCTTCTTTAATTTCCCCCTTGTATATCACTTCTGAGTGATATACAGTGACTTTCAGTTCAGCTCAATTATTTCTTTGTTGTTTAAAGGTGTCTCACTATCTATCAAATCATTTCTTAAGCATGCCTTTTTATTAAGGCTTTTCACCTATTAATATCAAGTGTTTTCCTGTGAAACACTCAGCCCACATGTAACATGTTAACAAGCACACTGTATTTAATACATTTGACACAAAATCAGTTTGATGAAATCTATCATGACATCCTACTGACAAGCTACTAAACGTAGGCACTGTGGCATTTCTCTTGCAACAGTGTCTAAACGTTGGACTAAAACAGTTTGACGATGTCCATCACAATGGGGTTGAGTTTCACATCGTGATCATGAACCCCAAATTTTTAAATATTTTGTCCAAATAATATTTTAGGTCTAGGCATGCCATAATTAAAAGAACCAATTTTAATTTCTAAATATAATTCATCATTTAACTGCACTTTAATTTCATCTTTATTATCTCTTTCTATTGCTCATGAGCTGCTCTAAAAACATTGGAGATCTCAGCATGATCTTGGATCCATGGCCAATAACACTAACACCATGTAACCGCAATCTCTTTAAAGTTATTACTTTAAATTCAACCAAGATATATCTATTAAATCAAGATGGAGTGACCAGTTTCATTGCTTTACCATCCATATTTTGAGCTTGGACACTTTGTGCCCTTCTATTCCACTATTTTTTTTTTTGTTTTAAGGAATCCTGGAACATCTATCACATTTATCAGCTTTACAAGAAGCCCTGTCTTTAAAGCAGAGTCTAAAACTCTTTCTATATTTCACAGCAACTCCTGTCTATTCTAAATCCAGTCTGAGTTTTAGCTGATTGAGAAATCAAGCAAACATTTAACTTCTTTCTCTGGGGTTTGACTGGTGCCTATTAAAAGAAAGCAGTGTATTATTAGTTGAACAGATTACAAAGAACTGCTATAAGACCAGTAAATTATCAAAGTTGCAAATTAATATGACAAATCAAAATATAAGGCGGTCTCTGTAGTGATCATTGTATATGCAGTACCTGCACGCACGTCCTGCTTTTGCTGAGTTAGATGTGTTCCTGGGTCAACATATTTTGTTGACCCTGGAACAACATTTTAACAAAAATTTAATCTTGATCACATCCCTACACATAAACCTAACCTTACCCATGAGTAACCCCTAAAATCAGAGGAAATGATAGATGAATGACACTGATGTACAAGCACCAAACACTGATTGTAAGCCTAATCTGATTGGTTAATCACAATGTTGTTCCAGGGTTAACAAAGATGTTGGTCCAGGAACATGTTGCACTTGGTAAAATCAGGTTCTGCACCTGTCTCTGATATCATCAGTCAGATGAACATGTTTTGGCTGTTTCAGTGTCTCTCTGTGTCATCCAGTCTGTCACTCTGTGATGAGGACCTGGTGGGGCTTTGGAGTTTTGACTCTGTATGCAGTTATCTTCCTCTGTCTGCACGTCACGGCAGATTTGTCTTGTCTGTGTTATTTCCCAGTCTTTCTCCATTCCAGCCCATCCCAGACAGGGCGTGTAGCCGATCACCCATCAGCTTTTCCTGTTTTCCACAGCCATAATGTTTCTTTCTTCATGTTGAATCGCCCATTGGCAGCTGTCCCAGAAGTCATCTGTTTCTTTTATAAAATGAACACTCGAGAACCGCACTGTAAACTTTGACCACAACTGCATATAAGCAATCTGTGCTATGGTCAGTCATTCTGTGCAGCTGCCCAAAATTTAAGGAATCTCTTCCAATTAATAACACATATAGCAGTTCTTTATTTTATTTTAGTAAAGCAAGTTCTTCTTTGCAGGAAAAGAGCAAGCAATTCCTTCTTGACATAATGCCGAAAAGAGCAGTAACCTATTCTGACTGATCTGAGCATATCATACTTCTATAATCCTAATAAATACATCAGCACAATGCATTGGAATATAACTATAAACTGAAATCTAGTAAATAGTCTACCAAATGTAACAACCAAAGTGCAGAAAAAAAAAAAAAAATCCTCTTTTTTTTCTTGTTATTATTAGCTGAATATGTCTGTGTAAAGTAGTCACTCAGTCCTGTTCTCATTGACCACAAGGCAGAAGTTATTTTAGTTAACACAAGCTAAAGTCTCAATCTCTGCAGTTTATCACATTTTAAGCTGTCCCCAGGAATAACGGACACAGACTCCATACATTTAAAGATAACAAGATGTAATATTAGCTATATCTTTGAAGTTCTGTATGTAACATTATATTGTTTATTAATTTATCAATATAATTCTGTTGTGGCTCCCACTTTTCATAAAAAAGTATTCCCTTGCCAATGCATAACTCAAATGTTCTGAAATCATTTCAGCCAATTCCTCTTAATACAATTGTACATTTCTGCTCTATACATTGTGATCCATCTAATCCACAGCATTGTATTATAATGCCGCACACTTGATCTAAAACGTCAGCAAAGACAAAACAAAGCAAGAGCAGATTTATTTCAAAACATCGCTAAATCCAAGTGAACTTATAATTGCAAATAGCCATTAGTCGAATTTGTACTAAACAAATTGCTGAAACATACTACTCTGCTGTTTCATCCATCCTGTCCAGATCAAGTGACATAGGCAAATATTTGTTTTAGTGCCTTGCAAGGACTTCACAATACCAACTTTCTCAAGTCATTTAAAAATAATTTAATCTTGGAAG
>JAMKFB010000300.1:171685-298809 GCA_036247105.1 Cirrhinus mrigala
TATGATATGATTCTTTTTGTTCTTTTTTTTTTTTTTTTTGAACCTACACAACCTAAACATATCTTCAGTATGTTTGTGTCATTAACAGTGTAACTTATTCAAGTGATACAGAATTGAACTAGAGGCTTGTGAAACTCAGTGTCACATAACACTCATACAGCTGTATGCGATTAATAAACTAAAGTGAATGAAAAAGCTCTATAAAGGTACAATTTTTTATTTTATGTTCACATATTTATGTGTACATTTTAAAGGCATAGTTCATGCAAAAATGAAAATTCTGTTATCATTTATTCACCCTCATGTCATTCGAAATATATGACTTACTTTCTTCTGCTGAAAAGAGAAACAGTAGAAACAGAAGTATTATTATTATTATTTTATTATTTTATTTTTGTCCATATATGATCACCAAAACTTTATGGTAACATTTACAATATAGGTAACACTTTAGTCACCAATTCTCACTTTTAACTAGCTGCTTATTAGCATGTATATTGCTAGAATATTGGCTATATAAAGCACATATTAATGCCTTATGCTGCATGACCATATTTTAGATCCCTTAATCCTAACACATACCTTAACTTAGCTACCTTACTAGTAATAAGCTGCGAATTATGAGTTTATTAAGGCTAAAGTTGTAGTTAATAGTTAATAATAAAAACTGGGCTCCAAACTAAAATGTGACCAAAAAAAAAAAAAAAGTGATCTTTTTGTGTGTGTGTTCTGAAGAATAAATTGTCATATGAGTTTGGAACAAAATGAGGGTGAGTACATGATGGCAGAATTTTCATTTTTGGATGAACTAAACCTTTTTTGTCAATCTACAACACATCCTTAAACACTATATAAAACTATATTGTATGTAGGAATGCAGGGGGTCAGTGAACTGATAAAATAGTTTAGCTGTATAAGATAACTGTCAACCGGGTCGCTAATGAAGGTGCCGCTGAAATGAATTTTAAAAATAATGGGATCAGAAGTGACAGTTTGTATGTTTGTTTGTTTGTTTTGTTCTTGACCCCTGAATTGTGCATACACAGCAATTGGTCTGTGTACTTACTGAATGGTATGAAATATTTCAGCATTACTTAAAATTAGTCAAATATTAGAGTTATGAGAATTTAATAGCTTATTCCAGTAATATTATAAAAGTTGCTAAGCAATTCAGTTAAAAGTACACAGGCAGCGCTCTGATGTACAGCATTGAATTGACATATACAGTACTGTGCAAAAGTCTTAGGCCACTAGTATTTTCATCAGCTAAAAAATGGTTTAAAGTCAGTTAAAGTCAGTCTTTTGCTGTAGTGTGTCAGTAGGAAATATCAGTTTACATTTCTAAACATTCATTTTGCCATTAATTATAATAATCCAGTGAGATTTTTGTATGGAGCACAGGCTGTTGTCAGACTCCTTGTGCAAACAGAGATCTGATCTCTCCATCATTCAATCCAGTCTGTCTTAAGAAACAGAAAAAACGGAGACAGACTAAATCCAGAAGAACTGTGGCAACATCTCCAAGATGCTTTAGGAGTCCTATACCTACAAAGCTACAGTACTGTTAAAACGTTTAGGCAGTTAGGCACATAAAATGAGGATGCTGTCAAAAACAATGTCATAAACAGATTTTCTTTATCAGTGAACTTCTATTAATTAAAATAAATAAGCATTTGATGCTTTGCAGATAGGTTACTTGAAACATCTTGGAGATGTTGCCACAGTTCTTCTGTATTTAGTCTGTCTCAGTTTGTTCTGTTTCTTCATGTCATTCCAGACAGACTGGATGATGGTGAGATCAAATCTCAGTGTGGAGCACTGGCTGTTGTCAGACTCCTTGTGCAAACAAAAATCTCACTAGATTATTACAATTAATGGCAAACAGAATGTTTGGAAATGTTAACTGATATTTTTTACTGACACACTACAGCAAAGGATAGAAATAACTGACTTTAAACCATTTTTTAGCTGGTGAAAATACTAGTGGCCTAAGACTTTTGCACAGTACTGTACATGATGAGATTTTGCCAAAACTATTCGCTCTTGAACAAATAATAGATTAATGAGACCGAAGACTGCCTGTTGGATTTACACAAAACAAATTATATCTCATGTTTAACCATTACAGAGACATCAGAGCCAGTGGAAAATTCCAGAAAATCGGTCCGAGCTGAGGCTGCTCTCAGTGGGTTCATGAGCACTGAACAGTTGCTGATATCCTGAAGCTCACATGTCCGAAAATGTCAACGCAAATTTTTAAACACCCGCTATCTTTATTAACATACGTTAGGACACACGCGACCTGGGGGGGCTTGGATGATTCTCAGAATAAAATATGTGGTCAGATTTTAATTGAAAGAATTATTACTACTATTATTATTGCCGCTTTCCTTATTATTCCTGCACTAACAAACTCACAAACATCAGTGTGTATTTAACAAATCTTTTTTTTTTTTTTTGCTAGTAATTATTTTTAAATGTCTGAAACTTTATTTTTATGTGGTTGAAAACACTGAATCGTTGTGATATGGGCTAAAAGCACAGAGCCTGTCTATTTGGCTCAGCGCCAGACAAGGCGCAAAAGCACGTTGGAATTTAGCAATGAAAGTTTAAATACACTGGTGATTGTCCACATCGAATGGTTAAAATCGATCAGTTCTGGGGAGCTGGAGTGGGTGAAATAGAATCTGAGGTGGCACAAATCAGATCGGAAAGGGGTACCCCTCGGTTGAAATCGCATTCGGAAATCGTATTCCAGGGGTGAAGGGGTTGGCTCTTCAGATCATTGCAGGGGGGGCTTCAGGACGTCATGGGGGGGCTAAGCCCCCCCAAGCCCCCCGACGCCGGGCCTGTGTTTATGTAAATTCAATGCTGTATATCAGAGTACTGCCTGTGCACTTTTAACTTAATCACCTTGCAACATTTATGATGGCTGTTGTTGTTAATTAAATACTATTACTCAATATTTTATATAAATAACAGTAGAATTTAGTATTAGGAAACAGTGTGCGTGTGTGTGTGTTTTCGTGATGGTGATTTTAGTTACATTGTTCCACCATTAGATGGTGACGAGACTTTTAATTTGAAAAAATAGCAGTTTTGAGCTTGAACTTTTGAAGTTATTTTTCTGTCAAAACAAGCTTGTACACAGCCAACAAATCTAACAGGAATGCTTAACAGATGAAAGGATAGTATGAGCCTATCGGACATTGATTTATTGTGATCAGATGTATCAGATGCAGGTAATCATGATCGCTCAGTCAGTCTCTCTCATTATGCTACTAAACATGATACACGGCTTTTAATACAATAATGCAGTAATACAATAAGCTTTCAATTAAGCAACTCAGCGTTCCTTTGTTAATTCTAAAGTGAATACAGTTTGAAATTAGCAACGGAGGCTTGAGCTCAGCTGTTTAACTGTTTGTTTATTTATTTACACACTCGTGCCATCAAACTGTTGTATAAATGCGACATTAGATATGACTGTATATTGGGACGCTGTGATTACCTACGGTGTATATGACTTCCTTCTTTCAGACAAATCCAATCAGAGTTATATTAAATGTTATCCTGGCACTTCCAAGCTTTGGAATGGCATGTAAAAAAAATAAAATAAAATAAAAATAAAAAAATCAAAAGACAGAGGAAACGAAGAAATGTCATATTTGGTATTGTAACCCCAAGAACTCTTCACGCAAGGGTGACCACAAAAAAAAAAATAAAATAAATAATAATAATAATAATAATAATAGTAATCATCAACTTATGGCACAAAAATAAAGTTTATTTTTACAAGTAAGCAAATATAACAAAATGAATAAAATCAAAATACATCAACAACAATAACAAAAACACATTCCCCCTCAAAATAAAAGGTATTACTAGCCAGCCAACTCTCTATAAACCCCAATACAAATCAAAGCTTCATCAAAGCTTCTCCACACAAAGTAATCAAAAAGAAGTTACATAAACACTCTCCACTTTTTATTACATGTAAGACACACCTCACTCAAAAAGGCACTCAAAATCAATAATTAATTTCACTGCAAACATAACCCTCATGCAAATAAATAGTTGCGTGTTTTAAAGAATCTACATTCATAAAGAGTACAAAGATTGGCTGGCATCATGAGGCTGGGAAGTGATATACAAACAAAGAAAGAAAACAAATAGAAAAAAAAAAAAAAAAAAACAGATAGAACCCTCGGCTAGCCAGTCCGATTCACAACGATTCATCAAATCTTAACTGCGCTGGAGGCATACAGCGCGCACATACATGGCTGAGAAAATACAACAGAAACAAACACTGGAGGAACAGCGATCAACTAAACCTGTAACACAGCCGTCAATCCCAAACTACCCTCCAAAAGGCATTCCAGATCAAAGAAGAATGAGCGTGACCACCTGCAAACAAAGTTTACGTCTGCTCACCCAGACCATGTGCATAATCAAACAGAGGTACTGCACGTACATAGGACAGCACGATGTTTGTGTCTGTTTGCCCAGACCATGTCTGTACACAGAGGAACAGGGAAATGCGACCAGGCAGCGTGCTTCCACACAAAAGATCTTGTTTTTTTTTTTTGTTTTTTTTTTTTACGGCAGCTGGCAACCAACTTAAATAGGTGCATTACCGCCACCTTCTGCTCCGGAGTGTGGAACAGAGTTTTACAATCTATGTATCAAACCCGTTTCTTTAATGAAATCGAAGAAGACTTTACTATTTACTTCACTTGCCCATTCTATTAAAATCTTAAAATTTACTTCCTGATTTACATTCTTTCTTATTTCTTCCATCAATGTTTCTCTTTCTTGCTCATATTTCCTACAATCAAAAAATACATGAGTTATTGTTTCTTCAACATTACAGTGATCACATAATCCATTTGGGTGTTTCCCTATTATTTTAAGCGTACTATTTAAATTTGAGTGCCCTAATACTATTCTGTTGAAAATAACCTCTTCTTTCCTTGACTTACCTATACACTTTACATTTTGATTTACCTTGTTTCTTAAACTGTAAAGGAATCTACCCTTTGTTTCATTGTTCCATTTATCTTGCCACTCTTCTACCAATTTACTCCAGATTAAAACCTTAATCTCTGATTTACTTAAAGGCACTTGTAACTCTATTATTTCTTTCTGTAAGGCTTGTTTAGCTAATTTATCCACTTCTTCATTTCCCTTTATTCCTATGTGTGCTGGAACCCACATAAAACTGATTGACGTTTCATTTTGAACAATTCTTGAATGTATATGTAAGATATTAAAAAGAATATCTTGGTGACTGGATTTAAAAGATCTCAAGCTCTTTAAAACTGATACAGAATCTGAACAAACTAAAACTTTGTCAGTTTTTTTTTTCCTCTACCCACTGTAATGCCAAAAGTATCCCTATCATTTCTACAGTATAAACGGCCAAATGATCTGACGTTCTCTTTACTCCACTGATCCCCTGATTATCAGTAACTTGGGCTAAAAAAGCAACCCCAGTTGTTTGACATTCTGGATCTTTTGATCCGTCTGTATATACTTGTATATGTCGAGGGTATTGGCTTCTGGTATATTCTAAGAATGCAGATATCAAGTCAACTTCCCTTTCTGTTCTTTTAACCTTCACCAGATGCAAATCTACTTGAGGTGTTAAATAAACCCATGGTTCATACTCCTGGATAACAACTGCTGGACTCATCTTGACATTATATAACTGTAATTCTTCTGCATAAATTTTACTACACCACCCAAAACTTGTTCTACATCTTACATTTTGTTCCCAACTATTCTTCAAAACCACTTTCGTAGGGTGTTCATTTTTATGTCCCTGGAGGTTAGCCCAGTAATTAATCATTAATTGTTTTCTTCTAATTTCTAGTGGCATCTCTCCTACCAGGACTTGTAAAGCTGATATGGGTGTAGTCCTTACTGCTCCACAGCACTGTCTCAAAGTTTGAGCTTGGATATTACTAAGTTTTCCTAACAAGTTTTTTGATGCCGAACCATATGCCACACAGCCATAATCAAAAACAGACCGAATCATTGCTACATATATAGTTTTTAATGAAAAAAAACTTGCCCCCCATTCCACTCCACTTACACATCTCATGATATTTAAAACCTTCTGACATTTCTCAACTATTTTATTGATATGTTCAAACCATATAAGTTTTACATCAAAATAAATACCTAAGAACTTAAACACCTTTACCCTTTCCAATGTTTTCTCATACATCTTCAGACTCATTTCTGGAACTATCCTCTTCCTAGAAAAAATTACTGTTTTGGTTTTCTCCACTGAGAATTTAAATCCCCAGTCATATGCCCATTCTTCAACTTTCCTAATTGCCTCTTGTATTTTCCTATTAATAAATAATAAATTTCTTCCCTTTTTCCAAAGAGCCCCGTCATCTGCGAACAGAGACCTACCAATGTCTGGCTCTACTTGGTTAAAAACATCATTAATCATTATAGAAAACAATAATGGACTAATTACACTCCCTTGTGGAGTTCCATTTTCTATCTGGAACGTACTCGATACTTCATTCCCTATTCTTACCTGGATACTCCTATTTTCCAGAAAATCTTTTATCCAATTATATATTCTTCCACCTATATTCATCTTCCTTAATTTAATCAGCAGTCCCTCCCTCCACATCATATCATAGGCCTTCTCGACATCTAAAAATACTGCTATAACCGATTCTTTATTTATCTGTGCTTTTCTTATTTCATTTTCTAAACATACAATAGAATCCATTGTTCCTCTTCCTTTCCTAAAACCACTCTGAAATTTCGATATTAATCCTCTTTTTTCCACTAAATATGATAACCTTTCCGTAATCATCCTTTCCATAATTTTACAAACATTTGACGTAAGAGCTATCGGTCTATGGTCTCCAGGCTTCCTTTCAGATGCCTGCTTAAAAACACAAACTACCTACATGGACACACCCTCTACTACTGGTCACCTCCCCGGCTACAGTATTATTTGCGTTGTTTTATTTTGTAATATCAGTTATTTTCTCATCCAGTTTTTTGAGGAGACACTGCCTCCCTTACCTCCTTGGAGGAAATGCCCCTGGTAGATTCATAGCCACACAGAAAAATAGCACTCAGGTAGTGCTCTCTTGTGGATCTATACATAAAGTAATTTAATATAACTACGATACAGCAAGAACAGTCTTGTCTAGGAAGTCACAAAATCAAATTAGTTAACACAGGACAAGGCAGTGACATACTGTAAGAGTGTAGCTATATGTTGTGAGTGGAGGAGAGCACAGCCACAACAAACAAAAGAGCAAACATCAAGCCCTATTTTGATATTTCTGCGGTACAGTATGTGATTACTTAGCCTAGCCTACATTTAGTTTTTAAATGTATATCACTGTAAATAACCACAAGAGTGTCTTGTGTAAAACATAGGGCTACTGTATGCTTGTAAATACATTGCAAATAATACATTTAACTGCATATACACAACATTACAAATACAAGAGGCTTCATTAACAGCTGTGCCACTATAGGCTATGTAACCTGTCCATATTATTGGAAAGGTCAAAGCTGGTCTGTGGACACGGAAGAGCAAGTTTATTATGTCTGCAATGTTAGATAACTCTTCATATGGTAAATACAAAAATAATATTGGTTAAAGCATTTATGATATGATTACTGATCATTTCATGGATGCACGGCATTGTTGCTTGTCATTGGTTTGTTAGTGTAAATAATGAGCAATGTCTTAGCTTTTGATTGTTCCACAGTGGCAGATACTTGTTTTGCTGTTGTTGTTTGTTTGTTTTTAGTTAAAGGTAAGTAACATCTTGGTCTTGGCCAGGGGTCCATTCTTCGTACGTCGCTTGAAACATCCAAGATGAATTGACACATCTAAGATGAGATCATCGTGCTAATTACGATGTGGCTAATTTGGTTCTTTGAGCACACCTGTTGTTGATGATTAGTATGGCTGGATTGAGTTGTCTAGGATTATTGCGCGTTCGTGCGTTGGTTTAAAAGGCGATATGTATCGATAGTAGAAACACTGATCACAACCCCTTCGATTGGCTGACGAAATGGCAAAAGAGCAAGCTCAATTGTTTTCTCAAGCGGAGCAAGAGCTTTTATTAGAGGGTTATGGAGAATTTCAAACTTTAATAAAGACACCGGGAAACACAGCAAATGCTGCAAAAGCCAGGAGAGAGGGCTGGCAAAAAGTAGCGAACAAATTAAATGCGTTAGTGCTGCCCATGTTACATGTTTTTTCCTTGATATGTTATTTTAATTATATTTTTATATATTATATATATATATATATATATATATATATATATATATATATATATATATATATATATAATTATATTATATCTTAAATCTTATTTGTATTAATTGCTCTTTTTGTCATCTTTAATGTCAGAGCCAGCAGTAGACCCATGCGAACATGGGAACAAGTAAAAGTGAAGTACAAGAACATCTTACAAAATGGTAATCTTTAGCGTAGTTATCTTTATTTTCTTTTAAGACACTGGCAAGTCAATGTGTTTCATGGTTTAAAACAGCAACCAAGAAAAAGGCGGAACAGAAAAAAACAGGTGGTGGTCTGGCACCCTCTCCCTATACCCCAGCAGAAGAGCAAGACCTTGGTTTCAACATTAACAGACCAATTGTGGAGGGCATCCCTGGGGGTAGCACCTCCTTAGACCCACAGCCAGGGACCAGCAGCAGCACCACCTTTATTTCTGGTAATTGATTTAATTTGTATTGGAAAAGTGCTACGACTGCAATAATGTCTAACTACCTTAAAGTATAAACAACAAATGTGTGTTACAGTCAGTTGAACTGTATTAAATCATGAGTAAGAATAAATTAATACTACATTTTTACATGAGTTATTGATGACATACAGTGTAGTTCATGTAATGCTGTTTTGCCACTTATGTGCAGTTCGAAACAACACGCCCACACTTTTACCTCTCCCACAAGTGATGGCTGAAGCATGTGTAGTAAGTCAAGTATTTATTGTGTTTTTTTTTTTTTTTTTAACTATACTGTAGAAAATGAGGTAAGAGTGCACCTTTTTGTAATTACCTATTTGTTTCCATTGCACAGGACAGTGAAGAAACCCTGTCTGACGAGTGTCCGGAGGAATTACCTGTAAGAATATATAATACAGGCGTATATGTGTCTTTATGTGTATGTAATATGAAGGTATTTTATTATTTGTGAGTTGCCGGAGTCCCCACCTCCAGAGAGGTCTACAGATAGGGCTCCAGAGAGGCCTATAGAAAGGGCTCCAGAAGACTCCGCACACAGAAGTGAAACTGAGGTGGCCAGTGTTATACTTGTCATTGAATTTTGTTGTGAGAGGCATGTATTGAGGTGTCCCCCTTTTGTTTTTTTTTGTATTTTTTTTTTTTTGACATTTTCTTTTTCTCCTCCACAACTGGCACAGAGTGACATCCGTTCTTTGTACTGAAGAAACCTTCAGCTTAAAAATGACTACTTGGTATTAATGAAACGGAGAGCGGAAGCACTAATTGAAGTGGAAATCAGTTGCTTCAAAAGGAACTTCACAGTAAGTAATGTGACTTTCACACATAGTACCCTACTATTATTGACCTTGTATAACACTCTCTCTTATTGCAGGCAAAAGATGAAAGATGTGCTTAATTTCAAATAAAACACAAGAAAATAACCATATTTCTGTAGTGTTGTTCTTTTATTCTGTTAATAATTATGTGAAATGGTATTCCACAATTCTGTCCCGTGCAGCTTTGCCACTAGGTTGATCCAAGTGCATTGGCTGGAGGTCATCATCAGGATGCACCTCCACCACAGGGGTCCTCTCCTTTCTGATGGTGGCAATGTTGTGTAAGACAGAACATGCAACAGTAATGTCACAGGCCCTGTCAGGTGCAACCCTCAGACTTTTCAGACACTGAAATCTTCCCTTCAGTTGCCCAAAGGTCATTTCAATGCGTGCCCTTGTCCTAGTTAGAGCTGCATTGTATCGGGATTGTGGGTTTGGGTCTGGGATTGGAGTCATGAAATACTGCCTGCAGGCATAACCCCTGTCTCCAATAAGAACCCCATCGTAATCACCTGTTTTATGGGAAAAGTAAATTATGTTAGGCCCAGCTTACTGTAAGTGTAAGTAAAACATTGAGCTTCACATTTTCCCTTACCACATTCAAATCTTTGGAACAAATGTGACTCTCTGAAAATTCTGGAGTCATGCACTGAACCAGGCCATTTGGCTTCCACGTTCGTAATGTGGCACAAAGAATCACACACCATCTTAGAAATCTTAGTCAGTCAAATGCATACTTTTTCATTCCATTACGTTAAAATAGTTCTTATATTAACTTACCTGCACATTAACACTGTGAACACCCATTCGATTCACAAAATCCCCTTCATTGGGGCCTGATGGGGCCTTGATAGGAATGTGGGTGCAGTCTATGGCACCAACCACATTAGGGAAGCCTGGGGACACACTTCATACTTATTGGAATGATCATAATTGCATTATTTTCATGAACAATATCTATACCGTACCTGCAATGGCAAAAAACTTCAGTTTTACAGCCTGGGGTCTTAAGTGGCTTGGAAATAACACAAATACCCTCAAAAATTGTTTGAGTGCCAAGTAAACTTTGCGAATGGCACGGCAGACAGCACTTTTCGCCACGTTCTCAGCGTCTCCAACGGTGTAAAGGAAAGTGCCACACGCAAAGAACCTCAGGGCAATACACACAGTTTGTGCGGTTGTTAACGCTCGACTCCGATGAGTTGAACATTTCACATGGGGTTTTAACAAAGTAATTATATAAATTATACCCTCACGAGAAAAGCGGTATCTCTCAAGAAGTATATTGTCATGCTGCGCCAAAGGATCCTGTCTATCACGCAAAACACAAGGAATTTGAAAAACTTGTGAATAATCCTCGCACCTTCGGTAACCGGTTGCTCTCTCATAAACGGACAAGACATGGCTGCGACGGATTTTAGAAAATTACCTCCACTTATATAGACACAATCGGGGGATAAAATGTGACATATTATTAGACACACACGGCGATTAACACACGAATGATGACCACAGCCACACACACACACACACACACACATGTATACATATACTGTATGTATATGTAAATACATCCATTCATATATATATATATATATATATATATATATGTGTGTGTGTGTGTGTGTGTGTGGCTGTGGTCATCATTCGTGTGTGAATCGTCATAATTATTTTCTACACTTTCTTGCAAGATACTTTTCTTTTCCCACGTGAGTCAGTCCGCGTCAGTCGTGCTCTTTAACCAATCAGATGTGACCTCGCCATTTCAACCAATCATAACCCGCCAGGAGCGCAGCCTAAATCCTGTTTACATTAAATAAAGCTGCTCCCGAGCAGGTTTAAGCTTACGGACCTGTTGCTATGACAGCAAGTCCGAGATGCGCATCGAAGAACGAAACAATCCAAGATCAGGACAAATCCACAACAATCAAATCCAGCTAACTGAGTTAGCGACGTACGAAGAACAGACCCCAGCATGAGAAACAAAATATGGCTGTGGTAACATTTTGCTAGCTAGAAAAAAAAAAAAGAGATGCAAATAAAACAACTTGAAATACAGTATATTAACCCGTCCAGTTACCAGATCTCTTTTTTGCCTCAGCATTATTATTTTGTTTGATGATGATGATGATGATTAGCGAATAAAAGTAAACAACAGTTTAATAAAATAAAATAAATTTTTTGTAAATTCTATCAAGTATGGCACATTTATTTATTTTTTTATACATTTAAAATTTATTTATATTTATATAGTACTTTTCAAAACAAAGTTAAAAAAAATATATATGTATAAATGAAGAACAGTGCTCCCTTCATGAGACTCCATGACTTTTCCTACAGGTGCTACTTCATACTTAAGTGCAATAAAAGTGCTACAATTTGTTATAAGTCATTTTATAATTCAAAGCAAAACTTGTAAATAATTAAGGCAAATGATGGATCCTCTGGAGTCATCTACACATAATTAGTGTTCTATTTATTCAACAAATCTCATCAAGTTATATATTTATTACAAAATAATAGGCTAATTTAGATTTTATGGCCTGTATTTATGGCCTGTGTGAACTGATATTCACCTGTTCTTTTTACTAGTCAACTTATCCTTAGACTATCCATCATCAACGCTTGGTAAACACTGCAGGTGCCATGATGGTCACAGACACAGACAAACTGATTGCTCACTAAAACCCTCACAGATCACGGTTTCAAACCAATTCAAGTTTAATTTCTGGCGTGACATAAAGCGGTGATATAAAGTGAGTGAGCTGTTTACTTACTTTTTAATTAGTATTCCCAATAACACTATTGTTTATTCTTTCAGACTGATTCATGGACACAGAACGTGCACGATACTGAGAGGCAGAATTTATAAAGTGAATCAAGTGAACCAATTATAGTCATAACCAATCATAGCACGATGGAGGCATTGCATTTTTTTTTTTTTTTTTTTTTGTGCAGTAAATGTTTTTTTTTTTTTTACACAGACTAACGGACATGTTAATAAACAATTCTTCTTCACCATATTTCCACGCAGTTTATTGCACTTCATCGGGGGCTTTCGCATGAGTCGGGGGCTTTTCGCAACAGTCACCTGTCTCTATCTTGCACAATTCTCATTAGGACATGTGGTCCAACGTCATATCTTGTCGGCACTGATGACATCCACGTTGTTCTTGGACTCTTTGTAGTACTTTCTAGTTGTATTATTGAGAAAGACTGAAGTTGAAATTTTCTGTTTAAGTTTTTGTATACTTTATAATCCTGAGTATTCACATTTTACAAGTTGTATTCATGCTTGTGCAGTTTCACAGTTCTATAGTTTATAATTTACATGGTTGAATCACACAAGTCTAAATGAGATAGGTTCTTGTACTAGAACTTTAGACTGTCCTTTTAAATATCACATTATAGTGCAGTACAAAATTAACATGTCAGATACGAGTGAAAAAACAGTATTGCCCGCTAAAGAAGCTATCTGTGCAGATCCTGGAGAACAAGAAGTTGATGATGCAGAGCAGGTTATCCCACCACAGCAGGCTGATATAGCTGAGCACGTTGAAGTGGCTGCACAAGTACAACAACCTCAGATGGGCACAGACAATACACAGTTCCCAGATATCAGAAGAAGTCAGCGTGTACGCATGCTCACCGAAAAAGGTAAAACATTGCAAGATGCTATAGACTGAATAATCTGAAAAGAAGCTTCGTACAGAAGTATAGAAGATGGAAGTATCACATCAATGGTTTAAAAAAAGCGCTATGAAGAAAAAAGATGATGCAGATTTGATTTTAGAAGTTGTGAGCACCATTGATGCCGCTCAGTCTGAGGTCGACCATATTTATGGTGACATAAGAAGTCTCACAAGCCCTGAACCAGACATTCGAAGGAAAAATGACACTTGTCTTGCCATTACTAGCACTGCAAATGAAAAGGCTCAACGCTTCCTCAACGGAGATCCTGAGAACATACCCTGGCCTGATTCTGATTCAGTGTTTGAAGCCACTGTGTCCAACATCATCTCAGCAACCTCCAGTAAGCCAAAGTCTATTTCTAAGATGTCCAGTCAGTCTTCCCATGATTCTTTACAAAAAAGACAAGAAGCAGCAGCTGAAGTAGCAGCTACACAAGAAGTGATTAAAATAATGAAGACACAGCATCAATATGAAGAGGAAATCAGGAAACTTGAGGCAGAGGATAAAAGGTTAATGGCTGAGAGAGAGGTGCAAGAAAGGGAAATACATAGAAGCGGAGAATGCTAGGAAAAGAGCCCAATTTATCTCAGAAAGTAATGTCAGGAAAATAAAGTTGTTGGAACAGAAGAAGAAGGAAGTAGAATGATTGGAAGAACTAAAAAGACATAATGCAATGCAGGCAAGGCTACAAATTTATGCTGAAAACATTGATAATGATGAGGGAAAAATGTGTTCTGCTCCTCTTCTTCAACAAAACCAAGAGGACTATCTCTCTTTAGCAAGCATTCCTATTTCTCTCTCCCAGCCAGTCATGCTTACTCAGGTCACTGCTACTTTAAATCAACCTTCTTATTCTCCTCAAAAGGTTCCACTCACTCAACCTCATGTATCTCAGTCAGATGCATTAGCTGCTTCCACTTAAGCCTCTAATGATCTTGTGAGGGCACTCGCTGAAGCTATTACAGCCAATAGGATTCCAATTCCAGAACCTGCTGTTTTCTCAGGAGAACCTCTAAAGTATAATGATTGGAAACTATCCTTGCAGACGTTAATTCATCGCAAGAACTTGGCCAGCCCAAGAAAAGCACTTCTTTCTTTCTATTTGTAGATTTCCTGAGTAGCGTTGAATCAGCCATGCCTTATGTTCAAGGTTTACAAACTCTGAATGACTGTGTTGAAAATCAAAGGATATCAGCTAAATTGCCAGAGTGGTTGAGCTCACGTTGGAATAGAGCAGTTACCAAGTTCCAAGATGAATACAAAAGATTTCCTGATTTCAAATACTTTGTCTAATTTCTGAATAAGGAAGCCAGAATCGCATGCAATCCTATCACCTCACTGCAAGCCAGAATCACATGCAATCCTATCACCTCACTGCAAGCAATAAAACCAGTCGAACAAGAGAGATTCAAGCAAACTGATCAGGATCAATCTAAGTTTCAAAGGAATCGCAACTCAAGTCCTAAGACATTTACCACTAGTTCCAATGAAAGGACTAGCATCATGTGTGTCTTTTGTAAGAGACATGGCCACACTCTTTATAAGTGTCACAAGATTATGGAAATACCAGTTGAAGAAAGATTGAAGTTCGTACAGTCTGAGAAATTGTGCTTTGGCTGTCTTAAGGCTGGTCATAACTCTAAAGGCTGCACCTCTCGGAGTGTGTGTGAAAAATGTGAAAGGTATCATCCAACGTGCTTACATCAGGATAGAGTAAATAAAAGCCCAAGACAAAGAGCCAGAATCAGTCAAGATCAGTCAAGGGCTAATCAAGACTCAGACGGAACAACTGAATCACAGAGGATACAAGAGCCTATGCCTGTGACTTCAAACAGAGTGGTTCGAAAAAGGAATGGCACTTATACTTCCTCTATCGTTCCAGTATGTGTTTCAACTATAGCGGAACCAAGGAAAGAGATATTACTGTATACCTTGCTTGATACCCAAAGTGACACCACTTTCATTTTAAAGGATACAGCTGAGACACTGGATGCTAAAAAGGAACCAGCCAAACTCAAGATTTCTACAATATCTTCCAAGATGAAGGTTGTGTCCAGTCACAAACTGAATGGACTACAAGTAAGAGGTATTAAGTCTGAAGTAAAAATTCAACTTCCAACGACCTATACTAGAGACTATATACCAAATCTATATGCAAATAGATCTCATATACCCACTTGTGAAAAACTGCCAAGAACTGGCCTCATTTAGAACATCTGGCAGATGAAATGGCTCCTACACTTGATTGTGAAATAGGTTTTTTAATAGGCTATAACTGTCCTCAAGCCTTACTCCCCAGAGATGTTCTTAGAGGTAGCAAAGATCAGCCTTTTGCACAAAGATCTCTGTTAGGCTGGAGTATCATCGGATGCAACCACTGTGATGGTGACTACGAAGATGAAATAGGCGTAAGTCATAGAATTATAATGAAGCAAGTTTTACCAGCTGGCAAACCTTCTCACAAGCTCTGAAGTCTGCTTTGTACGCAGGAACGAGTTTAAGGAGATGATCACCCCAACAGAGATACTGAAAGTTTTTGAGTCAGACTCTGCTGAAAGGAATAATGAGGAAGCTTCTGCATTGCAAGAAGACCTACGGTTTCTGGCAAAGTTAAATGAAGGCATTAAGCAACTGCAAGATGGGCACTATGAGATGCCATTGCCCTTTAAGGGTGAGAGAAATCCTTAAAGAAGCATTTGAAGAGGGATAAACAATACTTGAAGGATTACGTAGCTTTCATGAAGGACATGATAGCAAGAGGTGATGCCGAAAAAGTCCCCGAGATGGAGTTAAGCAATCAACCAGCATGGTATATCCCTCACCATGGGGTTTATAACCCACAGAAGCCAGGCAAAATCCGCGTTGTCTTTGATTGCTCGGCAAGGTTTCAGAATACTTCTCTGAATGAGAATCTGCTGACTGGGCCCGACCTCACAAATACCCTAGTTGGAGTCTTGTTGTGCTTCCAGAAAGGGCAGGTAGCCATCATGTGTGATGTGGAGCGTATGTTCCGTCAGTTTTATGTTGCCCCAAAGGATCGTGACTACCTCAGGTTCTTGTGGTGGGAAGAAGGCAACATGGAAGCTCCATCATCAGTTTTTCACATGAAGGTCCACTTGTTCGGAGCTGCCTCCTCGCCTGGATGTGCAAACTTCGGGCTGAAGTGCCTTGCCTCACAAGGTGAAGACAAATTTAATCAAGACACAGTGAAGTTTATTCAGTGTAATTTTTATGTTGGCTTGACGATGGCTTGGCAAGTGTGGACACAGAAGCAGAGGCCATCCAGCTGGTAAAGGAAGCAAGGAATCTCTGCGATACCGGGAAGCTCCACTTGCACAAATTCATCACCATCAGCAAGAGGGTGATTGCCACAATCCCAAAAGAGAAATGTACTGAAGGTGCAACTGATTTTGATTTGGCCCTAGGAGAACCAAAAATAGAAAGGGCTTTAGGAGTCCATTGGTGCGTAGCTTCAGATGAGTTCCATTTCAGAATACTAGTATAGGAAATTCCTTTTACTAGAAGAGGAGTGCTTTCTGCAGTGGCTTCCATTTTCGATCCTCTTGGATTGGTCGCTCCCTTCATTTTGGTTGGGAAGAGGATCTTACAAAGCATGTGTAAAGCAAGATAAGCAAAGCAAGATAGGCTGCGACGAACCACTTCCTGATGACCTCAGGTCAAATTGGGAAGCTTGGCTATGAGACCTCCATAACTTGTCCTTGGTAAAGATACCTCACTGCTATGTGCCGTCAACGTTGAAAGATGTCCAGCAATATGAGTTACACCATTTTGCTGATGCCAGAGTGTCAGGATATGGGACATGTTCATACCTCAGAACTGTGACCAAGTCTGGTGAAGTCCACTGCACTCTCATTATGGGTAAACCAAGAGTTGCCCCAACAAAAGTAACAACGAATCCAAGATTGGAGCTCTCAGCTGCAGTTGTAGCCACAAGAACTGGTGATCTGCTCAAAAGAGAACTAGAATTGCATGGTGTCTGTGAATACTACTGGACCGATTCCAAGGTTGTCCTTGGCTATATTAACAACGATGCAAGACAGTTCCATGTATTTGTAGCCAACAGAATTCAGCAGATCAGGACAAGTACTGAGTCTAGTCAGTGGAGATACGTTGCTTCAGATCAAAACCCAGCTGACCATGCTTCTCGTGGGCTCACTGTAAAGGAACTCATAGGGTCTAACTGGTTTACTGGTTTAAGTTTCCTATGGCAAAGAGAACTTCCTAAGGAAGATATTAAGGTGGGAGAGGTTGATGAAGACCACCCAGGGCTCAAAAGGGCACAGGTTCTTACAACCAAGGCAAAGGAAGGGACTTCTTTGTCAGATCGCCTACAAAGGTTTTCGGATTGGAAGAGGGCAGTGAAAGCCATAGCTAGACTCAAACGTTGCGCAAGGAGTGCAAAGGGTTCAGTAGAAAGATCCAACAAAGCCACAACACTTGAAGAAAGAAAGGATGCTAAACAATTCATAATTCGTACAGTCCAAGAGGAAGTGTTTGACGATGAAATTAAATCTTTAAGACAAGGGAAGGAAGTTAATTCAAGTCAGTCCAATAAGCTGTACAAGTTAAGTCCGCTTATTGATCATCATGGCATCTTACGGGTGGGAGGAAGACTGACACAGGCTGAGCTTCACCCTCATGTCAAGCATCTGGCCATTCTTCCTAAAGGTCATCATGTATCTCCTCTACTCATAAAACACTTCCATGAGAAAGTGCAACATCAAGGTCGAGGCATGACCCTAAATGAAATTCACTCTAATGGCATTTGGATTTTGGGATGCAGTAGTGAAATGTCATCTCTTATCTACAAATGCGTGAAGTGTAGGAAGTCATGGAAATGTAATCAGGAGCAAAAGATGGCTGATCTGCCACCGGAAAGGGTGGAAACTACCCCTCCTTTTACCTATAGTGGCTTGGACTGCTTTGGACCGTTCTTTGTTAAAGAGGGAAGGAGAGAGCTGAAGAGATACAGACTCCTGTTCACCTG
Source organism: Cirrhinus mrigala (assembly GCA_036247105.1). Lineage (NCBI taxonomy): Eukaryota > Metazoa > Chordata > Actinopteri > Cypriniformes > Cyprinidae > Cirrhinus > Cirrhinus mrigala. Next base: position 189,973 of record JAMKFB010000300.1, read on the forward strand.
CATGTTCATCTTGAGGTACTGGATGATCTTAGCACTGATGCTTTTCTTAATGCATTGCGTTGTTTCATTGCGATACATGGCAATGTAAGTCAGCTGCATAGTGATCAAGGTGCTAATTTTATTGGTGCAAAAGGAGAGTTCCTGTAGTTGATGAGCGGAATGGACCAAGAACGCATGAAGGAGTTAGGCTGTACCTTCGTCATGAACCCGCCTGCTTCCAGTCACATGGGTGGTGTCTGGGAGAGACAGATCCGGACTGTAAGGTGTGTACTGACATCTATCCTAGACCAGTCTGCAGCAAGACTGGAAACTTCTTTAAGAACGTTCATGTATGAAGTAATGGCGATTGTCAATAGTCGACCATTGTCCTTAGAACACATCAATGATCCTATGGGACCAGAACCATTGATGCCAAACCATATACTAACAATGAAGTCAACTATCATTGTACCACCTCCGGGAGAGTTTGTAAGGGAGGATCTCTATCTTCGGAAGAGATGGAAGAGAGTTCAGTTTCTGGCGAATGAGTTTTGGACCAGGTGGAGAAAAGAATATCTGTTGAGCTTGCAGCAGAGAAATAAGTGGAATAAGAGCAGGAGAAATGCTAATGTTCTGCTCCATGATGACTTAGCACCACGGAATCAGTGGAAGCTAGCCAAAGTGGTAGAAGTCTTCCCAGGGACTGATGGAAGAGTGAGAAGACTTAAACTTCTTGTTAGTGATGCAACACTGGATAGCAAGGGTGCACGCACAAGCAAGTCAGTCTATCTAGAAAGACCCATGCACAAAACAGTGTTATTACTTTAAGCTGAGTAAAGGGTTAAGTATTATGAGAGTGATTTAACTGTGTATGCTTAACGTGTACAAAATTCCTTCTGAATCACACATAGTGTGATGGTGGGAGTGTATTTGCTGTCACAAAGCTTGGTGAGTTTATGTCTGTTTCCACTAGATGGCGCTTGTGCACTTAGATACTCGCTTATTGTGGTAACTTTTTTCTAGTATAATTTGTATCATTTTATATTTTGATCATTTTATAATGTTTATTGTGATTTCCATACTCAGTTGTCATTTATTTGAGCAAGACTGATTCTTTCTAAGAGATTTTGGGTTGTTTTATATTATTCCCATCTTGCCCTTGTAAGGCACTTCCTGTTTTTGTCATCTGCATGAAGAGATGGAACAATGTTATTGTCAAAAGATTTAAAGTGTTTCTCTTCACAACTGTAAGTTCATAAACCCAGGACAGGTTTATTATCTATACTGCAGCCAGGGGGCAATTGAAATGTTAACAAATGGTATTTAACAAACTGGAATTTATTCAATACGATAAAAATATGAATTGTACGGTGTACATTTTAGGACATCCTCAGACGTCAGTCATAAAATGAAAAGGTGTCACGCCTCAGACTAAAAGGCTTCAGTCACTGGACAAAACGGCTTCGTGCCTCAGACTAAAAGGCATCAGGTCTCAGGAAAAACGACGTCAGGTGTCAGGTTTCGTACAATTAGGCATCAGGCGAAACGGACTCACGTTAAAAGGCATCAGACGAAACAGACTCAGATTAAAAGGCATCAGACGAAACGGACTCACGTTAAAAGGCATCAGACAAAAATACATTGGGCGAACGTGTGATGTTGGCAGTCACGCCCATCCGCAATATATCGCCTACGCCTGTATATATATCACATGTCACCTTGTGATTTCCCCATCCCCATCCATACCGGGAAACCCGAAGTATGTTAAAGCAATTTATTGCATTTTCGGGGATCTAAATAAAATAATGTTGTCCTTCCTTGTACTAATACAAGTTTTTGTACTTTTGTAAAGGATGTCTAGGCTTTAATGCGATAACTTAAAATCTCATATATTCAATATGTCTAATCTATGGAGCTGATCGTCATCATAACAGCCTGTAAAACTCTTGCATTGATTTCATTAGGCTAATTGTTAATAAAAAGCCTTTAAACCTTACCTTGTTCATTCATGTAATGAGATAAATTCACATTTATTATGATGGATTTTGACCTAACCAAGGCAAATTTTAAATGTATCAAATTTAAAAGGATACAGTTATATTTTGGTGTATTGTAAAATATTGTAAAATTATTGTAAAAGTTGGTATTGTAGTTTAGTTTTCTAAAGATGTGATCCACTTATCACAAAGTGTTAACGTTTGAATGACAGAATCAACAGTTCTCCATGTACAGTAGGCTACACATACACATGCTGAATGCATTTATAGATTATATAACATGACATTGACCTTTAGGCCTTGCTCATCACAACTTAATATGGTATTTGCGGAGGTCCTCCACATACTTAAAGATGAATAAAAACAAAAATCCATTGCTTCTTGGGTTATTTCATATTTATTATTTTAAAAAAATAATTCAATTAAAAATAGACAAAATATACACTACCCATTAAAAGTTTTTTAACAGTAAGTTTTTTTCCTTTTTTTTTTTTTTTTTTTTTTAATAATTCTCTTCTGCTCACCAAGCCTGGATTTATTTGATCCAAAGTACAGCAAAATATTTAAATATCTAAATATCTATTTAAAATAACTCCTTTCAATTTAAATATATTTTTTAATGTAATTAATTGCTACATTTTCAGCATCATTACTCCAGTCATCAGTGTCACATGATCCTTCAGAAATTATTCTAATATGCTGATTTGCTGCTCAAGAAACATTTCTAAATAGTATTATTATTATTATCATCAATATTTAAAGCAGTTGATTGCATTTTTTTATCTGAAATAAAATGTTTTTGAAACAGTATACATTATACCATTCAAAAGCCTGGAGTCCTTATTTAGCAAGGATGCTTTAAAATAATCAAAAGTGATGATAAAGACATGTATAATGCCACAAAAGATTTCTATTTCAGATGAATGAATTCAAATGCTGTTCTTCTGAACTTCATCAAAGAAACATGAAAAAAAAATGTACTTGCTGTTTTCAACACAATAATAATACAAATGTTTTTGTACAGAAAATTAGGATATTAGAATGATTTCTGAATGATAATGTGACTGGAGTAATGATGTTAAAAATTCAGCTTTGAAATCACAGGAATAAATAGCATTTTAATAGAAATAAATAAAACCATTTCAAATGTATTTAAAAAAAAAATAAATAGTACAAATATTGTAGCATTTGACTGTTTTTGCTGTACTCTGGATAAAATAAATAAAAACAGGCTTGATGAACAGACGAGGATTCTTAAAAAAAACAATCTTTCTGTTCACAAACTTTTGACTGGTAGTGTTTGACAAAACTTATGTTCCAACTGTGACCAAGTGTGAGCAGTTGAATGATCAAATAAACAGTTCTTGATATGCAGTACACATACAGTATCTCAAAAAAGTGAGTACACCCCTCACATTTCAGCAATTATTTTAGTATATATTCTCAAGGGACAATACTATAGAAATTAAACTTGGATATATTTTAGAGTAGTCAGTGTGCAGCTAGTGTAGCAGTGTATATTTACTGTCCTCTAAAAATAACTCAACATACAGCCATTATTGTCAAAACAGCTGGCAACAAAAGTGAGTACACCTATGTCATTAGGTGTACTCATTATGTCATTTAACCATTCAAAGCCACATGCCCTATTCATCATCTTCATGTTTTTGTCTGCTTGACAGGACCATACAAAGTTGTGTATCCTGTATTAGAGCAGTTAAAATGTGCTGCTTTGAGTACAATTCTCATACTGACCACTGGATGTTCAACAAGGCACCTCATGGCAAAGAACTCTCTGAACATTTGAGAATTAGAATTGTTGCTCTCCACAAAGACGGTCAAGGTTATAAGAGGTTCAGTAACAACCTGAAACTGAGTTACAGTACTGTGGCCAGGGTCATACAGAGGTTTTTCAAGATGGGTTCCATTCAGAATAGGCCTCACAAGGGTCGATCAATGAAGTTGAGTGCTCGTTCTGTGCGTCAGGTGCAGAACCTGGCTTCAAAAAACATGCATGAGTGCTGCCAGAATTGCTTTAGAGGTTTCAGAAGCAGAAGGTCCGCTTGTCAGTCCTCAGACCATACGCTGCACACTGCAACAAGTCGGTTTGCATTGGCGTCATCCGAGAAGGAAGCCTTCTCTGAAGGCGGCTTACAAGAAAGCCCGCAAACAGTTTGCTGAAGGCAACCTGTCCAAGAGCATGAATTACTGGAACCATGTTCTATGGTCTGATGAGACTAAGATAAACTTGTTTGGCTCAGATGGTGTCCAGCATGTGTGGTGATGCCCTGGTGAGGAGTACCAAGAAAAATTGTGTCTCTCCTACAGTCAAGCATGTTGGTGGTAGTATCATGGTCTGGGGCTGCATGAGTGCTGCGGGCACTGGGGAGCTGCGGTTCATTGAGGGAAACAGGGATTCCATTATGTACTGTACATTTCTGAAGCAGAACATGATGCCTTCCCTTCAGAAGCTGGGCCGAACGGCACTTTTCAAACATGTTTTCAAACACACCACCAAGATGACAATTGCCTTGCTGAGGAAGGTGCAGGTGAAGGTGATCTGACCTGAACCCTATTGAGCACCTATGCAAAACCAGAAGGTGGAGAAGCACTATGTGTCTAATGTCCAGCAGTTCCATGATGTCATTATAGAGGATTTGAAGAGGATCCCAGCAACAACCTGTGCAGAATGATTGAGGAAGATAGATAAAAATGGTGCTAACACAAAATATTGACACTTTGGACACAGTTTTGACAGGTTCACTTAGGGTGTACTCACTTTTGTTGCCAGCTGTTTTGACAATAATGGCTGTATGTTGAGTTATTTTTAGGGGACAGTAAATATACACTGCTATACAAGCTGCACATTGACTACTCTAAAATATATCCAAGTTTCATTTCTATAGTAGTGTCCCTTGAGAAGATATACTAAAATTATTGCTGAAATGTGAGGGGTGTACTCACTTTTGTGAGATACTGTACATACATACATAGGCTACACAGAAAGATTCCTTGCTCTGATAGATTATTCACAGAAAATGGCATGGACCTTTAGGCCTTGTTCATATGAACCATTTGTAATGAAAGTGTCCAGTTCCTCCAGATACTCAAAGATTAATAAAAAAAAAAAAAAAAAAAAAAACAACATCTCTTGCTTCATCCGATTCTCCCCCCAGGTAGTCTTTGATGGCATTCTGTTGATTTTTACTGTCCATCTGGAGAAAGGCAGGCTGTTTCACCTCCACACAGAATAACTCACGGTGAATCTGTGTCCAGCAATGTCCCTTGCATGTTGTCCTCCAAGTAAATAGTGATGAGTTATTTTCTTTACTGGTGAAACTGCAGCAGGCCCTTTATCCCTGGAGAACTGCCCTGCATCAGGCTTGGATTGAAAATCTGTAGAATGATGTAAAACATTGACAAACATTATGTGATCTTTCCATTAATACAGAAGAATACAAAGATAAATTGTGACAGATACACAGTTATCCAGCAAGATGTAGTTAAATGATGCGGTTGCTCAACCAAGCTACTGTGCATGGATACTGTGATCAGTGTACACTGCCCTCCAAAAGTTTGGAAACACCCCTGGCAAAGTGTGGTTTTGGACGATATCAGCATAAATCCTTATCATTTTTTGGTGCAAATACATTGAAGTAATTTGACATTATCATTGAAGACCAGTAATAATACGTTTCATTTTGAATGCATAATAATGGCAATATATACATGTCAAAGTCAGACATCAGCTGTGATGCCTGGTTACTGGTTTAAACTTGGCTCAGGTTTTTAAAAGATTTTTTGGGTCAGCCAACCTTAATTGATTGCCATTTAGCTTTAGAATACAATGAATTTAGGCCCAGATTATGCAGAGCTGTAATAGCTGCTAATGGTGGATATTTTGATGAATTGAAAATTTAAGTTTTTTTCTATGTATAAACTGTTTATGCAATATAATATGTTTTCATAGTTTGTGTTGTCCCTTATCAGTGCAAAATTATCACAAATTAAAAAGGATTCATGCCAATATTGTCGAAAACCCCACTTTTCTAGGGAATTTCCAAAATTTTGGAGGGCAGTATATATCATTAAAGATGTCATACTGTATGTATATAAGTGTTTTGTGTGTCTGAGTGGTTAAGATTAGTGTTATGTGTGTGTGTGTGTGTGTGTGTGTGTGTGTATGCAAAAATTGCACACTGATTCAGCATTCATTTTACTGAATCATCCGATATCTATCTAAACATGTATACATGTATGTATTTGTATACACACACACACACACACACACACACACATTCTTGCATTTGTGGTTTACGGGGACTCTCCATAGGCGTAATGGTTTTTATACTGTACAAACCCTATTTTCTATCGCCCTACACCTACCCTACACCTAAACCTAGCCCTCACAGGAGACTGTGCACACTTTTTGAATTTCATAAAACACGGTTGAGTATGTTTTTTAAGCCTTTTGTTTTACGGGGACACAGGAAGTGTCCTCATAAACCATGTTTACGTTGTAGTACCCATGTCATTATACACATTTGTGTCCTCATAAACCACAAATGCCGGAACACACACACACTCACACACACATACATATACATACATACATACATACATATATATATAGCTGAAACATGCCTTTGTAGTTCAAAACATATAAGTTATTAAGTGTACCGAACTGTTATTTACGCACACAAACGACGCACACATTGTTAAAGGTTTTTTTTTTACTTACCGACACAGCAAATAACTACTTCTTTTTAGTGGTTTGGAAACAACAATACTATCTTCTTATCGATACTTCTTCCTGTTTTAAAATGAATGAAAATGTGACATATTTGGAAATGGGCGTGGCTTTGACGTCACATTCCTCCTAGCTTTGTCCGATGCCTTTTAATCTGAGTCCGTTTCGTCTGATGCCTTTTAATCTGAGTCCGTTTTGTCTGATGCCTAATTGTACGAGACCTGACACTTGACGTCGTTTTAACTGAGACCTGAAGTCTTTCGGTCTGAGGCACGATGCCGTTCTGTCTAGTGACTGAAGCCTTTTAGTCTGAGGCATGACACCTTTTTATTTTATGACAGACTTCTGAAGATGTCCGAAAATGTACACCGTAGAATTGGCAGTGGGCAGAATCTCACAGACTAAAACAAATATTCCAACACAGAACTTACATTCTGTTTCATTCCTACTGACCACCAGAGGCAGTATGAATACCTTGGATTATCACAGCGCCAGCCAGATAGGTCAAGAAAATATACCAACAAAGTCACGTAGTGACGTATGCTGAACTCTGGGGAGTTATAAGCCACAGCAACTCAGCACTCCGCCTCTTTCGCTTTCTTGCCTGGTTGAGATGGTCCGTTCTTGATTAAGTGATATTTTCACGCTATCAAGTGCAGCTTACAAAAGCGGCGAGATATCATCCTCACAAGCTGTGTCAGTGAGCTTCTATGCCTTTGTCAAAGGATTGGAACTTTTCAGCAGCACTATTGGTGAATTTTCTTGTTTAGTTTTCATTATTTTTCTCCTTGAATTTAAGTTACATTGTGCCCTTGGTTCAATCCACTGGCCATTTAGATATATTTCTCTCTCTCTCTCTCTCTTTGGTGAGTTTTTGTTGTCATTACCTGTCGGTTTTTCTCCAGAGGAATCGTACGTTTTTTTGTTGTTGTTGTTGTTGTTGTTGTTTCTTCTCTGTCTTATTGCGTGATTACCATCTCTTGTTTTTCTGATCTGGATGTGCTCTCTACAAGTGCTTCTGATTCCTTTTTTAATGATCATGGGGACACTGTCGATGAGCTGTGCAGCCTTCACCTCAGGATGCTTTCACTGGTCATCCAGCAGTCTAGTGAGGGGTCAGTTCAGTCATCTGGAAGTCCAGTCTTCTGATAATGATACTTTGGCTGTACTCTGAATGGCAATTGCTTGTTTAGGACTCAATGAGTCACCTGCCCAATCTGCTCAAACCAACTTTTTTTTCAGACAGCCCACAGCTGCGACTTCTTTTGCCATGCCACCATGTAAAGATTTTGTGGCTGAATTTTCAAATACTGTTACAGGTTCTGGTCCCAAGTGGCGCTCAAAGATTGCTCAGACTCTAGCATATATGGCTGAAGCAGATTCTATTGGGATGGGTCATGCTCCAGAGATAGAGCAGCCTGTTGCAGCTTTGGTGGTATCTCCTGAAGAGGCCCTAGGGGGAACGTGCCATATCCCTCGTACAGAAAGCACGTTCTGCCAATTACTTCTTGCTGCCACTAGTGCCCTGGAACCAACAAATGTTGATTCCTCCATTTCACAGTTCCTGCAAACGGCTCTTTTGGCCATGGGCCATATGACCCGTGAGCTGGGTAACCTTACATCCACGCTTTTGGCAGCCCGCTGCCAAGTGTGGCTTGCCCAAGCACGACTACCTGAGGACTGTAAGAAAGCCTTGAGAGAGAGATTCCTTTTATTCCTGGGCATCTTTTTGGGCCTAATGTTCCAGAACTATTGGAAAATAGGGTAAAGCTGTCTGAAGCCACTTGCCAACTGACACAGGTGCAGGGCAACCCTACTTTTAAGATGCCAGCAGTTCAGAATTCTCAGCGCTATGCCACAATGGATCACTGTTTCCGCCAACATGCTGCACCTCAGTCACAGCCCCATCAAAGGGCTCTGTTACTGAAGACGCAAGAGTTTCTCAGCCACCTCAGCGACAGTTGCCAGGAGGACCCCGTCAGCGTCCCCCCACGACCTCTAAAGGTCACACACATAAAGCCTGAGACATACAGGCCGGTGGTCGATCGTTTTTTGATAGAACAGCTAGATTACTGGAAGACCAACACAGCAGACCCCTGGGTCTTGTCAACTCTAAGCAGGGGGTATACTCTATAGTTTTGACACCGGCCTCCCAGATTTTCAAGAATTGTTCCAACGGTTGTCAGAGACGGTTGTCAGTTTAGATGTTCAGACCAGTTGTTTATCTGCTATGGTGGTGTGAAAAAAGGTTCTCCAGTGTCAAAGCAGAGATTGTCGAACTGGATAGTGGAGACTATTATACTGGCTTACAAGGCAGCAGGGAAACCATTGCCCTCGGGTTTAACTTGTCATTCCACTAGGGCCATCTCATTGTCTTGGGCTGCTTTCAGAGGAGTTTCCTTGGCAGACATCTGCTCTGCCACTACCTGGGTTTCTCCGTGCATGTTTCCCAGGTTTTTTAAGGTCAACGTTGCTGCTCATTATGCTGTTTGTTCTGCGGTTCTTCAGGGGCAGCCTTATTTTTTTCATCAGGTAGGTGGCATTCCTCATGACTATGTTGGTATGTGTCATCCAAAGCATTCATACTGCCTCTGGCGGTCAGTAGGAATAACACAGAACACTAGTTACGCATGTAACTATGGTCCTGTGAATTCCGGATGACCGCCAGAGTTCTTCGTCACTCGGAATGCACAAGAAAAGCATGTCAAGGCGGAGTGCTGACTAATGATTCTTGTCTCGTTCTCATGAACCCAGAAAAGGAGAAAATCTCTTGACAGAATAGCATTTGTAGCTTTTATAAGAATTGATATATAGTGAAAACTGTGCCCTACTATCACATTCACATCTATGCAACCAATAAATAAATGACTAGTGGAGCATAAAATACTTTACAAGAGCACATATTTCGAGAAGGGTCTGGCTGCAGACATACACTTGGATTTTCAGACCTGCACTCTCAGACCTGCATTCTCAGACAACTGCATTTCAGCAAGTGACGTCACTTTCTGACGTCACTACCTGACGTCTACTAATACTACCTGTTTTAGTGTCACGCTGGTAACTGGACCTCACATCTTATTGACACATTAATACAAAATAACTAAAATTTGTTAGGTAATGAATGTATTAAGGCTAAACATCCACCATGTAGAACAGGGCTGGACTGGGACCAAATTTCAGGCCGGGAAATCTCACACTCATCCAGGCCATCCCATACACCCACAACAAATTCTGAAACCATGGACAACCATATTTTTTGTATGGCCATCACATTTAAATAAATGTTATAAACCCTAGGCTAGGGCCGCGCAAAATAAAAAAAAAGGCTCTCTCTTGAACTGCACCTTCACTTCCATTTTCCTTTTCAGTCTCTTCATTTTACATGATATCTCTTTGCATCTCACTTTGTGTGTGTTTGCTTTTTTCACTAATTTTCTTGTACGTCACTTTTCCTGTCAGCAATTTACTGTTATGAGCAGAACTGTCTCCAACTTGTTGCAAAACAACCACCTCATTATATTCTATTTGCAGTAACAATTTAATTTACATTCAATTTAAAGGATCACATCATGACCAGGTGTTCTTGTTTTATCTTAAAATGGCTTAAATACTATAGATTTAAGAAAACTTAAATTTTCTAAATTGCCTAAAAATGTCAAAATTAGTACATTAACGATTACATCATGACAATATCTTTACAGAAAAAGCCTAACACTGAACATATTATTGCATTATTGTAACGTGGTGATGAAGGAGACATGAAACGGGCGGATCCTTCTGCAGAGCTTTATTTAAGGAGATCGACAAAGACATGGTCAAACAGGCAGGGTCAGGCATTGGCAGTCAGGTATGATAGAGCAAGACAAAAGAGTAGTTTGTAAGGCAGGCAAGGGTTAGAGAACGGCGAACGTAATCCAAGGGGCAAGGCAAAAGGGTAATCCGAAAAGACAGGCTAGAGTTGAAAATGGCAGGCAGCGATACAGACAAAAATGAGGAAACCAGGCGTAAATACAAAACTAAGAGAATAAGGCAAGAATTCAGGAAACTTAGACAAGGCTTTGTATGAATGCTAACACAATCCAATACTCTGCGACTAGTGAGAGGAAGTCTGGGGTTTAAATAGAGTCTCTGATTGGACGCAGGTGATAAGTGCAATGGGTGATGGGGAATGTAGTCCGGGGTGTGGTGCAACAGTCAATGTAAGCAGACGCCTGCGTCATGGACTGGGACCTGGGGAGAACAGGGACAGGAGAGGCAGTCAGAGCAACAAGGCCGGGAAAACAGTAAGCTCTGTTGGAGCTGAGCAGATAGACAGGGCAGAGAGTTCACTGACGGCCTTCGTGGCCGTGACAGGATGGGCAGAGTGTTTGTTGAAGGCATTCATGGCCGTGACAGGATGGGCAGAGAGTTCGTTGACGGCCTTCAAGGCCGTGACAGGATGGGCAGAGAGTTTGCTGACGGCCTTCGTTGCCCCGTGTCTAGGGTACGTTAAGGGCATAATAAAAAGAACGGTTGTGGTGATGGATTCCCAAATCACTCCGGTCAGGGACCAAACAAGCACACCAGTTAAATACAAAATTGTGATGTTTATTAGAGATTGGACGTGAAACATAGAGAGCATTTCTTCGGGGTGGCCACAGGCCAACATAACAAACAATTGGAATTGGAAAAAATAAAATACAGCCAGCTTACCTAACTGCCTAACCAAAAACAAAGCCCAACAGATTTACACGAAAGATGTGCCAACAATGAGCTCGCCGGCTGCTTGCAACCGGCTTCCTTAAAAAAGACCCCGCCTTAATTGAGCGACCAATAACACGCCAACACTCTAGCGTCATTCAACCTATGAGAAAAAAAGAGAGAACAGAAGCAACACAGTGCAATGCAGGAAAATATCAAAAAGAAACGATCATTCTTATAACAGATGGGCAGAGAGTTGAAAGGGAAACGCCCTTTTGGAGGTTCTGTAGCCAAAGCTGCCACCTCCAGGGGCACTGCCGCAGACTCATAGACAGACGCAGCCTCTGGAGTGGACTCGTGGATAGACGAGAACACAGGAGCGGACTCGTGGAGAGACGAGATCTCAGGAGCAGACTCGTGGAGAGACGAGACCTCTGGGGCAGACTCGTGGAGAGACGAGACCTCTGGAGCAGACTTGTGGAGAGACGAGACCTCTGGAGCAGACTCATGGAGAGATGAGATCTCTGGAACCGAGTGTGTGGCCCAAACATGCAAAATGGCAACCGCCATTAGGGGAAGAGCAGCAGCGGGTGGCAGGATTTCTTTGATTATTGGGCTTGAAGGTGTTGACGCTACTGGGATGCCTGCAGCCCGCACAGACATTAGTGGTGGGTCCAACACACTGGCCATCAGGATAGGTAGTGACCTAGAGGTGTCAGACGTGACATGGCAAGGCTCCGAGGGGACAGAGGAGACATGGCGAGGCTCTGAGAAGACAGACGAGACATGGCGGGGCTCTAGGAGGTCAGACGAGATGCAACTTGACTCAAGACGACCAGCTGAGATGCGACTTGACTCTGGACGACCAGCGTAGACGTGACTTGACTCTGGATGACCAGCTGAGATGTGACTTGACTCTGGAAGACCAGCTGAGATGTGACATGACTCTGGACGACCAGCTGAGATGTGACTTGACTCTGGTCGACCAGCTGAGACGTGACTTGACTCTGGATGTCCAGCTAAGACGGAGATAGACCCAGGAACAACAGCAGTAACTTGACCTGGCTCATGAAGAACAACCGTAACTTGACTTGGCTCATGAAGATCAACTGCGACTTGACTTGGCTCATGAAGATCGGCTGTGGCTTGTACTGGCTCGTGAAGATCAACTGCGACTTGACTTGGCTCACGAAGATCAGCTGTGGCTTGTATTGGCTCGTGAAGATCAGCGGTGACTTGACTTGGTTCATGAAGATCAACCGTGACTTGACTTGGCTCATGAAGGTCAACTGTGGCTTGACTTGGCTCATGAAAATCAGTGGTGACCTGACCTGGCTCATGAAGATCAACCGTGACTTGACTTGGCTTGTGAAGATGAGCTGTGACTTGACCTGGCTCATGAAGATCAACCGTGACTTGACTTGGCTCGTGAAGACCAGCTATGACTTGACTTTGCTCGTGAAGACCAGCCATGACTTGACCTGGCTCATAAAGATCAGCTGTGGCTTGACTAGGCTTGTGAAGATCAGCTGTGACTTTGCATGACCCAGTAACAGCAGCTTTGAATTTGCTTGACTTAGGAACAACAGCTTTGACTTTGCTTGACTCAGGAAACACAGCTTTGACTTGACTTGACTCAGGAACAACAGCTTTGACCTTGCTTGACTCAGGAACAGCAGCTCTGAATTTGCTTGATTTAGGAACAATAGCTTTGACTTTGCTTGACTCAGGAAACACAGCTTTGACTTTGCTTGACTCGGGAAGAGCAGTTCTGGCTTGACTTGGCACAGGAACATCAGCTGTAACTTGACTTGACACAGGAAAGACAGCTGTAACTTGACTTGACTTGGGAAACACAGCTGTAGCTTTACTTGACACAGGAGTGGCAGCTGTGACATGACGGAGCACCGTTTTCGCTGCGATTTTGTGAACGGGCTCTGCTGTCGCCGCCATTACGTGATAACAACTGTAACTTATCAGTAGATAATAATAATGTTGTTTAGCATAGAATATTTTGAGTGATGATGTAGTTTCGTTTCGTTTATAGTAGCTGTAGTTTTGTGTTTGTTTATTTAGTTAAGCATTAAACTGCTAGCAACTCTTAGTAGCCTGTTTACGGATGAAACTGACCTAAACTTCAAGTCCTTGCGTCAAAAGTGGGAGCATCTTCCGGTATAAAGTAAACAAGCGGGACGTGACACTCATTCATTCAACAGTTCACAGGAGTGATGGGCAAATGAAGCCTCGTGAAACACAGAGACATTCCTTTGATTGAAAGCTTCGAGTGACAAAAACAGTGCGATCTGGTGGTTAGTAAAAAATAAAGCAGCCAAAAGCGTGTCAAGAATCGTTCGTAGTTTATTTTTTCTTGTCTTTACATGGCTACTGTTGTAAAATGTTGAGAGATTCAATAAAAAATAAATAAATAAATAAATAAATACATACATAAAATAAAAAATAAAAAAGACTGCAAGTGATGTCACACGCAGAAGTGCATATTTACTGCATATTTCTCCATTGATCTAGTCACTTGATTCTGCTCAAGGACACACTGGTGGTTAGGAACCAGCAACCTTCTGCTTACCAGTTTATTGGTTCAGCCCACTACAAAAGTAATAAAGCTATAACAAAAATTAGCATGTAATTGTAAACATGGAATTAAATTTGGCAAGAAATGTAATGCTGGCAACATGAATTGTAAAATGTTTTACACTGTTTTAATTTGTTTTACAGGTAGTCATGCTCATATAAAGCAAGCACTCAAAAATGTTTGGAGCAGACACAGCAGCAGCCAGATTGTCCCGCATGTGTTCTCCCACTCTTGGCTCAAGGTTGTGGGGTTCAAGGGTGCTATTTTCATGTCTTCCTTTATTCTTTTACTCATTTATGTTTCCTATTGTCAGTAGCTTCGAACTTACTGATTGGAGTGGTTTTGAGGCTGCAGCTACTGATCTGAATGAGCTCACTGATACTATGACATCCTACATCAGTTTCTGTGAGGACATGTGTGTACCCACCAGGACTTATTCAACATTTAACAACGACAAACCTTGGTTCAGTGCAAAACTCAAACAGCTTCGCCAGGCCAAAGAGGACGCCTACAGGAGTGGGGACAAAGCCTTGTACAAACAGGCCAAATACACACTGAATAGGGAGATAAGAGTGGCAAAGTTAAACAACTCAGGAAAGCTAAAAAAAACAGCTTTCAAGAAATTACTCCAAATCAGTGTGGAACAGCCTGAAAGCCATCACCAGCTACAAGAGCCCGTCCCCCAGCCCTGAGGCCAATCAACACCTGGCTGATGACCTGAATGAGTTTTACTGCAGGTTTGAAAAACAAAAGACTGGTCTGACACCCTGCACCCCCCCCCCAACTGTCCCACAGCACAGCCATCAACACCCTGCCCCTCCATCCCCCCTACTGTTTCTCAACCTGCCCTTAAGATCTGTGAAGGTGATGTTTGCAAAGTCTTCAGGAAGCAGAAGATAAGGAAAGCCAAAGGCCCAGACGGTGTCTCTCCAGCCTGCCTTAAAGCCTGTGCTGTCCAGCTATCATCCATCTTCACATTGATCTTCAACAGATCTCTGGAGCTGTGTATAGTCCCATCCTGCTTTAAATGTTCCACCATCATCCCTGTACCCAAGAAACCAAAAACCACAGGACTTAATGACTACAGACCTGTTGCTTTAACATCTGTGGTCATGAAGTCATTTGAGAGACTGGTGTTGGCCTACTTGAAGGACATTACTGGACCCTTGCTGGACCCCCTGCAGTTTGCTTACCGAGCAAACAGGTCTGTGGATGATGCAGTCAATATGGGATTGCACTACATCCTTCAACATCTGGACAAACCAGGGACCTATGCAAGGATCTTGTTTGTGGACTTCAGTTCTGCTTTCAACACCATCATTCCAGATATCCTACAGATTAAACTGTCACAGCACTCTGTACCCACCTCCATCTGTCAGTGGATCACCAACTTCCTGACAGACAGACAGCAGCTAGTGAGGCTGGGAAAACTCACATCCGGCACCCGCACCATCAGCACTGGAGCTCCCCAGGGCTGCGTTCTCTCCCCACTGGTCTTCTCTCTCTACACAAATGACTGCACCTCTAAAGACCCCTCTGTCAAACTTCTGAAGTTTGCAGATGACACCACAGTCATCGGTCTCATCCAGGATGGCGACGAATCTGCTTACAGACAGGAGGTTGAGCAGCTGTCTCTCTGGTGCAGTCACAACAACCTGGAGCTTAATACGCTCAAAACTGTAGAGATGACAGTGGACTTCCGGAGAAAGCCCCCTGCACTCCCCCCTCTCACCATCATGAACAGCATTGTGGCTGCAGTGGACTCATTCAAGTTCCTAGGAACTAACATCTCCCAGGACCTGAAGTGGGACATTCACATTGACTCCATTGTGAAAAAAGCCCAGCAGAGGTTGTACTTTCTCCGTCAACTGAAAAAGTTCAATCTACCACAGGCACTAATGACACAGTTTTACTCCGCTGTCATTGAGTCAGTTCTGTGCTCTTCTATAACTGTCTGGTTTGGGGCAGCCAGTAAATCAGATATAAGAAGACTGCAACGGACTGTTAGAACAGCAGAAAGAATCATTGGTGTGCACCTGCCCAACCTTCAGGACTTGTACATCTCCAGAGTGAAGAAACGGGCAGGAAACATCATCCAAGACTCTTCTCACCCCAGACACAACCTGTTTGCACTTCTCCCCTCAGGCAGACGCTACAGATCCCTGAGCACTAAAACATCTAGACGTAAAAACAGCTTTTTCATCTCTTGAAGATGAGCTTCTCTTATTTATAGCTGTATATAGAGGAATAATGCACAAACCTGTACATAAATCTTATGTTCCAGATTCATACATTATTATTTATTCTAAGTTTTTATTTTATTTAAATGTTTTTTCTCTGTTCTCATGTCAGATATGTATGTATGTATGTATGTATGTACCAGGAGCACCTTAAAAAAACACAACAAATTCCTTGTGTGTTTGCGCACACTTGGCGAATAAAGCTAATTCTGATTCTGATTCTAATTCTGAGATACACTAGAAATAGAGAAGAAGACTTGGAGCATGCACATAATCCTTGCGCACTGTATACAAACTCAACACAACAACAAGAAAAGCTAGTAAAGCTAATAGGCTCAGTAGCTTCTACAGCACAAACAGAATCATGTAGTCCACCATTGTTGTTGTTGTTGTTGTTGTTGTTGTCACATGACGTAGCAGTGTCTGACTATGGTCGAGAAATGGTTATCATTGTTTCACAAAATATATGGATTGACTGTACACACAAAAATGCAAGGGTGCCGTTTTAAGATTTATCCACTTTGGGACGTGGTTTTTAAAAAAAATAGCAGTTTCAGGCTCCCAAAACGCTGGATCCGTCTGGACACAGACACATATTCCGGACTGTGACTAAAATGGTTGCATTAGTGACCAAAAATATTAATTTGCGAGTGAAGTTTTTGCAGAGGTTACCACTAGCGACTATATAAATTTACGTTATGACTTAAAAAATTGCATGTAATGCCTTTTGGGATCACATATTTTATGTTCAGTTTTTGTGAAAAAAAGACTTTCAAACAGTCATCTGTGCCGCACAGCAGCGCTAATGGCACTCCTGCTAAACGCAGCTCCAGTTGTGGCAGCATGAGAAAGATTGAAAATGATGGAGACGGGCGGGGTAAAGAGCAGACAAGTAGTATCTATTTCGAGCACAGCTTGAACAAACTACAACAGGTAAAGCTGTCAGCTGTTTGGACATTAACAATATCGTTAATAATCCTCATTTATAAATCAATACTATTCTTGTTATCAATATCTTAGTCTACAGTATGTGCTGTGTTCTGTTAATGTGTGAACTTCATATTATTTGAAGCGCACTTGCCATCCAGTAATTGCATTAGCTTTGTGCTTTATTACCTTTTAATAAACAAAGTATCAGCTTTAAAATTATTCCAAATTCATAACGAAAGTCAAAAAATAAATACGGTTTTGGTGCTCTTTAATGCAGCAGGAGCGATCACTTTAGCTCCTCGGTTCAGTAAGTGAATACATTATATGTTTTTTTTCACTACTATAGTACAAAATGAACACGAATAGACACCAAAAGGTAGGCTATTTGATAAGATAGCCTACAGGCAGTGTTGGGAACGTTACTTTGGAAATGTAATAGGTTACAGATTACAAATTACTTGATTTAAAATGTAATAAGTAGTGTAACTTTTCAATTACTTTATTAAAGTAATGTAACATTACTTTTAATTACTTTTTGATTACTTTTCTAAATTTCTAATATTTTCAACTGTTAATCATTTTGAAACATTTAAACCAGGCAGAGTTAACCTTACAGTTGTTACGGACACAGACGAGCAAGACAGGGATATCAACAAAGGTGAGTTTATTGAATCACAGCAGAGTAAATGTTCAACAGAGGAGAGTCCGGTTGAGGTAAGTGGATCGGGTGAGACTTGACTTTGAGTATGGAGATGAAAAGATAACGATACTTGATTTCTTGTTGCAGGTTTCCGGGACTGGATCGGATGACTTCCGCACACACACACACTGATGACTTGGCTGGAGAGACAAGGACGACAGGACTGGAACATAAGAGAGTACAGGTAAGTATTTCACAGGTAAGTAAAGTTTGTGACTTCTTGGCGATAGGCACAATATGTCCGCTTCGTACAAACGAGCCCGGACAAAGACTGCAGTGTGATGTGTGCTTAAGTAGGTGACTGGTGATTAGGTGCAGGTGTTTAGAATTCCGGTGATTGAGAACGTTGGATGTGAGTGGTGGAAGAGCCTGGCCAATCCGTGACATTACCCCCCTCCCCACGGCCCGCTCCTGAGGGCCGACCTCTGAAACATGTGAAACATGAAATGTGGGGTGAATCTTGTAGTGAGGTGGAAGTTGTAGCTTGAATGTGACGGGGTTGACCTGTTCCAGGATGGTGAAGGGACCAACAAATCTGGGACTAAGCTTCTTGGAGGGCAGCCGCAGGCGGATGTCCCTGGTCGAGAGCCAGACCTTCTGTCCCGGAGTAAAGGTGGGACCAGTGATCCTTCTTTGGTCGGCCACCGCCTTGGTCCTGCGCACTGCCCTCTGGAGGTGATGGTGAGCGTTGTCCCAGACTCTCTCGCTCTCCCGGAACCAGTGATCCACTGCGGGGACATCAGATGGTTCTCCATTCCACGGGAAGAGCGGGGGTTGAAATCCTAGGACACATTGAAATGGAGTTAGTCCCGTGGAAGGCTGCCGCAGTGAATTCTGGGCGTACTCAGCCCAGCCCAGAAACTGGTTCCAGGAGTTCTGGTGGCCATGACAGAAAGTCCGAAGGAACCGCCCCACCTCCTGTATTTTCCTCTCGGTTTGTCCGTTGGTTTGTGGGTGGTACCCGGATGAGAGGCTGACGGTCACACCTAGGAGCTTGAAGAACGACTTCCACACCCGAGAGATGAACTGAGGACCTCTATCTGATACAATATCCTCAGGAATTCCATAGTATCGGAAGACATGATTGAAGAGACTTTCAGCGGTTTCCATAGCTGTGGGCAATCCTTTCAAAGGCAGTAGATGACAGAACTTGGAAAACCGATCGACAATGACCAGGATGCAGGTGTTTCCATCCGACGATGGGAGATCCGTCATAAAGTCAACTCCTAGGTGTGACCAGGGGCGGTTCGGGATTGGCAAGGGATGGAGTTTGCCTGCGGGGAGATGACGTGGACTCTTGGACATGGCGCATTCCTTACAGCCCCGCACATACCTTCTAACATCCCTTGCCATATCCGGCCACCAGAAGCGTTCGGATAACAGCGAGAGAGTGCTGTTGGCCCCAGGATGACCGGTACCCAGAAAAACGTGAGTAGAATGGATGAGATCTACCCGTTGTGTCTGAGGAATGAACTGACGTCCGGGAGGGCAGCCCGGCGGAGTCCTGGGTTCAGGAGTGGCGACGGCTGGAGGAGAGGTCCATTCTATAGGACTGACGATGAGGTGAGTAGGTATGATGTTTGACGGAGTTTCAGACATGTCTTCGGGCTCTGATAGACGAGAAAGGGCGTCTGCACGGACGTTTCTTGACCCTGGTCGATATGAAATGGTGAAATTAAACCTGGTGAAGAAGAGAGCCCATCTTGCCTGACGTGGACAGAGCCGCTTGGCATCGCGGAGGTATTGTAAGTTTTTGTGATCTGTGAACACCTGGAATGGATGTGTAGCTCCCTCCAACCAGTGTCGCCACTCCTCAAGGGCTAACTTGATGGCCAATAATTCCCGATTCCTGATGTCATAGTTTACTTCCGCCGGGCTGAGCTTCCGTGAGAAGTAGGCGCATGGATGGAGGCGTGCAGGGGTACCATGATGCTGGGAAAGTACAGCTCCAACTCCTGTGGTCGACGCATCCACCTCGACTACGAAAGGGAGATCGGGGTCAGGATGTGTGAGTAGTGGAGCTTGTGTGAAGGCCTTTTTCAGGTTCTTGAATGCTTTGGAAGCATCAGGGGTCCAGGTGAGGGTTTTCGGGTGACCTTTGAGGAGATTGGTGATGGAACTGGTGATCTGACTGTAACCTTTTATGAATCTGCGATAGAAATTGGCGAAACCTAGAAATCTTTGAAGTTCTTTTATGGTCTTGGATTCTGGCCAGGAGATGACAGCTTCCACCTTCCCCTCATCCATGCGCACCCCATGATGGTCAATGATGTATCCAAGGAAGTGAATTGATGGTTGATGAAAGGAACATTTCTCTGCCTTCAGATATAGTTGATGCTCACGTAACTTCTGCAGGACCTCCGCAACGTGGTGGTGATGTTCGGCCTCACTCCGGGAGTAGATCAATATATCATCTATATAGACAATGACGAATCGGTGCAGGAACTCCCGGAGTACTTCGTGGATGAAGTTCTGGAATACGGAGGGGGCGTTTACTAATCCATATGACATCACCAGATATTCGTAATGGCCAGTAGGAGTCACAAAGGCAGTCTTCCACTCATCCCCCTCACGTATCCGGATCAGGTTGTACGCACTGCGGAGGTCCAACTTGGTGAATATCCGAGCTGTGCGTAGCTGTTCCAGGGCCGCAGGGACGAGAGGAAGGGGATAACGGAACTTGACAGTGTAACGGTTGATAGCCCGGTAGTCGATACATGGGCGCAGCCCTCCATCTTTCTTGGACACAAAGAAGAAACTGGAAGCTGCAGGAGAAGTGGATGGTCGGATGTACCCCTGACTTAGCGCCTTCTTGATGTATTCCTCCATGGCCTTACTCTCAGGAAGTGACAACGGGTAGATCTTTCCCTTGGGCAGCGGTGCGTCTGGAACGAGGTCAATAGCACAGTCCCATGGCCGGTGCGGGGGTAGCTGGGAAGCTCTCTTGGGGCAAAATACATTGCTGAATTCGGAATAAATCGAAGGAATCTTGACTGACTGGTTAGCCACAGGACTTTCAACAGACGTCACACAGACTGGAATGGGTTTCTGAATTGGTCGAGGAAGGTCAGGGAAACAGTTTGGGAAGCATCCCTTACCCCATCTTAGTATTTCACCTGTGCCCCAAGAGAGGATGGGATCGTGCTTCACCAGCCACGGGCGCCCCAGAATGATGTCGACAGTAGCGCCCTCCAGAACCATTGGATGTTTTCGGTATGGAACAGTCCGAGTTGCAGGGTTATATCTTCACATTTACGTTGAACTTGTCTTCGGGATAGCAGTTCTCCGGTTATGGAGTGGATCTGATATTTGTTTGATGTGATGGTTGTACGGAGTTTGAGTTGGCGGCAGAGGGCACCCGATATGAAATTGCCAGCTGACCCGGAGTCAAGGAGAGCGGAGACTGAAACAGAATAAGTGGGAGTAATTATTTTTACATTGGTGGTCAGAGGGTGTAAATTTTCAGCGTCCGACTGGACGACACTCACCCAAGAACGAGTCGGTCGGGAGGGGCAGTTCAGTCGGAGATGTCCACTAGCTCCACAATACAAACACAAACCCCGGGTCAGCCTCCTCTGCCGCTCGGTGGAAGATAATTTCCTGGAGTCCAGAATCATGGGTTCAGAGGCTGGTTCTGGAGGGGTCATTCCCTCTGGTGAACGGAGGAGTGCGGGTATTGTGGCTGTGGTTTCGGTGTGATAGGAAGACATGCGGTCAGAACATCTGATGGAATGTTGTATGAAGCTTTCTAATCCTTGGTGATCGTCATGAGCAGCCAGCTGTAAACGGAGTTTGGGCTCCAGGCCTAGCCGGTAGGTGGTGAGGAGAGATCGCTCGTTCCATCCACTAGCAGCAGCGAGGGTTCTGAATTTCAAGGAATATTCTTGGATAGACATAGTACCTTGTTTTAAATGATACAGTTGTTCTCCCGCTGTGATGTCGCTGTCTGACTGACCAAAAACCTCCTTAAAATGAGCCGTGAATGCCCGGATGGAACGAGTCACCGGACCTTCCTGGAGCCACAATGTTTCTGCCCACTGCAGTGCGGGACCTGTAAGCAGTGAAATGATAAAGGCAATTTGAGATTGATCTGTCGGATATAATGCTGGTTGCATGGTAAACACCAAGGAACATTGTAGGAGCCATGGGCCGGGCCATGGGACTGGAGGGAAGAGGGGAAGAAGAACTGCTCGGTGCCGGTGATGATTCGCTGGGTGAGACCGGTGCTGGAATGACTGGAGCTCGAAGAAGAACCTTCTTGAGCGAATCCACCAGCTCCTGAAATGGATCGGAGGTGCTCATGCTGTGATATGTCGTCGGTCCGGGCTTCTGTTACGGACACAGACGAGCAAGACAGGGATATCAACAAAGGTGAGTTTATTGAATCACAGCAGAGTAAATGTTCAACAGAGGAGAGTCCGGTTGAGGTAAGTGGATCGGGTGAGACTTAACTTTGAGTATGAAGATGAACAGATAATGATACTTGATTTCTTGTTGCAGGTTTCCGGGACTGGATCGGATGACTTCCGCACACACACACACTGATGACTTGGCTGGAGAGACAAGGACGACAGGACTGGAACATAAGAGAGTACAGGTAAGTATTTCACAGGTAAGTAAAGTTTGTGACTTCTTGGCGATAGGCACAATATGTCCGCTTTGTACAAACGAGCCCGGACAAAGACTGCAGTGTGATGTGTGCTTAAGTAGGTGACTGGTGATAGGTGTTTAGAATTCCGGTGATTGAGAACGTTGGATGTGAGTGGTGGAAGAGCCTGGCCAATCCGTGACAATAGGTGGGTTATACGACTAGTCATCTATCATAACGCATGCATAAAACAGTAGAAAGACAAATACAAATACAACAGAAAAAATTAAAATACAATGCAGTAATACTGTACACAATGACCTGGGCTATGTGTGATAGGAAGGTCAAAGAAAGGTTTGTCTGTGAATGAATAGGAAAGAGTCTATTTCTATAGGCATTGTGTCTTTCCTATGGGCAAATGTGCATTCTTTTGGGCAATAAAACCTCTTATCAGATGGTAGTCCTGGCAACTGAGCCCTTTTAGGGTGTTAGTTGCTTTGGGGGGTTGTCTCCAGAGCGCTGGCTTGTTGGATTTAAATACTATTTGTTAAATGTAACAAATAACTGTATGTCTGATTGGTCCAGATGCTACACCATACATGCATATATATATATATGTATATATATATATATATATATATATATATATATAAAAAAAAACACGCACAAGTTAAAAACACAAGTTATTCCAACCTCTTCCCGGCAAGGCTTACCCATCCGACGCTTCAAGTATTGGACTCCTGTCGGACGCTGCAAGAGCCTCGTACACGAGTAAGTTACTTCAACCTCTTCTCGGCGAGGCTTATCCATCTGACGCCTTCGAGTATTGAACTCCCGTCAGATGCTGCAAGAGCCTTGCACACGAGTAAGTTACTCCAACCTCTTTCCGGCGAGGCTTACCCATTTGATGTTGTGCGTATTGAACTCCCGTCGGATGCTGGAAGAGCCTTGCACACATGAGTAAGTTACTCCAACCTCTTCTCGGTGAGGCTTATCCATCCGACGCCTTCGAGTATTGAACTCCCGTCGGATGCTGCAAGAGCCTTGCACACGAGTAAGTTACTCCAACCTCTTTCCGGCTAAGCGTACCCATCCGGGTATGTCGTGCGTATTGAACTCCCGTCGGATGCTGGAAGAGCCTCGCACACATGAGTAAGTTACTCCAACCTTACCTCACCTTCTTCCATCCAACTACTGACCCATCTAATGCCGTGAGTGTTGAACTCCCGTCAAATGCAAAGCACCTCCAGCCGGGCACTTTAACCCTCTGGGGTCTGAGGTGATTTTGGGGCACTTTAGATGTTTTGACATGCCTTGACATTTGTGTTTATTTCAGCTACTTATAACATACTACTGGCCAACATATAATTTTTTTGTATTCAGCACAAACGGTGTTACAATAAAATGTGAGCAAGATGGATGTACATGTTTGCATTTTTTAGAAAAAAAAAAAGATTATGCATGTGTGGTGTCGCCATCTGTCCTGTGGGTGGCACTATTGGGATGTTTGAGTAATCTAAGGGTTGCGAAAGAGAGAACAGTTTGCAGTAAAGAAGGAGTTCATAAGTTACCTGTGTCTTGCGTGTGTTTTCCTATTCTACGACATAACATACTGGCGACAAGGATGCCGTGGAATTTAAGTCAACCTACACCATTTCTACAAAATGTGGGAGAGCCGCAGATGCCATTTAAGGCATGGATTCGTGTTTTTGAAAACTATGTCTTGGCCATGGACGAAGTGCTCTCAGATCCGAAAATGCGCTCTGCTAATCCATTGCCTGGGGGCAGAAGGCCAGAGACTATTTTACACGATTACTGTTGCAGATGATAAATACGACACGGCATTACAAGCTATCCGCACATTTTTTGAGCCGAAAGTGAATGTGGTAGCTGAACGGTACAGATTTTGCCAGTGAGGACAACGTCATGGTGAAACTACGGATCAATATGTTGTGGCGCTTAAGGAGTTAGCGGCTACATGTGAATTCGGGTCCATGGAGGAAGAAATGATCCGGGATCAACTTGTTGAAAAAACAAATTCAACCTGTATACGGGAACGTTTACTATTAGAAGTGGATCTTATTTTAAAAAAGGCTGTCACCATCGCTGGTCAAATAGAAACTGCAGTGGCCGAGGCAAAAGTGATGAGCAAACAAGCAGACGGCACAGTACAAGTTATCCAGCAATCACGATATCAGCACAGCAAACTCAGCCGCGAAACAGGGAAGAATGCACAGACATTACGAGGAGCAGCCATGCCGCCACGCACACCCATGTCTCAAGGGAAAACATGCAGGTGTGGTTCCAAAACAGCATACTGCTAACTTCCAAAAATGCCCTGCTAAAGAAGCTATCTGCAATGCATGTAAGAAGAGAGGGCATTTCGCTAAAGTGTGTCGTGGACACAAACACGTAAGTGAGATTTCAATTCCTGATGTGACTGTGCTTACTGTAGAAAGCCCTTCTCGTGACACAAGCAAGATAATGTGTATTGTTTAAATCAGCGCATTTGGAACCACACAGAATGTAAATTTAATGCTGGATACAGACTCAGCGGTATCAATTCTTCCAATGTCATTGTGCACTCATATATTTTCCTACTGCTACTCTTATGGAAGCAAAGCTGAATTTAGTGAGTTATGGTGGACATACCATTCCAGTAATGGGCTGTTTGGAAACTGAGGTCATGTATGATGATTGGCGTGCTACAGCAGAACTGTTCGTTGTAAACACTGGCACTGCGGTGTTGGGCCGAGATTTGTTTGCAGCCTTAGAACTGCAGCTGTTTGACGGCCGTATTGTTACATCGCAATGCTACCCAATAAATTCAGCTGACACTACTATGAAACCTGAGAAACAGGGTTGTGCACAAGGATTCACACACCTAGTCAAGGTCCGTGCTGATGTGAAACCAGTACAGCAAAAATTCCGCCGGCTTCCATTTGCAATCCGCGAGGCTGTTTCACAGGAATTGAAGCAGCTCATTCAGCAGGATGTGATTGAACCCATTGAATCGTCTGAATGGGTCTCGCCAATCGCGGTAACAAAAAAAAAAAAAAAAAGGAAAAAAACGGTTTTGTGTGGATTTGTGAGAACCCAATAGAGCCATAGTGGTGGACAGTTTTCCACTTCCTCACATGGAGGAAATGTTTGCGAAACTGAAGGGATCAACTGTCTTTTCAACCTTGGATCTGCAGAGTGCCTATCACCAAGTCCTACTCCATGAGGATAGCCGTAGCCTCACTTCATTCATTACTCACGACGGCTTATTTCGCTACAAGAGAGTACCGTATGGTCTGGCTTCAGGGCCGAGCTGTTTTCAGAGACTGATGTCGACTGTACTAAAGGAACTTACAGGTGTTCAGTGCTATCTGGACGACATTATTGTTTCAGGAATGACATCTGAGGAACACGACAGGAACTTAGACGCAACACTTCAGCGTCTGGAAGCAACTGGACTTAAGTTGAACTTTGACAAATGCCAGATCAGACAGACGGAGCTGTCATTCTTAGGACACACAATATCAGCTAAGGGACTCTAGCCAGATGTATCTCATGTCCAGGCAGTCTCACATGCACCACCACCACCACCAAAGGATATCACCAGCTTGCATTCTTTCCTTGGGCTCACAGCATGGTATTCAAAGTTTATATCTGATTATTCTGCGAAACCGAGGCATTGTGCGTCAAACCTCTTCTGTGTACTATCCTCGTGCTAATGGAGAAGTTGAACAGTTTAACAGTACTCTGAAGCACACTTTACTAACTGCTTCCCTTAAGGGCAAGGGATGGAAGGAATTCACAAGGGAATTCTTACAAGTCTACCACTCTACACCTCATTCAACTACTCAACGTGCACCTGCTGAACTGCTACATGCAAGACAGATGCGTACTAAACTTCACATCTCAGGATTACAGATACCGCAACATCTTCATCCACCAAAAATGCAAAACATTGTGGATTGAGTGAAACGTGCAGCGAACATCCAAAACATACACTGATTGCAAACGTAGAGCGAAGGAAGTGTCATTCCAACAAGGATCTTTTGTCCGAGTGAAGAGGCCAGGTATTCTTCCTAAGTTGAAATCTGCATTTTCCAAACCATTGAAAGTTCTGGGAAACATTGGGCCTTACTCTTAGACTGTCTGATGGACATACTTGGAATGCTTCGCATCTCACGCCTGTCTCTTCTGG
Source organism: Cirrhinus mrigala (assembly GCA_036247105.1). Lineage (NCBI taxonomy): Eukaryota > Metazoa > Chordata > Actinopteri > Cypriniformes > Cyprinidae > Cirrhinus > Cirrhinus mrigala. The sequence continues at coordinate 216,622 of JAMKFB010000300.1, forward strand.
ACAGGAGGATAGTGGGATACAGGAGATGGCTAACTTTGATTATGACTGTACAATGCAACCCGTGTCAGTGGCTCAGCCTGAAAGACAGGTTAGGGTGAGACGAGCACCAGCGTGGACTTGGGACTATGTGATGAACTAACATTGTTCATTGTTGTCATGTAAATAGTATTTTACGTGGGAAGGTGATGTTTTATAATGCATATAGAGTAAAGTGATGTTCTATAAGAAATGTTATGCATTTGTTGAATCAAGGGAGATGTTAAAGTCATGTTTGACGTGTTGGTACTATTCAGTTGAAACATTGGTACTGCTATGCAATGTGTTGGAATCCCTAAAAAAAAAAAAAAAAAAAAAAATGTGTTGTTGTACCAAATGAGTGGAAGTATAATTGTTTAAAAGAGATCGAGATGTGGTGTCGCCATCTGTCCTGTGGGTGGCACTATTGGGATGTTTGAGTAATCTAAGGGTGGCGAAAAAAAGAACAATTTGCAGTAAAGAAGGAGTTCATACGTTACCTGTGTCTTGTGTGTGTTTTCCTATTCTACGACATAACAGCATGGTTAGTAAGTTTTGGGGAAATAAATGTAGCTGAAATAAGGCCATAAAACTCATACTGAATAGTCCCGAACAAGGCTTTTGAGTAATCACTCTTGTAGGCTAGAATATTTACTTCAAAATGATGTGAAAATGATTGTGCTTACTCTTTCACAGAAAACAATATATTGATGTAAATTTTCTAAGAGATGTTTTGTGATAGAAAGCCATATGCGAGGGAGGGATAATGGCCGTGAATATTTAGTGATTCACACCTGAGAGACAAAAGGCCATCCCCTAATGGCCCATCAGTGTGACTGTCACTATGAGGCAGGTAACAAAGAATGTGAGGAGAGTAAGATAATGAGGGATTTGGGTCATTTGTATTTTATTTACAACACAATATCATCAAAAAATACATAATGATGGTCAAAGATTATTACTGTAACGAGGAGACGGGAGGCAGGCGGATCCATTCGCAGACTTTTATTAACACAACGAGGCAAAGACATGGTCGAAAGGCAGGCAGGGTCAAACAATGGCAAACAGGTGTTTAGACAGCGAGACGAAGAATAGTCCATAAACAGGCGAGGGTCGAACAGCGGCGTACATTATCCAAAGGGCGAAGCAGGAGGATAGTCAGACAGGCGAGAGTCACAAAAGGCAGGCGGCAGGAACAAACGAAACAAATAAACAAGGAAAAACAAACGGAAACCAGACACGAGATACGAGGGAATGCTTTGTATGAATGCAAGAACAATTCAATACTCGGCAAAGTGTAACAGGAAGACCGGGGCTTTTATACAGTCTCTGATTGGGCGCAGGTGGTGGGAGCAGTGGCTGATGGATAATGTAGTCTGGGGTGTAATGCAACAGTCAGTGTGTGATAGGGTGAGAGTGACATCTGGTGGTGAGCGGACAGTGGGACACCGACCAGATTCGTGACATAGCCCCCCCCCCAAGGAGCGGCTTCCAGACGCTCCAACAGCAAAACAGTCCTGGGGAGCGGTGGGAGGGCCAGGAGACTGAGGCAGAACCGGTAGGGAGGAAGCCTTCCAGGGCGAAGCAGGAGGTGCAGAAGCCCTCCAGGGCGGAGCAGGAGGCGCAGGAGCCCTCCAGGGCGGAGCCGGAGGCGCTGGAACCCTCCAGGGCGGAGCCGGAGGCGCAGGAGCCCTCCAGGGCGGAGCCGGAGGCGCTGGAACCCTCCAGGGCGGAGCCGGAGGCGCAGGAGCCCTCCAGGGCGGAGCCGGAGGCGCCGGAGCCTTCCAGGGCGGTGCCGGAGGCGGAGCAGGAGGTGCCGGAGCCCTCCAGGGCGGAGCCGGAGGCCCTGCAGGAGGCCCAGCAGGAGTAGGGGGCGCCGGAACCACAGGGGCCCTCCAGGGCGTAACAGGGGCCCGCGTCATGGGCTGGGACCTGGGGAGAGCAGGGACAGAGGAGACAGACAGAAGAAAGGGAGAAGCAGAGAGCTTTGAGGTTAACACCCCCTCCATAAGAGGTTCTACAGCTGGCGCTGACACCTCTGGAGGCATTGGCGCAGCTTCTCCGACGGGGGAGGCCTCTGGAGCGGACTTGAGACCAGACGGGACCTCTGGAGCGGACTTGAGACCAGACGGGACCTCCGGAGCGGACTTGAGACCAGACGGGACCTCCGGAGCGGGCTTGAGATCAGACGGGAGCTCTGGAGCAGGCTTGAGATCAGACGGGAGCTCTGGAGCAGGCTTGAGGTCTGACGTGACCTCAGGGGCGGACTCGTGAACAGACGTTGACCTCAGGGGCGGACTCGTGAACAGACGTGACCTCAGGGGCGGACTCGTGAACAGACGTGACCTCAGGGGCGGACTCGTGAACAGACGTGACCTCCGGGGCGGACTCGTGAACAGACGTGACCTCCGGGGCAGACTCGTGAACAGACATGACCTTCGGAGTGTAGTGTGCGGCCCACATACTGAGAATGGTGACCGCCCTCGCATTAGTAGACCTGATGTGACTGGACTCTGGGCGGTCAGACGAGGCGTGATGGGGCTCTGGGCCGTCGGGCGGGACGTGACTGGACTCTGGGCTGTCAGGCAGGACGTGACTGGACTCTGGGCCGTCAGGCGGGACGTGACTGGACTCTGGAGCAGCAGCAATAACTTCGTTTGGCTCATGAAGATCAACTGTGGTTTGACTTGGTGCGTGGAGATTGACTGTGACTTGACTTGATTTGTGGAGATCAGTAGTGAACTGCTTTGACTCATGGAGATCAGCGGTGACTTGACTTGGCTCATGGAGATCAGCAGTGACTTGATCTGACACGTGAAGACCAGCGGTGACTTGAACTGACTTGTGAAGATCATTGATTTTACTTGACTCAGGAACCACGGCTGTTACCTTGCTTGACTCAGGAACCACGGCTATGACGTTGCTTGACTCAGGAACCACGGCTATGACGTTGCTTGACGCAGGAACGACCGCTTTGACGTTGCTGGACTTGGAAGCTTGACTGGACTTGGAAGCTTGACTGGACTTGGAAGCTACAGCTGTAGCCTGACTTGACCCTGGAGCAGCGGCTGAAGCTTGACTTGGCTCTGGAATAACAGCAGCAACTTGACTTGGCTCATGAGAATCTGCTGTAGCCTGGCCTGGCTCATGGAAATCCACTGTAATGGGACTTGACTCATGAACAACAGCCGTAACGTGACTTGACTCGCGGGGAACAGCCGTAACTTGGCTTGACTCGTGGAGAACGACAGTCTTGACTTGACTCTGGGGTAGCCGCCGCGGCATGAAGGAGCGCCATTTTAGCTGCCCATACCGTCATTAGGGGTGATTCCAGCACGTGGGCCATCATGGCCACAGGTGGCGTCCAGGTGCTGACCACAGGTTAAGGAATGGCGGCCATCTTGTGGAGTGGCTTGGAGACGGCGGCCATCTTGTGGAGGGGCTTGGAGACGGCAGCCATCTTGTGCAGTGGCTCTGGCGTGGCAGCCATCTTGGCAGTGCTGGGCTCAGGAAAGATGGCTGTAACTTGACTTGACACAGGAACCAGGACCGTAGTTTGACTTGACACTGGAACGACAGCCGTAGCTTGACTTGGCTTGGAAACTTGACTTGACTCAGGAAACACAGCTGCAACTTGACTTGACTTGGAAACTTGACTTGACTCGGGAAACACAGCTGCAACTTGACTTGACTTGGGAACTTGACTTGACTCAGGAAACTCAGCTGCAACTTGACTTGACTTGGAAACTTGACTTGACTCGGGAAACACAGCTGTAACTTTATATGGCTCTTGTATGGCAGCTGTGACGTGACAGAGCTCTGTTGTCGCCGCCATTTTGTGAACGGGCTCCGCCGTCGTCGCCATCTTGTGAGCGCGCACCAGCGCGGCCGCCATTACACGGGCGGGCTGCACGGCCGGCGTTACCGCGATGCCGCGTTGCTTCCCCGCGACACCCACAGTGAGCGATGAACCAGAAATCTGTAGTGCAATGTCTATATATTGTTTTAGAGTCCAGTGGGGCTGATAAAGTGGCATTGAGGAGCGGTAGGGTTCAGAAAGCCCTCCATGGAAGAAAATCATCAGGCACAAATCGTCCATAGAAGTCTGTTTGGCTAACGAAACAAAGTCCAGAATGTACTCCTCAATGGACCGCTCACCTTGTTTTAGACGCACGATCTGAGCTGCTGTATTCTGAGCTGCTGGATCCTCTTTGGCCGAGTATTCTGTAACGAGGAGACGGGAGGCAGGCGGATCCATTCGCAGACTTTTATTAACACAACGAGGCAAAGACATGGTCGAAAGGCAGGCAGGGTCAAACAATGGCAAACAGGTGTTTAGACAGCGAGACGAAGAATAGTCCATAAACAGGCGAGGGTCGAACAGCGGCGTACATTATCCAAAGGGCGAAGCAGGAGGATGGTCAGACAGGCGAGAGTCACAAAAGGCAGGCGGCAGGAACAAACGAAACAAATAAACAAGGAAAAACAAACGGAAACCAGACACGAGATACGAGGGAATGCTTTGTATGAATGCAAGAACAATTCAATACTCGGCAAAGTGTAACAGGAAGACCGGGGCTTTTATACAGTCTCTGATTGGGCGCAGGTGGTGGGAGCAGTGGCTGATGGATAATGTAGTCTGGGGTGTAATGCAACAGTCAGTGTGTGATAGGGTGAGAGTGACATCTGGTGGTGAGCGGCCAGCGGGACACCGACCAGATTCGTGACAATTACTGTACTCACTGACCTAACCACAGAGATATGAACAGACCTTGTGCCATTCCTGTTCAGCAAGTGAAACTAGTAAACCATACCTGATATTTAAGTGTTTGCTGCTTCTTTCCATGGATTCAAGATAAAAATAAATAAATAAATAATAAAAAAATAAATATTTTACGATAGAAAATTAGTGAAGAATAACATGTGATGTTGGTACAGCGCTCTCAGAAGAAAAGTAAAATCAGCAGTAAAAAAATCAGCAAGATTCATCTGCGGTGCAGGTATCAGATAACTAAAAAACAAAAACAAAAACAAAAACATCCCTGAGCATGTTAATATCAGAAGAATCTGTATATAACCTTGTAGTTACAGATTCACACATATAATAATAATAATAATAATAATAATAATAATAAACGCATAATAATAAACATGATCTAAACATTCTTAGACTCGTAGCATTCATCATGTTACAGTGTACACAATATTACTTTTATATCGTATTTTGTTATATATTATATAGAACATGAAAACTTCAGCGCGTCATAAGAAATTTAGATACAATGAACTACCTATCATTTTCAAAATGATTTCAAACATTTTAGTCAGGAATCATAGTTTAGGAAAAAAAAAATCAAGCTAGTAAATGTGTTCAAGCTTGTCAAAATAACAAGTTAACTAATGCAAAAAAAAAAGAAACATTACTTACTCATCAGACTGATCTCTTCCTCTGGATCAGCTGCGCGTCACGTTGTATTCTTCATCTGAGGTGAATTCTGTGTTATTCCTCTCAGCGCGTCTTCTTCCAGAAACGAACAGTAGCCGAGATAAACTTGATGAATCGCCAAGCTTTGTTTACGATGATGTGGGTGCTAACATGCTGCGCCTTGCACGTGGCTATTTATCATATCAAAAGCGAATGTAGCTCGTGGGCGTGATCACATTAAAAATAATTAGCTCTGATGGCAAAACCGTGCATCACGTTGGTTTCATACGGATTACTTTAGCACAGAATACTTGTTTTTGATCAGACTTGATTTATTTAAAAGTAGAGATGTCAAGCTTTCTATAGATATATCTCTCCTGTCTGTGTTCCGAGTATTCACTGAGTTTAAGTTCATTTTATTGACATGTGATGGGTTACTAAATATGTTTATCTTTGTTGAAACTATCTTCGACTACGCCACTCCAATTTACTCTGGGTAGGAGATCCCAAGGCCACCAAAAGAAGGGTCCCGCACGGCTATTCAATTCAATGAATATGCTCAATGCAGAATTACTATAAATAACAATTCACTTTTATTAAATACAATAAATATAATCTCATCTAATTGTGCTCACAAGCTGGCCAAACACTGCTCATATGAGCTGGAAATACAGGAAGTCAGGGGGTAGTACAATGCTTCCAAACCATACCAACCAATACAATGCAAAAAAAAAAAAAAAAAAAAAAAGGAAAATACAATAAACCCTAAAGAAATTACAATCTTCTTACACAGCACACTGACTCATACGGAAAAAAAAAAAAATTATTCAGACACTCTTAACACCCCACACTTGTGCATATGGAAGTGAGAATACCCCTCTTCTGTGATCACACTGAGCAAGGCTATACATCAAGACCTCGCTAGAACACAAAAAAAAAAAAAAAAATCAAAATCAAAACACAAAAGACAAGTCCTGGGCATCACCCAAAAATATAATATTCACAAAACAAAATACAAAAAGAAATGAAGGTGGGAAAAACAGTGATCAACTGAGCTGGACTGAAACAAACTCTAAAAAAGAGAAAACAACATTAAGCAGCAAAACACAATTTGTCAGTCCATATTATACAATCCCACATTCTTAAGTTGGACCATTAAAATTACACACATAAGAAAAGCAAACATTACAATTTCAAATAGAAACCACTGTCTATATATTTATTACAATCAGTGTTAAAATACTAGCTATCCTAGCCTCACAATAAACATTAAAATAAATGCCTTTGAAACTTTTAGCTGATCATACATACACCATAAAGGGGCTATAATCATCGCCATACACATCCTAAAAAAGGAAAGAATTTTAACACTCTCGTTTAGAAGGGTGGTAAATTAGTGCAAGGATACAAGGGTATCCTTTTGATCATTTTACACTATAAAACGACCTACCATAGATCGTCAACCCTCATGTGCAGTATGCTGTACTGCTCATTCAGCATCTGCCACTCGTCCAGCCCAAGTTAACAAATATGAGAGACTCAAAACATCTCCAGTTGACTAAGAGCAATCACATAATTCAAATTACTTCTATACAAAAGAAAATGTTACAAATCGTTTTATACAATAAAATGATTCACTTGAACCACCAGTCAATCGTTAACACTCACGTGCAATATGCAGTGTCCACAAAGTATTTAATTCAGAATAACCAGCATGAAACATCTAAGACGCACATCTAAAAATCAACTGAGAAGCGATTACATGATTACACACCACTCTTCAAAAAGACACTTAAAAAAAAATAACATTAAACAAAAGAAAACCTACCAGCGACGGACAACCACCTGCACACCAAACGATTGAAATGCTGCTAATCGGAAGTACGCATTTAAAGAGAGTCCTACCTACCATCGTAGGTACAACATCGCTTCCTAGTGGCTTGGCTACAGACACATTTCTAAAAGCAGTTCACAGAGAGAGTGAAGACTGAGAAAGCACCCTGTTTATTTTCCTTAATTTAAAGAAGCACACAGTTCAGTTTTTATTGTAAGTGTGCACAAATAAAAGTATGCACTTAATGGTTTCTAATGATGTATAACACTTATTTGTGTGACCAAAATCGACAGAGTATTTTTTAGTGTCTTTCACACTGATCTTAAAAAACGTGAGCTGATCACACCGGCGTGATCATCGACCCCAGGGAGTTAAATTTAATCAAGCCCATCCATCAGCAGGTAGGGTCCACTCAACTGACGCCGTAAGCTGCTCCCGTCAAAAATATGTGGACCTCCCCGGTCAGGCGCCAGAAGGGCTCACCTGTCCAATGCTGCAAGCTGCTCTCGTCAAGAAGCAGAGTGAACCCCCCCCGTTCAGGTTTTCCAAATCATGCTGCTCCTTGTCCAGCGGCTAGTGGGGCCCATCCTCCCAGGACTGCGAGCCGCTCCCATGGGAGAGAGTACGGGCCCCCGGTCTGACAGCCCTAACATGTTGCTTCTCTTTGCATTGGTCGGTAGGGCTCACCGATCTGATGCTGTGCACTGCTCCCATCAAGAAGCGGTATGAGTCCTCCCGATTGAGCGCACCAAATCACGCTGTTCCTCGTCCATCAGCCGGTAGGGCCTGTTCACTTGGCACTGTGAGCTGCTCCTGTCAGAGTTTGTGCGGGCCCTCCCAGTCAAAAGACCAAGTTTCCTCCTGAAACGCCAGCCCGCCAAATTTTTGGTGCTCATTTTGGCGGTTATTCGTCAGGCGGCTGTCCTTTGCTTTGCTCTGGGTTCGGGCCAAAAATTAGAGCTCAGAGCCCTCCCCTCGGACAGCACGCCAAATACGCATAAACTTTACTCTATTCATTATATGTAAGTGTGAACTTGTGAAAGCTTTAAAAAAGACAAATGCCAGAGATCCAGAGTCTCTAGCTAAGGAGAAATATCTGAACACAGTGTGAAATTTTGTTGAGATCTTGTTTAAAATCTTGGAGGAGATGAATATGAGACCACCAGAGTCTTTAGTTTAGGAGAAAAATCTGAGCACAGTGGGTGATTTTTTTTTTTTTTTAGATCTTGTATAAAACATTGGAGGAGACAAATACAAGACCACCAGACTCTTTAGATTAGGAGAAAAATCTGAGCACAGAGTGTAAAGTTGTTGAAATTTCTAAAGCTTTAAAAGGAGACAATTGTGAGAAGCAAAAGTTTCCATATACTCTTCAAGTAACCTAATTTCTGTCTAGGAGAAATATTTTAAATGTTAACAAATTTTAATACAATTTTATTTTATTTTTCTTCCCTCTGGTTAGCTTCAATGTCATTTATCCACACCATTTCAGAGGTGGCCCACTGCCCCTCTACCCTCATCGGCTGAGGTGCCCCTCTAACCAGTGGAACACTGAAGGAGAAGTCCACCATGTTAGATCCTGAAGAGCTTGGAGCCATGGTGTTGCAGAAAGAGCAGGAAGCCGTGGCGGCGTGGGCAGAGCAGGGAGCAGAAACATGGACAGTGAGTTCGTAATTGGCCTCCATGGCCATGACAGGAGAGGCAGTGAGTTCATTGATGGGGCAGACTCGTTGACAGACGAGGCCTCTGGGGCAGACTTGTGGACAGACGAGGCCTCTGGAGTGTAGTGTGCAGCCCACACACTCAAAATGGCCACTGCCAATACTGGCAGCACAGTAGACAGTGGGATACCCGTCGGGCTTGAGGGTGTGGAGGCTGTGAGGTTTGAGAGCGTGGGCTCTATGTGGCTTGGGAGCGTGGGGATTACAGGGATGCCAGCAGCTCGCACTGACATGAGTGGTGGGTCCATCACACTGGCGATCATGATGGGTTAAGACTGAGTGACAGCAATGATATGACATGGCTCTGGGAGATCACCTGAGCCGTCGCGAGGCTCTGGATGAACAGTTGCGACGTGACGTGATTCTGTGAGGTCAGACGGGACCTGGCAAGGCTCTGGCATGAGTGCAGTGGTGTCTTGACTTGACTCAGGGAGGTCTGCCGTGACTTGACTCAGGAAAATCAGTAGTGACTTGACTTGAGAAGAACAGCTGTGGCGTGACTCGACTCAGGAAGATCAGCTGTAGCTTGACTTGACTCATGTAGGTCAAATGTCTCTTGACTTGTCTTAGGAAAAACAGCTTTAGCTTGACTTGGCTTGGGAACAACAGCAGTAACTTGACTTGGCTCATGAAGATCAACTGTGGCTTGACGTGATTCATGAAGATCAGCTGTGGCTTGATTTGGCTCATGAAGAGCAGTTGTGGCTTGACTTTACAGAGAAAACACAGCTGTAACTTGACGTGACTCAGGAACATCAGCTGTAACTTGACTTGCTTTGAGTATGGCAGCCATGACAGGATGAGATTCTGGTAAAGTGGCCATCTTGGCCGGGGACTCTGATGTGGCGGCCATCTTGGCCGGGGACTCTGGCGTGGCGGCCATCTTGTGAACTGGCTTAGGGATGGCAGCCATCTTGTAAATTGGCTTAGGGATGCCAGCCATCTTGTGAACAGGCCCTGGAGCGGCAGGCGTGATGTGAGCAGGCTATGGCTTGGCAGACGTGACGAGTGCAGGCTGTGGCTTGGCAGATGTGACATGAGAAGACTGTGGCTTGATAGACATAACGTGAGCAGGCTTTGGCTTGGCAGGCATGGCGTGAGAGGGTTCTGATGCGACTTGAATAATTCCAGACATGACAGAAAAATTGCCAGATTTGGCAGATACTGGAGGATAGCAGTTCCTCATCAGCAACCACCACAGTAAATGGTGAACCAGCCAACCGAAGTACAAAGTCAATATATCGCTCAAGTGACCATTGAGGGGTATTACGTGGCATTAGACATGGCATGTCCTTAGCCAAACCAAAACAAAAAATGTTCTTTAAGAAAGTCTTGTTAAAGTCTACAGAACAAAGTCCACAGAAGTCCTCCACATAATCCTCTATGGGCCGGTTATCTTGGCGAAGACGAACTAGACGATCTCCTGGATTGATGGTAGATCTGTGCTGCTGGATCTGTATTCTGTAACGGGACTCGTCAGAAGCGTGATAGATCCAAGTGTGAGCTTTATTAAACACAACGTAGTCAGACAGGCAGGGTCGATCTCCAAACAAACAGTGATATGTAGGGAAAGACAAAAGCGTAATCCAATAAACAGGCAGAAGGTCAAAATACCAGTGGGCAGTCCAAAGTAACAAATGAAACAAAACAATGAAAATAACTAAGAAACAAGACGATGACTATAGTCATTGCAATGGCAATGAAACAAATAAACGAGGCAATGAAAACAGGATAAACGCTCGGTAGAGTCCACATCAGCAAAACAATACTTCACAAGGGTCTTCTTCTTCTAATAATGTTTTATGGCGGTTGGCAAACCAACTTTTGGTGCATTACCGCCACCAACCGGACTGGAGTGTGAAGCCCCAACGAGCAGTTAAAAAAAAAAAAAAAAAAATTCTTCCTGCTAGTCCACTTTCTTTTATAAAATTTTATAATTGCACTAAATACTTTAAATTGTTCTGGGTTATCTTTTAAGAGGTTATGTATACTAAAAGTATTTATACCCATTCTATTTATTACCTTAATGAGATCTAATCTTTCTTTTTCATATTTTTTACAACTTATTAAAACATGCTCTATTGTTTCTGCTTGGCCACAATAATTACATTTGCCTGTTTCATAAATCTGAATCAATAAAATCTGAATAAATCTGCTCTAAATATTGCTGTACAATAACATTCTTGGGGGTTTCTTTCTCACTCTTCAATATATTTGTAAGTGTAGATCAACTTTTGGCATTGGGAACAGCCACAGTGGTATATTGGACATTATCACAGCTGGACTAACATTGTAATCTGTAATGCCAGCAACCTGTGCTTCCCTATTAGGACCATCCAAAGCATTTAATGTTTTTGATTCCATGTTCCCAGCATTCTTCTAACACAGCTTTAACTGGATGACTTGCTTTATGGCCTTTAATATTAATCCAATAATTCATTCTTAATTTACACCTACGAAGATATAACAGGGGCTCTCCAACTTCAACCTGCATAGCTGCGATGGGAGATGTTCTGAAAGCACCACATATTCTTAAAGCTTGATTCTGAATTGCTTCAATCTTTTTAACCCTTTCACTGGTGAGTTTAAAATATTCTATCTGACCCCCCAGAGTGAGTTTTTTTTAGGCGACCGTTATTTTAGAACGTTCACTTTATTGTTTCCATGGCGACGCGTCATGATTGACACCGCAGCCACTATAGCGCTGTATGACAGACGTATCGCTTTTATTTCGTTTTTCCTTTTTTATTCAAAATATTCACACACTTGCTTACCATGTCTTCAACTATCTGATATTCCGATTCACGAATACGTGTAAGTGAGTGTATTTTGCCGTTTTAAAACCTTTATAAATGATCTGGATCGTGATCTATAACGCGAGATGGGCGCCGCCATGTTTGTTCGCGCTGCCATTCAGGGAGTCCTGTCAGCCGGATTTACAGCACGTAAATTCACCAGTTTCTCCCGAAATACATGCAAGTAAGTAGCTGGTGAAGTGGGAAAGGAATGGAGTGAATTATATCATTACTTACATTATGTGTATCTGATATAAATCAAACACGTCGGCAAATTATACTTAAATGGATTGTTATTGCTGCTTCCATAGACATCCGTGTGTATTTTACAAACTCTAAATGTATTGTTTTACTAGTACTTATGTGTATTTAAATGTCTGAAACCTAAAATAAACGTTAAGTCGTTGAAAACACTGCTCAATTGTGATTATATGACAAGCGCAGCAAGCGTCTCTCTATGGCTCAGTGCCAGCCAACACGCGAAAACACAGTTTGAATCAGTGTTGCCAACTTTTTTCGATGGAAAGTAGCTAAACCCCACTTGAAAAGTCGTCAAATGTCGCTAAATGACGTCATACGCTCATTAGCATATTAGCTCATTAGCTTACGCCAGTAGGTCGTGTTGTCTTGCGTCTCTGTGCTCACATACTGCTATTTAATGCAGCCAAATTCAATAAAACTGTTTTCACTTATATATTTCATAGATATATTGATATATTTTACGGTTTCTTTTGTCAGACAACGGGGTAAATATGAAATAGTGACTGAAACGCGGCCCATTAGGACTACATAACCAGCTCTCGAAGATATTTATCTACACTAAAATCGTGATTCATAATCACGACATTGTCTAATGAAATAAAATACACATACGATTAAGACAATGGCTGTGCTGTGATTTCGGCTATACTTGCATGTAAAATAGAGTTAGAAGCATCAGAATATCTTTTTTTATCTGAAAGTGCTGCTTCTCTGCCGCTCACTGAACAGAGCAGATGCAGATAGAGAGAGGGAGAGCGCGCGCGCTGGGAAAGCAGGACTTTGCGCTCGCGCGGCAGTACCAGAGAGTATCATAAACTAAATAAGGTTTGTCCAAGAAGTCGCTAGATTTGTCGCTAGGCGCTTTTTCGAAAAAAAGTCGCCAGGGGGGTCTGAAAAGTCGCTAAATCTAGCGACAAAGTCGCCAAGTTGGCAACACTGGTTTGAATTTGGCAGTTGCGTGACGTCACCGAACGTTCTAAATCCCATATGTGGGACCGTACTCCCAGGGGCACAGAAAATAGAATCCCATATGTGGGACCGTACCGCTCAAAGGGTTAAGTAATGATTCGGATGCGAATCCATATATTATACTACCATAATCTAAACTTGATCTAATTAAAGTACTGTAAACTCTTTTTAATGAAACTCTAAATGCACCCCAATCCACTCCTGATAAGCACCGTAAAATGTTTATTCCTGCTTTACATTTCTTGATTAACTTTTTTCTTTTTACTAAAAACAATGACTTGAGTTTTAGACACTGACAGTTTAAAACTCCACTTATTTGCCCATGTCTCTACATCATCAATCGCTTTTTGTAACTTTTTCGCTACATATTCAAAGTTACGTCCTCTCTTCCATATTGCCCCATCATCCGCAAACAGTGCCCTCCCAATGTCACCTTTAACATTACTAAAAACATCATTTATCATAATATTAAAAAGCACCGGACTGCATACGCTTCCTTGAGAAGTTCCATTATCCATCTTATATACTCTGCTCCTATCCTAACCTGAATTGTTCTGTCAATCAGAAAGCTCATGATCCAGTTGTACAATTTACCTCCAATTCCCATACCTTCAAGTTTAATTAAAAGCCCCTCTTTCCAAAGCATATCATATGCTTTCTCAATATCAAAAAAAAAACTGTAATCAATACTTCTTTATTTGCTTGTGCTTTCCTGACATCAGCTTCTAGACTTAAAACAGCATCCATGGAATTCCGTCCCCCACGAAATCCACTCTGATATGGTAAGATAAGTCCTTTTGCTTCTAACACATAATTTAGCCTATATATAATCATTTTTTCCATTATTTTACATAGGTTAGAAGTTAATGCATTTGGTCTATAACTAATTGGATTAGATTTGTCCTTTCCAGGTTTACCTACTGGTACTATAATCCCATGCTTCCATGAAGCAGGAAGTTTTCCTTCATTCCATATCTTATTGAATAGGCTTAATATAATTTTTAAAGATCTATCAGTCAAATGTTGAATCATTACATAACATATATCATCTTTTCCCAGAGATGTATGTCTAACTCCCCCTAGAGCCCTTTTCAACTCGTATAAGGTAAATTCTGTATCTAATGCATCACCAAAATAGTTTCTTTTCTGCATCACATCTGGATGCTGATTCTTATTCTGGATTCTATTCTTTTTAATACTATCAGATATATTATCATCACTATGAACTTTAACAAACACTTCAGCTAACATTTCAGCTTTTTGATTATCTGTTACTGCAATTTTCCCTTCTTCATTTTTTAAAACTGGTATTGTCTGATTTCTATATATTCCTCCCATTTTTCTTATTTTCCCCCATACTTCACTTATGTCAATATCTTTTCCAATCGTACTACACCAATCTCTCCACTATTTCTTTTTAGCTGCTCGAACAATTCTTCTTACTTCCGCTTGGGCTTTTTTATATTTAATGAAACAAACAAATAATTCTTTTTAAGTTTTTTAAAAGCTTTATTCCGAATTTGTACTGTACGACTACATTGCTCGGTCCACCAGGGAACTGCTTTCTTCTTTTTACATGGTCCTTTTTTTCCTATTACATTATTTGCTACATCACACAATACTTTACAGACTTGCCTATTATATTCATCAATATCCTCCACTGAATCCAACTTTATTGCTGTTAAACCTACTTCACTTAAATATTTATATGCCTCCCAATTTGCCTTTTTAAAATTCCATTTTGGAATTGAAACTACATTATTCTCTAATACACTCACACCTACCTTACATACAATCATATAATGATCACTACCCATATTATTTCCTTCCCCCACCTCCCACTCGCACTTTCTTGCCAACACTTCAGACACTAAGGTTAGCTCTAAAGCTGATCCGGTTCCATGTACCAAATCAATTCTAGTATTTCTGCCATCATTTAAACATACTAATCCATGACTATCTCTTCTATAACATCTCCATTATGATCATTATTATTGCTTCCCCACAAAGTGCTATGGGCATTAAAATCCCCACACCAAATTATTTTTTGATTTCCTGGCCCAATTATCTTTTCTAACGCTTTACTTATTCTTCTACAAGGATTATAATAATTTATAACTTTAATTTTTTGATTTCACAAGGGTCTGTTTGGCATGGCCCTCTTTATATGACCACCAAACAGGAAGTAACCATAGAAGCAGCAGAGGGAGCGGCAACAGTCAGTGCATGGGCGTTACAATTAACTTCGGTGGACTTAAACCTGAAAAATTGTGTATATTGTGTATATATCTTTCCGTGGTTGAAATAAAAGTTCAGATGTTCATTCATGTGTTTTTTTTTTTTTTTCATGTGAAGAAGAAAAGACGATCGGTTCATGTGTCGATTGATCTAATAAGGCAATACAGTGATCTGCCACAAAACCATATTTATTGTTTGAATTTATTTTAAAAAATGACAACAATTTAAACCAGAGTCCTTGTTTCATACCAGAGGTAACCTGCTCTATCTTGTCTGCGTGTTGTCAGTTTCCTCTTTGCTCTGCAATGTACTTTTAGCTGTGTGAGAACATGATGTGTAATATGAGGGCGGCATTGTTTGTCGTACATAGCAACAGTAACTAAGAAGGGTGGATTTTTGCAAGGGTCAATAGACTCTATGCACGAACGCTGCTGACGTATTTCCGGTAGAATCTCAGTCAGCCTATTTACTGCTGCATAGCGCATTCTATAGCGAAGTATACTAGCGGCAAAACTCTTTCAGAATATTCATTTGACAGCGATTTATAATTTAAGTATTACATTTAGCATTTAGTATTATATAATTATATATTATAGTAATGGCTTGCAGAAAGTTTAAATATCAACAGCGGGAAGACAGTAGTTCGGCTGAACATTGTTTTGTCCCGTTATGTGAGGCCTCCTCAAAGTTCAACTCTGTACTGAGTTTCCACACTTTTCCCGTGGACGAAGCAACACATAGAAAGTGGATTCACAACATTCGACGTGAGAGATTTAACATGACATGTCATACAAGGGTCTGCAGGTCACCACTTTATTAATGATGATCTGATCGAGCCATCGACCCCTAAAGTGTGTCGCTTGCTGAGGAAGGGGGCAGTACCCACCTTATTCCAGTGGAACGGCTACTCTGTTGCTGAACCAAGGCGCACCGGGGTATGGCAAAAAAGGGAGGTGGACATTCAAGTGGATGAGGATCCCATGCCAATTGGTGCCCAGCATCTGGAACATGATAACTGTTTAGTTCCAGAACCCGCGACAGTTGATAATGCACTGGATCAGACTGAAGATCTCCATAAGGAGGTGGAGCGACTAAGGAGACAGGTGGAGGAGTTGTCGGTCAGTCAAAGATTTTGTTTGGGACGATTTGCGATTGACGATTTGAATAAGTGAGCTCAACAGAGTAATTTAAACAGCTGATTCATTCAGAAACAAGGCAAGCAACTGTCTTTATGAATGGATTACTGAATCATTGAGTCACTTGATTCGTTAAAAAACGTGGATTCATTCTGTAACGAAACACCGCTGTGTTGCTCGGAGACACAAAGCAGTTCTGCTGTGGCAACGCAGGCTTCACAAGCATCATCTGGCACAACACAGGTCGATTGGCGCATCTCTATTTAAAACGTTAACTTTGCTTAGCTAAAGTCTTGATTGTGTCCTCCTACTCTCAAACTATGCGGCTTCTCTGACTTCCTCATCGACCTGAAACATGTCGCCCTCACGCAGATCTCTCCTGTCACCCGATCCTTACTAGAATCTGAGATATTACTTATAGTTAGTAATGTTTATAAAGTAAAATCCAAAATGTATATTAATTTAAAAAAATCACATAAGATGCAAACAATGTACAAAAAATGTAACTAGATAGATATATGAACAAATAAATACAAATAATACAAAGACATATATGAACTGTAAGAAACGGAGACAGCTAGAATCAACATTCGTATGACATTATAGCATAAGAATACTCACCCTCAAAATTGTCGATATAACTGGAAATATATAATTTGAAGCCCTTCTCTTTCTTACTGTTGGGTGTAATAGCTGAATGCCTCACGATACGATTAACATCATTAACCGTTATCCGGGGAAGCTCCTGTAAACAGCGAGTGCAGTGTGTCATCCTCTCCTGCGCCATTTTCACACAGTTATCGCCAATAGCAAAAACGGCTTCCGGTGCTGCACCGGATGTAACTGAGCGGACTGAGACCAAACGCGGAAGTGATCGTGCATAGAGTCTATCAGAAGTTCTGAATTCAGGTGTGGTTAGCACTCACACTACATGCATACTGTGCCCAACCCTGTTGAAAAATCCAACATTGCTGGTCACCAGCATAAGGTATGCTTTGCATGCTGGGACCAGCATGGGATGCTGGTTGCTGGTGTGCTAAATCCCAGCATGGGATGCTGTTGCTGGTTTGCTGGATCCCATCATGGGAAGAAGAAAATATGAGGGATGTTGTGTCAAAAATGATTTATGACATATGATTTATGACACTTGTGACGTCGTGTTCCTGTTTCCCTGCTGTTTATGACACCCTAGGTGTCCAACAGACACCTCTGACCTCCTGTTTCCCAGCTGTTTATGACATCCCAGGTGTCCAACAGACACCTCTGGCCTCCTGTTTCCTGATGTTTATCACGCCCATGTGTTGATCTGAGATTTCTGACCTCCTGTTCCTGTTCCCTGATGACACCTGTTTATGGCGGCGTCCATTTTGTGATCAGGAGATGTTTCAGCCATTTTGTTTTACTGTGTGTTACGTAATCTCGGAGGGTTGGGCCATCAAGCACTCTAGTAGGTCTTTAAATAAGGTTTATGCCATTGTGGTTAAGGTATTGAAGACATTCTTCATTCGGTCTCTACAGTGGCTGGTGTGACTCCAAAAACCGCTAGTTCAGTCAGAAAGATGATGCGTATTTCTCCGGCTAGAGGTCCTGCTGAAATGAGAGAAGAGTTGACTTTTGCACCAAAGAAAAAACAAGGAGTTAGCGTGATTAAGTTTCTCAATGGAGATATGGATGTTGTGAAACGTGATCTCTTCATGGCTCAAGATCTGTCCCCGACATGCTGCTACAGCAGTACCCCTGAGACCGTGCCAGCGATGCCTGATGACAACGCTACGCCTATGGATACCATACCATCGATGCCTAATGACGATTCTGCACCAATGGAAATTGATCCAGCAATGGCTGACGACAGTGCGACACCTACAGTCACCATACCAGCGGTACCTGCCAACAATGCTATACCAATGGAGACCCAGCCATATGCATATGACAACAGCTGGTTGGATAAATATTGCATGCAGCTGGGTTATCACCGCCTGGGCTTCCTCACAACGCCATGCGGCAATGCCGAAGTGCTAGCTAGAGCAGCGGCCTGTGCTGGGATTGACGACTTAGACGGGTGTATCCCCACTGGGGGGTTCAGAATTATAAAAGCCACCATTGTGGTCATACTGGAACACCTTATCAACAAAAAGCTTAAGGAGCTTTGCCAGGGTTGTGAGGTTGATCATCCTAGTCAACTTAGACACTCCTGCTTGTTTGAACCAGACGCCTATTTCTTTGACTCATACTTTGAGGAACTGTCACGTAATCTGGTTAAACCTGAGCTTAAGCACATCATAGCTCAAGCTCTGAACCGGTGTGGTTTAAGGATCAATCCCCAGAGGATCCAGGGATCGGTGGATGCAATTTTGTGTGAACTACGTGACGAGGTTTACATTGTGGAGAAGCTGCGTGAGATCAGAGAAAGAGTCGTTGATACCAACAGTGAGCAGATTGTCTATGACGCTGTGGACTGTTGGAAGGGCGGTGCAAACCCTGAAAAAGTATAATATCACCATGGGAAATACAAGCTGTGTCAATGTTCTGACAAAATGTATATTTAAACAACGTATCAGGTGTGAAATGACCAGCTTACTGTACAAGATCGTTGACGACAATCCTGATGTATCCTTAGCATTAAATGCATGTACTGTTGATTCCAAACGTTTTACAAACCTCAAGAAACAAATGGCGATTGTAAGAGCAATGTCAAATGACTGGCCTGATATGACACGTATGTGTATTAATGCTGGTGAGCCGATTTCTGTGTCTATCAGAAAAATACTAGATCTTATGACTAAATGTGGTAGTAGCATTAGAATTGCTGACATTTTATGTCTGTGTACATATGTATCCGATCTATGTGTGGTGTCGATTTCAAGAAATGATCAGACAGATGTTTGTGAGATTATTGAAGCATTGGTTGGTTACTTGATTGAAAAAAACATTGTGGAGTGTGCGAAGTTTCTTCAGTATATTGATGATGTTTGAACTGTTGGATTCTTTATGAGGTGTTTTTTATAAATAAAAACCAATTCACTTTTCACTCTTATGCGTTATTCTTATGGAGACTCTGTGGGGGCAATATGTCTGAACAGATGATGAAGAAATTTTACTATACACCTTCTTACCCGGGGTCCTTAGGAGGTAAAAAACGATTAAAAGATGCTATTTTAAAGGATACAGGGATTCGCTTAACTGATAAACAAGTTTCAGACTGGTTAGCTGGTGAGGATGCTTACACGTTACACAGAACAGCCCCCCTAAAGTACAAAAGGAATACAGTTTTTGTATATGGTATCGACATGCAGTTTCAGGCAGATCTGGCTGATATGTCCGCTTATGCCAAGGAAAATGACAACAACCATTTTCTACTGACGTGTATAGATTTGTTCAGTAAATATGCATGGACACGTGTGTTAAAAAACAAGAGTGGAATAGAGGTTACTAAAGCTTTTGAGTCCATACTGAAAGAGGGACGTGTACCACTGAAATTACAAACAGATAAAGGAAAGGAATTTTTTAACAAACATTTTCAAAGCATGACAAAAAAGTACAACATCACGCATTTTGCAACAGACACTGAGCTAAAATCGTGCGTTGTCGAACGCTTCAATAGAACCTTAAAAGGGCGTATA
This sequence comes from Cirrhinus mrigala, assembly GCA_036247105.1. Lineage (NCBI taxonomy): Eukaryota > Metazoa > Chordata > Actinopteri > Cypriniformes > Cyprinidae > Cirrhinus > Cirrhinus mrigala. Next base: position 236,636 of record JAMKFB010000300.1, read on the forward strand.
GCGAGATATTTAACAGCTACGAACTCCAGACGATACATCGATATACTTCAAGACATCACGGATAGTTACAACGCTAGTTATCACAGAAGTATCAAGATGCGTCCAATTGATGTGAACAAAGAAAATGTAGCTACAGTGCTACATAACCTATACGGATCTAAGAGACCCCACAGTGCCAAACCAGTATTTAAGTATAAGGTTGGGGACATTGTTAGAATCTCTAAAGTGAGGGGTCCATTTACAAAGGGATATGAGAAAAACTACACAGAGGAGTTTTTCACAGTAAATGAATGCATCCCTCAAGTGCCGTCTGTCTATAGACTCCGTGATTATGATGGTGATGTTATTGATGGGGTTTTTTATGAGGATGAGTTACAAAAAATAGTTGTGAGCAATAACAAAACATTTAAAATAGATAAAATTTTGGACACGAAGAAACGTGGTAGGTCATCAATGGTATTGGTCCAGTGGGTTGGATGGCCTTCCAAATTCAATACATGGGTGAATGAGAGAGATGTGATAGATGTACAGACACCATAAAAACGGCTCGCCCTCTCAGATTTGTACATATTCATTTAAAAGCAACAATGTCTGAAGGTGGGTTTTACGTGACGCTACCATGCAATGCGTCTACCCCGAAAATACTATTTCTAGTTATAGAACCATGCTATCGAGAACTCTAAACCTAAAAGGGGAGTGGGAGGTTGGTTTGATCGAGTTTGAATATCCCATATCGTGGTATACATTTCCAGAGGAGGATGGAGCATATATTGTTACCAACGGCCAAAATAGTTTGGAGGATTTTGAGGACCATGAGCTTCAAGCGGTTGGCGAGGGAATAAACATCAGTATCGAGAATGGTGGTCAAAGTATATCGAAGTTATATAGACATATATAGACATAGAGGTAAAAGACGATCAGAATCAGGACGTGCGTTTCACTTATGGGAAAGTGTGTGCCAAGCTACACTTTAGACCCGTGAAACAGGTTGTTTTTAAAAAAAAAAAAAAAAAAAAAAAAAAGGCTTATTTCAATACTTACAAAATGGATCCTGAGCGTTACGTAGCTTATTACCAAAACCAGGCTGGTAACGGGCTCCCCGGCTATGCGGGGGGCGGAGTAATGTACGGGGCAGGATTGGGAGGCGTATTTAGGGGCCTCTTCAGAATGGCTATACCGTTCCTAAAGCGAGGGTTCAACATAGCCAAACCGCATCTTAAGTCAGCGGCAAAAAACATACTAAGCGATGTTGTTAGCAATACGTTAACACGATCTTTTAACAATAATAACACTCAAGACGGTTCTGGATTAATGGTGATGTCTCGCAAAAGAATATCTAGACCACCGGGTACTAGGAGGAGTGGTCAAACACCGAAGAAAAGAAAGCGTACTCCTAAGAACTCATCAGTTGTAAAACGCAAGCGCAAAACGACGGCAAAACGCATTACAGCAGCAAAAAGGAAGAGAACTGTCAAAACGATATTCTAGATCATGGCCTTATTACATAACATGTCTGAAGAATGTATCAAATCAGAACTTGATTTGTTCACAGTACCACTGACACAAACCGCTATTGAAAAAAATACCTATATAGAGGTTCCGCCATTATCAGCGATTTCAGACACAGCACCATTGGAGTTTTTTATTGCAGGGACTGGCGAGGATTACATTGACCTAAACAACACATTGCTTTTTTTACGGGTCAAGATTACTAAACCTGACGGCTCGGATATTGACGATGGAGTGCCTGTGGGGCTCATCAACTATGCTGGAGCAACGATATTTTCACAAGTGGATGTATCGTTGGGGGATCGTTTGATATCGCAGAGCACAAGCACACATCCTTATCGTTGTCTTATTGAGTGTCTTCTTAATTATGATAAAAACACTCTGGAGACACTTTTCTCTGCCGGGCTTTTTTACAAAGATAGTGCGGGTCATATGGATGTTGCGAACCCTGCGGGGGAAAATCATGGGTTGGCGAAGAGAGCGGCTTTTACCAACGCCAGTAATGTTGTGGAGCTACTAGCTCCCATCCACAGTGATATTTTCTTTCAAGAAAAGCTAATGCTTAATGGTGTGGATATTAAAGTTCGTATGACAAGAGGTAAAGATGAATTCTGTTTAATGAGGAGTGACGCAGTGGCTTATAAACTAAACATTGTATCAGCCTCGCTATTTGTGAAAAAAGTGAGCGAGTCTCCCACTGTAAGATAAGGCCAAGCGCATGCATGAGAGATTATTATTAATTGGGGAAAGTGTGTGTGTTAGATTTTTTTAGGAGATATGGAAGTAGTGGAGAGAGGGTAAGATAGAATTGTTTTTAAGTGGAGTTGGTTAGATAAGTTTGAGGGAGGGGAGTGTGAGTGGGGGTGGTGTTTTGGTTGGAGGGAAGGGGAAGTGTGGTTTTTAAAGGGGAAGGGTTTTTGGTTAGGTAAGTGGGTTTGGGGTAAGGTGTGGGGTGGTATTATGGTAAAAAGATTGTGGGGGAAGAGAATTAAGGTGGGTGGGGGTGGGGTTGAGGGATGGTAGGGTTGGGGTTAATATTGGATAGGGGAGTAGGGTTTTATAGTTTTTTGATGGGAGAGTGAGTAGGTGTGGGGGTGGGTAGGAAGTATTGGGGGGTGTAGAGATTAGATGGATTAAGATATAGAATGTGGGGGGTTGGGGGGGGGGGGGGGATGAATAATTGATAGGTGATTGGAGGAGGGGTTGTGTTGTAGTTTGATAGAGGGTGGGTATGGATATTAATAAGGTATGGGTTGGAGTGTTGGGAGGGATTGTGTGTATGGGTGATGATGTGGGTGGATTTAGGTATTATGGGTGGGGGGGGGGGGGGTTGATGAGTGGTTTTTTTTTTTTTTTGTGGTTATAGTTGAATGGAGAATATGAGGGTTGGGATGGGTTATAGATGGGTAGGTGGGGTGGTAGTAAGGGGGTAGAAGTAAGGGTTTAAAATGTTGTTGTGGTAATTATGGGGGTGGGGGTTGTGTGTGTATATTGGAGATAGAAAAGGTGTTATAGGGGATGGAGTGGGTATGTTATATTTTTTAGGGGGGGGGGGGGGGGAGGGGTGTGTGAGGGGGGGGGTTGTTTAATTTAATGGTTAAGGGAAATTATTGGTGATTTGGTAGGGAGTGGAAGGTTGTTAATAGAGGGGTATTGTAGATATTGATTGGGAATTGGTGGGATGAGGTATATGTGGGGGGGTATGATGGGGGGTTGTGGGAGAGTAATGTGGGGATTAGGGGTGGGGATATGTACATGGATGTAATGTCGGGATAATGGATGATGGTGTTGTTATTAAAAGTATTTAGGGGAATATATTATTTTGGGGTTTTTTAATTTTGGTTTATATTGTATATGTATAATTGGTTGTAAATGGAGGTATAGGGGATAAAAATGGATTATGTGAGTGTAATGGATTTATATTTATATATGATATAACAATAGAATATAAGGGAGTTTTATAGATTAACTGTATATTTATTTTTTGACAACAAATTAACTCTTAAGCTTATGATGAGGTATATAATGATTTATGTTAAAAGTGTTTTTAAATTAATAAAATGTGAAAGATTGGTAATAGTAATGGGGGGGATGTGGTGATTTATGATGAGGACAGAATAATTGGACGATGGCGTGCTCAGGAGAGTTCTCTTTGTTTTTTTATTCTTTTCGGACGAGTTTACCGTTGAAGGGGTATAGGGTTTTTTACTCTTTTCGGATGAAGTCATTGTTGAAGGGGTTTTGATTTTGAGAGAGTTAATAGCATGTCTAACATAATGATTTGCTATTGTTGAATATGGTATATTTAATGTTGCAAAGGCGTCTAGAAACTCATGCCATCCTGATGGTCTTCGCTCATCTGCAATCTTCTGCGGAGCTGTCACACTTTTAACTAAGTCCAGTATATGTGAACCTGGGATTGTTCTACCTTTAAACACAAACTCACCAGTCTCAGTCCATGCTGCAATGTCTTTAGCTTTAGACATTTTATCTAAAATGTATCGAATATTTTTTACATTCCTCTGTGGAACATTCTTCAAAACTTCGTCCATAACTACATCTGTAACATCATGGATGTCGGGGGCAGATGACGGTTGTTGCACATTATTAGCCTCATCTGGTGTCGGAAGACTTAGTGTTAATGTGTTGGTCTCCATGTCCCCCAGCCTAGCCATTGTTAAATACCTCTGTAGAACAGCAGTGTACTGCTTGGCTTTCTCATATGGATCTAGATTAGTTTTGTGCAAAATATTTCTTATAGTCGTATCCAGATCATTCTCTACAACCTGCTGTAAAGACTCACGCTGGTTGGCTGTTCTCAATCTATCCAGTTGGTGTTGCGGAACAATGTACATCTTATCTGTAAATTCCATCTTAGACATTATTTCGATGCAACCAAACTGGATATAAAGGGTAGTGCTACACTTAAAAGAGGTATAAGAAATCCGCCCTGCTGGTTAATCATCTGTCTCTTTCTCCTTACCCCCACTTTTTTATTTGCAACAAATGTGATCTCGGCTTTTCTCCTCTTCAGTTTCTGGTACTGTTTCGAGGTGAGCGGTACATTACCATGGAGGACGTTGAGAGCTAGCTCACACAATGATATTATGAACTCATCTGAAGCTGTCTGTAAAATAACACGTCTTTGTTTTGGTGTACCTTTTAATAGCATCTTCAATAAAGACATGTTTCTTAAAAGTCTTGCAGACATATTCCACCCCTAAAATGTCACCCCGTCACTATTTTCTTTTCTGGAGATACACCACTGGATATTGTGAAAGCAGTGCAGTTCTGAGACGATACTGCTCAGGGGTTTTAGCTTTATAATCGATCATAAGGTATCCATAAGGTTCGCTGGTGGCATCTTGATAACATTCCATGAAAAATTTTGTGTTTTTTGGATACATTTGTTTTGCTAACACATTAATCTGGGTGACGTCTCTAGGATTTTTAAAAATCACAAGATAGTTCGTGTTCAAGCTGATGGTCCTACTGGACTTACCCTGAAAAAATAAATTCTGGACAATATACACAGCACTCAAATTTTTGTGATGAACATATTGCGTGAAAACCCGTTCGACCTCAGTATTATTGCTAGCATGTTTCATAACATCGTCCAAAATCAAAAAATTTATTTTATCAGGGGGGAATAAATGGTCATCATTCAAAGTCTGTGGGATACCTTCAATAAATTTAATATCATACATTTTCAACAATTCATCAATACCAGACTGTGACGGGGGGAGGGAGACGAGAGGCGAGTGGATCCATATGCAAGCTTTTATTTAAAACGCGAGACAAAGACATGGTCGTACAGGCTGGGTCGAGACGGGAGCAGACAGGAATATCAAAGGCAGTGGGAGAGAGTAATCCAATAAATGTGAGCAATAGTCCAAAAGGCAGGCAGCTAGACAGTCCAAACGAGAAACCAGGCCAGAGAACAAAACCAGGAACCAGGAACGAGGAAACTAGGAAACGCTAACAATAACAACAACAGGAAAATACAACCAACCGTGAAGTGCACTGAAAAGGAGCGGGGTTTTTATAGGGCGCCTGATTGGTCACGGGGACTGACGCAATCAGAGCGGTGGAGGATGGGAGATACAGTCCGAGATGCAAAGCGACAGTCAGAGTGAGTGGGTGGAGCGAGAGTGACATCTGGTGGTGAGTAGACAACGGGACACCGACCAGGTTCGTGACACATACAAACTTTACCCTTTGCTGTGGTGTACCCGTATGTTTTGGGTCCAGATGAACAGTATTCTGTGATAAAGTCGTCACTGCCTACCTCATCGGTCAACTCACCTAAATACGGTCCTAGCGGCGGCTCCCAGTCTCCTTCTCTAGTCACATAAATTAAACTGTCCGTATCGCTATAAAGAAGCCTGTCCCCCAACTTGTCCATGAGGTTGTACAGCTCTAGTCTAGCGTGGGCTGTTGTAAAAGCACCAATAAAGACGTTAACATCCCGAGTCTCGTAAAAAGAACCCTCGGCATGACGGTACTGTACAACACAGTGCAACACTGTCAGACAGAAATGTGAAGTACTTAATCTCGTACTGACACCCAAAGATGAAATGAGCAAAATCTTCTGGGTTTGTCAAAAGTTTAGAAGTGGGTAGGTTTTCCCTTAAACAGAACCTCCCCCAAAGACTGTTCAAAAGTAATTTCATAACTGACCGTTGAGCAGGGTTATGAGCAATCTTTTCAGCATCAAGTTTAATCCCCTCTTTTTTATGATAGTCTTCGATGTAAGACCTTTTGTCAGCATCTGTGATCACATCTGACGGGTAGCCAGAGGCCTGCTGTTTGAATTGCAAAAATGTCTTCACATAATCACAAAACAGACTGTCAGATCTCTGTGAAAAATGCCATACCTCGTAGACATTAACCACTACATAACCCTTCTCAATGGCCTTTAACAGTTCAAGACTGACCCAGGTTCCTGTAATTGCTCTTTCATCATCAGTGTGAGCGCAAGGTAAGACTTTGCTTTGCGTCTCCGCACAGGTGCAACAGAGGGGGAACATCAATTGGCCCGCGGAGCGGAGGGGTAACACAGGGTGGAGTAATTTTCGAGGAGGTAACATCTTGGCCTTGATAAAACCGTAGTAATTTTCAATATTTTCGAAATCACTGTGAATTATTTCTGGATGACCAATAGGATAGCTCTTCCGAGCCTGACAATATGGGTAAAGACTCGTAAAATCAACGTATCTGACCTTCTCACCATCAGTAACTTTGTGGTACAATTTGTACGCATTGGTCCTACCACCAAAAAGTGCATCACGTGGTTTCAGTCTCTCTGGCGCTGAATAAGTAGACATGAAATCAATCACATGGGGGTCTGTCTGCTTAAGACTAGCCCATTGACATTCCCACATAACCTCAGTGTCTAAATGGTGAACACGTTGCAAAATCTCAATCCGGTCATTGAACATAGTCATGAGTGTACCAAAAGGAATTTTGGATTGTGGATGAATATAATCAGCTCTGTAACGACAGTCATGACCATGATGATAACAACCTGCGAAGTCTAGAGCCTTTCTCACACCGTCTTTCTCATAAAAACCATCAACATAATACGATCCAAACTTCATCTCACCATGGTTAAGGGCATGGTGGATGTCGACCCCCCCGTGTCTTTTTCACATATTCAAGCCATTCAATCGAAACATTCGAGAATGTCTTGTGTTGGTGGATATATGCATTATTGTGGGTCAATGCTACTGTGTTAGGCTTGAGGAAGTGCGTCTTAAACACACCCATGCAGCATGATGCCAAGGTGGTGTAGCTAAAAGGGTCAATTTGCGTACACTGTATGAATTCCTCTCTATATTTCATGCATGCTTCACGTAGTAAAACTACATCATTCATGCAATACAGACCGATCTCTTTCCTGAAGTCAAATATCTTGCCTGCTAGAGTATCATACCACTGGTCAAATTTAGCCCTAGCACTGTCTGACATGTTGTTATAACCATAGTAATGCTTAGAGGGGTATGGACCTACAAAGTTCTGATTCTCCAACCTATTGAAAAGATGGGGAAAGTAACCCTTCTCGGTGGTGGTCAGATTTAATGCTGCAGATGTCTTCGCTAAAGCCATAGGCAAGAACGAATAGCTGTCGATGTAACGTTGTTTGGCCGTCTCATCAAACATGAAGACTAATCTACATCCTTGCATGACGATTTTGAGTTTAAGGCCTGCTTTGCAAAAATACTCCAATACTAAAAAATGATCAAAGCCTGAAGCGTTGTGGGCCACAAGTGTGTAATTTTTAAACTTAGGTTGTCTAAACTTATTGACGAGTTGTTTCACACAGTCTTCGCCCCTAAATTCATACTTCCTTCCGTCAAAAGTCATGGCACATGCATAATTAGCGACATGTTTACCATTATCGCAACGCGTTTCAAGGTCGTAGTAGATATAGCGGTTGTCAGGCGCTTTAAGGGGGGTGGGCTGTATGAAACATTCGTGCGCACCTCCATGACTGACATTTTCACCACAATAGAGACAAAGGTCAGCAGAGCATTTGTGGGGCTTTGTATTGCTAGCAGCTACATGATAACGTCTACTACATTTGCTGCAATATTTAGTAGTATCACAAGGAGTTCTACCTGATGTATTACCATCGACTGGACGTTTATGTGCGTTAAAACAATACTGTGATTTACAAAATCGTAAACAGTCGGGGCAGTGGATTGTCTTTTTGGGATGTTTGTGGCATTCGCTGTCATTGCAAACAGAGCATGCAAATTTACATTCATGACTCTGTCTATTTTTAGACCCCACATAACAGTAGCTGCACACATAATCTGAACCAATAAATGCTGGGAGATTTTTTATCATGTGGTAATGCCCGTCATGGAGATACAGAAACACTGTTATGTGATGCGGTTTTTCATGCGTTTTATACTTTTCCAATCGCCCGTCGCTAGATCTGTGAAAAACGACAATCTTTATGTTTAAGGCCTTCTCAAACTTTGCGACATCGTTAAAACCTATCAGACTCTGCGATGTGAAACCTGCAGCACTCTGTATAGCCATACCCCTTCTTTCCAATTCCTGATGTGGTGTCTGTGGTTCAAGAAAATGCGCTAAACAAATAGCGAAACACAAATTGGTACCAACATTGGTTGGACTAAATAAGTGCATCTTTTTTCTCTTAATCACTTCATCATGGGCTATGTCTGTAATCTTTCTACGAGCCCCACCACTCTTACTTCTGGCTATGGACACATGTAATTGTAAGGAGTCATCAGCCATCACACCTTCATTACTCTGCATTACAGCTTCAAACTGATCTACAAAAACCTGCTCGTCGTAATCATTACCGGGGGATAATACAGCATTCACATCACGTTTAAGGCTGGGGCCTTTTAGGCTAAGGTTTATAAAACCACCCTGACCAGCCATCTGTCTGGAAAACGTTACCATCTCCGACAGTACATTTTGCACATACATAGTATATGCAGCCAAATCTGTGGATGAGATTTCTCTCAGATTCAGCACTCTGTGTAGCTCTAAACCATTAAAATATGGTCTCGGCACTACAGTGTATTCACCTACAACACCACCATCACGCGCAATTCTGTCAACATCCTCCTGACTTAAACCTGTAAGGTGTCCTGTGAACTCTGGCAAGGGGGTTGCAGAATTATTTAATGCCCCGCTACCTGTCTGTTCAGAATCACTGTTGTGCATCTGGATCATTTGTTCTAGTCTTTCACAAAGATCACGTGAAATTCTACCAGCATCATCGTGACTCAAACCTGTAAGGTGACCTGTGAAATCTGGCAATGGGGTTGCAGAATTATTTAATGACCCGCTACCTGTCTGTTCATTATCCCTGCTGTGCATCCGGATCATTTGTTCTAGTCTTTCGCAAAGATTAGGTTGGGTTGAATCTAACAATTCAGTTTCGGTGGTTAATAGATTCACCGCTAACTCAGGTATGTTATTTAAATTTGTACCCTGCTGTTCGTTGATAGAACTATGGGCTTGTACAACCCTTTCTAACATATCTGTTAGATTTGAATAGTTGGGGCCAAAAAACTCAATCTGTTGATTGATTATGTGCTGTAACTGTTCAGCTATACTTAAATGGTCATGTCTAGCTCTTACAGACGGTCTCTGTTCGCACTCTGATTCACAGCTGTGTATATCATCATCATCTGAACGCCCTCTTTTACCAGCCATTTTAGAAATATACTCTGATTACAGATGTATAGTAAATGAGCCAATCAAGAATTAAGAATACTTCTAATTACAAAATGTCAACATCCACCCGACAACACTGACAACATTACACTACAGTTAGTAATTAATCTGAATAAACCTCAAAATTAAAAAATAAATAATCTACACAGAGCGTGTAAAATACAACCAATACGAATAGACTAAAACTAAATTAACCCTAGCAATACATCCCAACAGTACAAAGCATAAGGCAACCTGTCAGCTCAGGAAAAATGTAGACCTGTACATACTCCTTACACTTGTTAACAAAAATAATCAGGCACGGCCGCCCCCTAAAACAGCATTATTAATACTAGAAAGCAGCGTTACCGTGAGTTGACGTTCTCTGATTTCATCCAGACGACCGCTGTCGATTTTCTTTACTTGTTCAGCAATAGAGTTTGTAGAGCCGTGAATCAGTCTGTGTATCTGGCCGTGTTCAACAGAGTTTGTCAGCAACTGGTCAATATGACTATTGGTTCTTCGAAGATGTTCGACTTGCACATTCAATCTTTCCTCCACGTGTCGGTTATGCTCTGCTTGTTTTTGTAGTCTTTCCTCCACACGCCGGTTATGCTCTGCTTGTTCTTGCAGTCTTTCCTCCACACACTGGTTATGCTCAGCCACAAGGCGATTATATTCTGATTGTTCTTTCAGTCTTTCCTCCACACGACAGTTCTGTTCACGAGCCTCCAACAGTAATTCATGAATGAAGCACTGTTGGTTTGCCGGCAGAGGTTGATCCGTAGTCAGTGTAGATTGTTCGGTAGGAGCCTCAACCGAATTAAGCTCAGCCTCGTGATGATTTGTAATGGGGTCAGTCAGGACCACATTACTTGTAACAGGCGCAGGGGCAACACTGTCCGCAGCGGATATTAGATCTTGATCATCTATATCCTCCACGAAATTATCAGCATGTGTAATGCCTGAAGGTCTATCTGTTACCACAGTACTTGTTATGGCCTCTGAGGCATTTGGCACCACGGCATCACCACAGGCATCCCATCCCTCGATCAGTGCGTCGTCCCAGTTAGCGACATTGTCCAGAGAACTCAGCAAGTCTGCATTGCAGAGATCTATGGGTAATACAGAGATAACAACATTAATGCACTGCAAATTTCCCCCCCAATTATACCATGTTCTTAAAATAAATAGAAGTGTACCCACCAGCTCGTTCATGGACTGTCGTTGGGTTACGATGTGTCAGGGTCGACGTATGACGTTTCCTAGTGCTAAGCCTCGAGGTCGAACCCCTTGTTAATGATTTGTCAAGTCGGGGTCGTTTAGCTGCGCTGTGAGCTTTTAACACGGATCGTCTCTGATCTGAACTGGTCGAAGCAGTTGGTTTTGCGAGGCTTGCAGCGCTGTTCTGGATATCAAACCCCGGCTGGGAAACCAATCCAGCTACATCAGATGCTAGCAAATCTGTAAACAACAAATAAAAGATTTGTTTTAAAAAGTTTAAACTGTATACAACAACGAATATTTTAGAGGAGTCAAGATCTGACCTGAACTGGTTGATGCTAATGGTTCCGGGGGCTCTACAGCTCTATGCTGGATATCAAACCCAGGCTGAGAAACCAATCCGGCTACATCAGATTGTAACAAATCTGTAAACAACGCATAAAAGATTTGTTTTTAAAAAGTTTAAACAGTATACAACAATGGATATTTTAGAGGAATCAAGATCTGACCTGAACTGGTTGATGCTAATGGTTCCGTGGGCTCTGCAGCTCTATGCTGGATATCAAACCCAGGCTGAGAAACCAATCCGGCTACATCAGATGTTAGCAAATCTGTAAACAACAAATAAAAGATTTGTTTTAAAAAAGTTTAAACTGTATACAACAACAAATATTTTAGAGGAATCAAGATCTGACCTGAACTGGTTGATGCTAATGGCTCCGTGGGCTCTGCAGCTCTATGCTGGATATCAAACCCAGGCTGAGAAACCAACAAATCTGTATACATTGCATAAAAGAATTGTTTTAAAAAGTTTAAACTGTATACAGCAACATATATTTTAGAGGTAGAAGAATGTACATCATAATATAATACAACATACCATGCAAGGAACTACTGCTATTGTCAGCAGACTGCTGGTCCGGGTTGTTAATCAATGGAGCTCTAACTAACCACAAATAAGTACAATTAGAAAATAAAATAACTGGATAAAAAGAAAAATGCATACACATGACAACGTAATTACTATAATATAAATATAAAACAATATATAAATCAATACTTACATAGCTGGTCTAGATGATCAAATGCAGTTTGGGCCTTAAAGTATTCTGAATTGTACACACAGATGATTTAAAAACCTGTTAAACATTAAAGTTAAACAGCATAAGAAACATTTTTACAAAGAGAACATCACATGTATAACTTAAAATGTACTCACCATTATTGTAAGCCATTGTAGAAAAGTATTTTCTCAGAGTTTCCTCAGCAACAAATCTCGGGTAGCAGATACACAATCAGCGGCTTTCCGTGAAGCTGATTAAGGTTGAGTGGGGGCACGAGACCATTTGAATGTATGCCAGGTGTAGGCGTGACATGAAAATTTACATAAAAACACACCCACTCAATGCCCTGATCCAATGGGAATGGCTGTTTTATTTTCCAACTATCCTATGAAAAATACCCTCCCAAGATCTACAACTTTATCCTAAATAACTTTACTAGATCTACTGGTAAATAAGCAGGAGTGTTTTAACCAGATAAATAATATAAAGTCAAGATTACAACATGGCCAGAATCCTTGGTAATGTTCGGGGTAAGCATGCATTTACCACTACGTTCCACAATATTGTTAAAAATAAAAAAAGATTAGAATCTAAGGACACTGTTCATATTCTTACAACATATACCATGTAAAATGTTGTAAAACCTTAGTTAGCCATGGTTAATTTAAAAGCAGGCCATTTTACAGTAATCTAGAGCCAAACCAACATTTTTTGTTAAAAAATAAAAAGTAAGGATTTGTGGCTAACCTGTATTTTAACTCATTTATTTCTTGTTTTCCAATCTTAAACCATAGTTAATGTTTAAAGCAATCTGTGTAGAACAACTGAAGATAACACAATAGCGTTAAGCTATCTAGGCTGAATCCACCCCCATTAATTAAAAGTAAAACTCTTAAGAACCATCTTTATTTAACTTTGTTTTTAAAAATCTTAAACATGTTTTAGATATAAAATGTTATTGACCTATATGCTTGTGTTTTTAAATCTAACTACCCCTGAATCAAAACCATCTAGACAACAACAATCTCACATGCTACTTGAATAACAAAGCAGGAGAGTCCTATGTATGATGGGTTATCGTACCCTTCAGCTTTTGTTCAAGCAGGCATTAGACAACAGCCCCGTTAACCAGTATTCATATGGGAATAGCATCGTCTTGTCTAATCCCATCAAGAAAGTCATCAACCATTGTCTAAAGTATAATCCTATGACACAAAGACTGAAGCATTAACATAGACACATTAAAACGACCATCTTCCACTGGAAGGTAGACGCCCAGACACCTTCTTGTTCAGAAGGTAAGAGACATTAACATATAGCCTAAAGATCAGACCACGGTGAGGTGATGACATAAACATAGAGCCAGAATGTCAGGAAGGAGACAGATGACCAAGATGAAAGAATGATTTTAGACATGTTTTAAAATGTTTGATAATTCCAGTCTGGGTAACACATTGCAAGCCAAATACACAACAACAAAGCCCACAGGCAGGAGGGCTAAGCAAGCAAGTCTGGGAACAACTTCATTTCACAGACAGACAACTTCCTGCATGGATTTCATGTAAGTTCTCTTAGAACTTTCTTTATTAACTCTTGTTTGATTTTTTATAAACCCATCTATTGTTTTCTTCATTTACCTTCATAAGTACAAAATATACTGCAACACAGAGGGGCTGCAAAGAACATGCCCGGGCATAACACTTTTTTCAAAAGTATGGTTGGATTAGATAGCTGCGGACTTGGAGAATCGTTTGCCATTTTAATCTATTGAGCACCCATTGATGGCTATAGGGACATCTGTTTGGAAGAGCCTTTCATCCCAAAACAAAAGAACACTACCTCTCTCATCTCATTCATTTCTTGTTCTTATTCAAAGGTATGAAACACCTAGACTGCTTGATGGACCAACACATCCGAGATCACCATAACACATGGTAAAACAAAATGGCTGAAACATCTCCTGATCACAAAATGGACGCCTCCATAAACAGGTGTCATCAGGGAACAGGAACAGGAGGTCAAAAATCTCAGATCAACACATGGGCGTGATAAACATCAGGAAACAGGAGGCCAGAGGTGTCTGTTGGACACCTGGGATGTCATAAACAGCTGGGAAACAGGAGGTCAGAGGTGTCTGTTGGACACCTAGGATGTCATAAACAGCTGGGAAACAGGAGGTCAGAGGTGTCTGTTGGACACCTGGGATGTCATAAACAGCTGGGAAACAGGAGGTCAGAGGTGTCTGTTGGACACCTAGGATGTCATAAACAGCTGGGAAACAGGAGGCCAGAGGTGTCTGTTGGACACCTAGGGTGTCATAAACAGCAGGGAAACAGGAACACGACGTCACAAGTGTCATAAATCATATGTCATAAATCATTTTTGACACAACGTCCCTCATATTTTCTTCTCAGGACTCTTATCAAACATGTGAAGTTTGGGGCAGATCAGACATTGTATGGCTGAGTTATAACAACTTCTATTACCATGGCGAAACATCAAACTTTGTCAGGCTGCCACGGACACGCCCTCCAACGAAAACTCTAGATCTTCGCAATTTAACGTCACAAAGGGCTTTAGATTAGACTGACCAAATTTGGTGTTGATCTGAATAAATCTCTAGGAGGAGTTCGTTCAAGTACGACGCCTGGAAATGGCAAAAATGAGACAAAATTTGCTGGAAAAATTAAAAATATCCGACTTCCTGTTGGGTTTCGGATTTTGCCTCAAGAGACTTTTTTGTAGGTATTGGTGTGTTACATGTGTGTACCGAGTTTCGTAAATGTACTTGAAACGTAGCTCGAGGCGCACTCCGCTGAAAGTGTATAGGTGGCGCTATCGAGCCATTTTGCCACACCCACTTCTGAGACCCATATCAGACGTAAATTTTCGCCAGTTCTGATGCGTGTGCAAAGTTTCGTGAGTTTTCGGGCATGTTTAGGCCCTCAAAAATGCGATTCATTTTGGAGAATAATAATAATAATAATAATAATAATAATAATAATAAATGGAGCAATTCCAATAGGGTCCTCACACCATCGGTGCTCGGGCCCTAATAATAATAATAATAATAATAATAATAATAAACAGAGCAATTTCAATAGGGTCCTCACACCATCGGTGCTCGGGCCCTAATTAAAGCTGCAAGCAGCGATGAAAGGGCCCTCGCACCCGGGCTCATCGCTGATCGGTGGCGAATGGTGGGCACTATGCTTTTCACATAGTAAATTTAGGAAGAATATGTCAGTCATTTATATGTGCCAAACTTCCTGCTGCCAGTTGGTGGCGCTATGTCTATAACTGAATATTGGCATGTAGATGTGTTCAGGCCAGCACTTTTGTCAAATATATGAAGTTTGGTGCAGATTGAACACAGTATGCTTGAGCTAGTGTAAGACATTACATATCTTGTTGCCAACAGGTGGCGCTATGATTATATCTGAATATTGGTCTTTAGGTGTCTTCAGGCAAGTACTCTTACCAAACAAGTGAAGTCTGGTGCAGATCAGACATTGCATGTTTAAGTTAGTGTAAAATAAGCCATTTCCTGTTGCCAACAGGTGGCACTATGATAATAACTGAATATTGGCCTCTAGATGTGTTCAGGCCAGGACTCTTATCGAACATGTGAAGTTTGGGGCAGATCGGACATTGTATGTCTGAGGTACAACAATTTCTATTCCCATGGCGAAACATTGAATTTTGTCAAGCCGCCACGGACACGCCCTTCAACGAAAACTCAAGATCTTCACAATTTAACATCTCAAAGGCCTTTAGAGTAGACTGACCGAATTTGGTGTTGTTCTGAATAAATCTCTAGGAGGAGTCCATTACAGAATAAAACATGTCACTTCCTGTTGCCAGTAGGTGGCGCTATGACTAAAACTGAATATGACTATGGGCACGTGTTCAGGACCGGACTCTTATCAAACATGTGAAGTTTGGGGCAGATCAGACATTGTATGGCTGAGTTATAACAACTTCCTTTTTCATGGCGAATCATCGAAATTTGACAGGCCGCCACGGACACGCCCTCCAACGAAAACTCTAGATCTTCGCAATTTAACGTCACAAAGGGCTTTAGATTAGACTGACCAAATTTGGTGTTGATCTGAATAAATCTCTAGGAGGAGTTCGTTCAAGTACGACGCCTGGAAATGGCAAAAATGAGACAAAATTTGCTGGAAAAATTAAAAATATCCGACTTCCTGTTGGGTTTCGGATTTTACCTCAAGAGACTTTTTTGTAGGTATTGGTGTGTTACATGTGTGTACCGAGTTTCGTAAATGTACTTGAAACGTAGCTCGAGGCGCACTCCGCTGAATGTGTATAGGTGGCGCTATCAAGCCATTTTGCCACACCCACTTCTGAGACCCATATCAGACGTAAATTTTCGCCAGTTCTGATGCGTGTGCAAAGTTTCGTGAGTTTTCGGGCATGTTTATGTTCGGGCCCTCAAAAATGCGATTCATTTTGGAGAAGAATAATAATAATAATAATAATAATAATAATAATTAAAGCTGCAAGCAGCGATGAACGGGCCCTCGCACCCGGGCTCACCGCCGACTGGAAGCGAATGGTGGGCACTATGCTTTTCACATAGTAATTTTAGGAGGAATCTGTCAAAGTCATTAAGATGTGCCAAACTTCCTGCTGCCAGCTGGTGGCGCTATGCCTATAACTGAATATTGGAACGTAGATCTGTTCAGGCGTACACTTTTATCAAAGATACGAACTTTGGTGCAGATTGAACATAGTATGCTTGAGCTAGTGTAAGACATGACATATGCTGCTGCCAACAGGTGGCGCTATGATTATATCTGAATATTGGTCTTTAGATGTCTTCAGACCAGTACTCTTACCAAACATGTGAAGTTTGTGGCAGATCAGACATTGCATGTTTAAGTTAGTGTAAAACAAGCCATTTCCTGTTGCCAGCAGGTGGCGCTATGATTATAATAGAATATTAGCCTTCAGATGTGTTCAGGTCAGGACTCTTATCAAACATGTGAAGTTTGGGGCAGATCAGACATTGTATGGCTGAGTTATAACAACTTCTATTACCATGGCGAAACATCAAACTTTGTCAGGCTGCCACGGACACGCCCTTCAACGAAAACTCAAGATCTTCACAATTTAACATCGCAAAGGTCTTTACATTAGACTGACCAAATATAATGTTGATTTCATGAAATCTGTAGGAGGAGTTTCTCACAGCATAAAACATGTCACTTCCTGTTACCAGCAGGTGGCGCTATGACTATGACTGAATATGATCATGGGTATGTGTTCAGGACCAGACTCTTATCAAACATGTGAAGTTTGGGGCAGATCAGACATTGTATGGCTGAGTTATAACAACTTCCTTTTTCATGGCGAATCATCGAAATTTGACAGGCCGCCACGGACACGCCCTCCAACGAAAACTCTAGATCTTCGCAATTTAACGTCACAAAGGGCTTTAGATTAGACTGACCAAATTTGGTGTTGATCCGAATAAATCTCTAGGAGGAGGAGTTCAAGTACGACGCCTGGAAATGGCAAAAATGAGACAAAATTTGCTGGAAAAATTAAAAATATCCGACTTCCTGTTGGGTTTCGGATTTTGCCTCAAGAGACTTTTTTGTAGGTATTGGTGTGTTACATGTGTGTACCGAGTTTCGTAAATGTACTTGAAACGTAGCTCGAGGCGCACTCTGCTGAATGTGTATAGGTGGCGCTATCGAGCCATTTTGCCACACCCACTTCTGAGACCCATATCAGACGTAAATTTTCGCCAGTTCTGATGCGTGTGCAAAGTTTCGTGAGTTTTCGGGCATGTTTAGGCCCTCAAAAATGCGATTCATTTTGGAGAAGAATAATAATAATAATTAAAGCTGCAAGCAGCGATGAAAGGGCCCTCGCACCCGGGCTCACCACCGATCGGTGGCGAATGGTGGGCACTATGCTTTTCACATAGTAAATTTAGGAGGAATATGTCAAAGTCATTTATATGTGCCAAACTTCCTGCTGCCAGCTGGTGGCGCTATATTAATAACTGAATATTGGCATGTAGATGAGTTCAGGCCAGCACTTTTGTCAAATATATGAAGATTGGTGCATATTGAACATGGCATGCTTGAGTTAGTGTAAGACATTACATATCCTGCTGCCAACAGGTGGCGCTATGATTATAACTGAATATTGGCTTTTAGATGTCTTCAGGCAAGTACTCTTACCAAACATGTGAAGTTTGGTGCAGATCAGACATTGCATGTTTAAGTTAGTGTAAAATAAGTCATTTCCTGTTGCCAACAGGTGGCGCTATGATAATAACTAAATATCGGCCTCTAGATGTGTTCAGGCCAGGACTCTTATCGAACATGTGAAGTTTGGGGCAGATCGGACATTTTATGGCTGAGTTATAACAGCTTCTATTCCGATGGCGAAACATCGAACTTTGTCAAGCCACCATGGACACGCCCTTTAACGAAAACTCAAGATCTTCACAATTTATCATGGCAAAGGCCTTTAGAGTAGACTGACCAAATTTGGTGTTGATCTGAATAAATCTCTAGGTGGAGTTCACTGCAGAGTGCAACATGTCACTTCCTGTTGCCAATAGGTGGCGCTATGACTAAAACTGAATTTGACTATGGGTATGTGTTCAGGACCAGACTCTTATCAAACATGTGAAGTTTGGGGCAGATCAGACATTGTATGGCTGAGTTATAACAACTTCCTTTTTCATGGCGAATCATCGAAATTTGACAGGCCGCCACGGACACGCCCTCCAACGAAAACTCTAGATCTTCGCAATTTAACGTCACATGGGCCTTTAGATTAGACTGACCAAATTTGGTGTTGATCTGAATAAATCTCTAGGAGGAGTTCGTTCAAGTATGACACCTGGAAATGACAAAAATGACTCAAAATTTTCCGGGAAAAATTAAAATAACTTACTTCCTGTTGGGATTTGGATTTCGTACCTGGAGACTTTTTTGTAGGTATTGGTGTGTTACATGTGTGTGCCAATTTTCATACATGTACGTGAAACGTAGCTCGAGGCGCACTCCGCTGAAAGTGTATAGGTGGGGCTGTCGAGCCAATTCACCACACCCACTTCTGAGACCCATATCAGACGTAAATTTTCGCCAGTTCTGATGCGTGTGCAAAGTTTCGTGAGTTTTCGGGCATGTTTAGGCCCTCAAAAATGCGATTCATTTTGGAGAAGAATAATAATAATAATAATAATAATAATAATAATAAACGGAGCAATTCCAATAGGGTCCTCACACCATCGGTGCTCGGGCCCTAATAATAATAATAAACGGAGCAATTCCAATAGGGTCCTCACACCATCGGTGCTCGGGCCCTAATAATAATAATAATAATAATAATAATAATAATAAACGGAGCAATTCAAATAGGGTCCTCACACCATCGGTGCTCGGGCCCTAATAATAATAATAAATGGAGCAATTCCAATAGGGTCCTCACACCATCGGTGCTCGGGCCCTAATAATAATAATAATAATAATAATAATAATAATAAACGGAGCAATTCCAATAGGGTCCTCACACCATCGGTGCTCGGGCCCTAATAAACGGAGCAATTCCAATAGGGTCCTCACACCATCGGTGCTCGGGCCCTAATAATAATAATAATAATAATAATAATAATAATAATAATAAACGGAGCAATTCCAATAGGGTCCTCACACCATCGGTGCTCGGGCCCTAATAATAATAATAATAATAATAATAATAATAATAATAAACAGAGCAATTCCAATAGGGTCCTCACACCATCGGTGCTCGGGCCCTAATAATAATAATAATAATAATAAACGGAGCAATTCCAATAGGGTCCTCACACCATCGGTGCTCGGGCCCTAATAATAATAATAATAATAATAATAAACGGAGCAATTCCAATAGGGTCCTCACACCATCGGTGCTCGGGCCCTAATAATAATAATAATAATAATAATAATAATAATAATAATAATAATAAACGGAGCAATTCCAATAGGGTCCTCACACCATCGGTGCTCGGGCCCTAATAATAATAATAATAATAATAATAATAATAATAATAATAATAATAAACGGAGCAATTCCAATAGGGTCCTCACACCATCGGTGCTCGGGCCCTAATAATTGCAGACCTGATTCACACTCAATTCAGTTTTAATCTTTTCTCTCATATTGCCTCATATCTGTGATCTTTGTCTTTTTTAAGATGTTCTGAATGAAGTGACTCCGGATCTCCAACATTCAGGTAAAGCACTAGACTTTAACTAATTATTTCAGTCTGTTAATTCTCTCTGTGTATTTAGTCTTGCTTTATATATATATATATATATATATATATATATATATATATATATACAGTATATATGTGTGTGTGAGGCAATCTAGAAAAACCCAACACATGGTGAAATTTTACCTTTTTTAGGTTTGTTATTAGAAAATGGAGGCGCGTTTTGGTGAACGTCACGTGACGTTTCTGCATGGAAAAAAAATGTCTACCCATTTTGACACTCAGCCAAAATCAATTTCTTACTACGCCACTTCCTGAAGGGTAGCATATACAATCATTTTAAAAAAGGTCAAGTGATATTTGGGACAACTCAGTATTTAACATTATTTAAACGTTGTTTAGTTATTCCAACAAAACATATTTAAAACAGTATTTTATTTTCTTCGATGTTTGCCCCAGTGTGTTTAGTTTCGGTTTCGTTTTCAAGAGTTTTATTGCGCTGCCTCATTAGTCTACTATTATATTTTATATTTTTGTAGCACAAATAAAAGATAAACAAGGCGTATCTCTATCCGAAATTAAATTAAAACAACACCAGTGAACTATCAGTGTGTACCCAGCTAACAAAAATACGTAACTGTTACGTAACTGCAACGTAATCTGGTGACCAAAGTGTCGTCGTGGCAACTGGAAAAGTGAAGGACCCCTATACTTCACCACAACGTAACTTTGTGATGTTGCCAGTTAGTAACTGCGACGTCGTGGCAACGTTGTGGAGCAATAGTTGTGTGCTGGTAATCAGATGGTAATTTTGGATAATTATTTATTTTCTATAGGCGGACATGCAGTAGTTTAACCTATTTTATGTCCTCATTTGCCCAAACTATAAAACCGATATAAAGTTGGTTCGACGTTTGACGTTGGATGTTAGACAGATATTCAGCCGCGAAAAACTTCAATACATTCTTAGTGAATGAGTACAATTGTATACAAAATGTCTGATCTGAAAAGCATTAGAAGGTAGAACTGAACACACATCGCAGTTTATTTGTTTTAATCTTCATCGATATATTGCAACGCATAAATGCTTTAGCAGCGGCGAGCTTCCGTTTAGGTCAGTTAGGGACCGTCTACAAAGTACATGTGAAAGGATGAAACGATTAATGGTTTTCCTTCTGAATGTTTTTTTTTTTAGTTAACAAAACAAGAGCAATTTGTGCACCAATGTGATAAAGATATAAAGACAAACACTTATAATGCTCACTTGCATTTAAATAAGAAATACTGTAAACAAGATATGTGATTGCGGTTATATATTATTACTATTATTAAATAAATAAAATGAATAAAAGCAAAACAATATTAAAAATCATTATCATTCCATAATCCAGTGGTTATGCAGTAGGATTATTCCAGGTCCTTCTGAGAACATTTTAATGTTCATTGTATTCGCAGAACTGAAGGATCTTTAGATCCTTACATGCAAATTGTTATTGTTGTGTTTTAATTTTGTTTTTGTTTTTTATTCATTTATAATAATTTATTTACATCATTATTTATAATCATTTAATAATCATTAGTTATTCATATAATTATTTAATTATTCATTATTTGATTATTTTGATTATGATTATTAATTATTTTATCATTTATTCATTTATTATTCAATTATGTTTGTATATTTTATATTTCTTATTATTTTTCTTGCTTATGCATTTTCATTATTGTTCAGTCTCATGATTGTGGGGTTTCATGAATTGTTTGGTCTGCATGAATGAGAAATAGATAAGAGGGGATGTTTATGAAAATCCAAGGTTTATGGGATGTCATGAATTAGTTTGATATATCATTGTTTGTTGAATTATGCTCCCCAGACAAAGTCTGAACATTGAGACATACGCAACTAAGACTGTTCAATAAATTCTGTTATACCTTTACCATCATCACTTCGTCTCATGTTCTGCTCTTTTCTGGCTTCCATCAGTCAACTTCTTGACTGACAGAAACCTGTTTAACACTCGTTTTGGGTATTTTGGATACCAGACAAGACCTGCTGTTAACGGGGTTTGGGTACCGACAGCTCTGCTGACTAGTTGTTCTGTTACCGGAAAGACTGATATTTTCTGGCGGGTTCTGGCGTCCGAGGCTGGATCCTAAACATTGTCTTGGCGTGGGGACTTGATCTAACAGAACTATGACACCAAAAAGTTGTTATTGAAATAAACCAATAAATAAATTAATTAAAATTAAATACACGTCTGTATCACCTTCATGGTGTGTGTCTTGTTTCTGTTTTTATAAGAACATTTTTATATTTGTTTTAGTCACAGAACTTTAACAGAACATAGAAATTCAACAATTCAGTCAAAGCTGGCAAAAGTGTTATTTTGCCGTTGCACTGACTTGAATCTGAACATCAATCTAAAAAAAAAAAAAAAAAAAAAGATAAAATATATATTTATGACAGTTTTATATCACAACTTTAAAGGCTATATCTTGTTACAGATTATCAAACATTTTGGTGGTGGTTTTAGCCACAGAACTATAACAGAACAACACAGCTAGAAATGTTATTGTTGTAATAATACTCTGAGAACATTATGTTCTGATAATGTTTTCAGTGGCAAGTTTTATTTTAGTTCCCAGAATATTCTCTTAAAAGGTAGAATAACATTCTCTAAAAACATTCTACAAATGTTTATTAATAACAACATTATCCTCTAACATTCTGATAGATTTAAGTGGGAAGCTTCACATTGGATATTGGATGTGGACTCAAATGATGCTCAGAAGTCAAATTTAGGTCGAAAGTAAAAACCCAACCTTTATTTACACAAGGTCTTATTGAGTTTAACAGAGGTTTAAATGTCGATGTCCATTTGAAAGTAATAGCTTGGTTTGATGTTACCATTATGATGAGAAGTGTTTGCTTTAGTTGGGCAAATTGACTCCTGGCTTTGTGTTTGTTATGGCAAAAACAGCATGAGAAAATGTGGTCAGCTGATGGTTTTCTACGATGATAGTGACATAGTGATCTGATTTCATCTAGACTAACTCTGAAAACTGATTTTCAGCAGAATTTTAATTAGAAAATGTTTTAAAAACAACCAAGATTCTTTGACACAAACATCAAGTATCAGTGTATGAATCTCAACAATGGTGACTTGCTGCAATGTATTATGGCTGTGTCATACAAAACTCATCTAGGGCTCCCAGAATGCACTGCGGCATGAAGCATGTCACCATTGTTGAGATTCATACACTGATTCTTGATGTTTGTGTCTGTCGACGCACTTAGTAGTTTAAAATGATTATAGAAATACTGATTATTTGATCAGAACATTGCTGGATTTTACACTGTTGAAACACATTACTACAGTCACTAATATGAGTTTAATAACTTAGATTAGATGCTAGATCTGATCACTACATGATGATACCATTAATATCAGTGAGAAGTCAACATCACCTGATCACAGCTTTTCTTGACAAATACAGTTACAACTACTAAAGAAAAGATTAAAAAGAGTCAAATTGTTCAACTGAAGCAAATGCTTCTCACCATAATGGTGACATCAAACCAAACCTTTACTTTCAATCAACATCTAAACCTCTGTTAATTTCAATAACTTGTGTAAATGTATGACAGAAATAAAACCAATCTGGTTTATAATAAGTGAAGCTGTTAATGCTGTTTCTGGAGTTATTTAAAGATGCTGGAGCTTGACATCAAACAAAGGTTGTGTTTTCACTTTCAACCAAAATGTGACATCTGACCAATGTAAGTCCAGTGTGTGATGTGAATCTTTATTAGAATGTTAGATGATAATGTTCTAACAATGTTATCAATAAACATTTGTAGAATGTTTTTAGAGAATGTGATCCTACCTTTTAGGAGAGAATATTATGGGAAATAAAATAAAACTTGCCACTGAAAACATTCCCAGAATATGAAATATTTCTAGCTGGGACATACTATTAAAAATAAAAATTATTGAATAATTTAGTTTAAAATAAATACAATCTTCTATCTCAGGTTTAAAGGCTGTGTCTTGTTACAGATTTCATAAAGAACATTTTGCAGTAGTTTTCATTGTCAAAAGTGATGCAGAAGTCACGATATTGACATTTAAAAATCGCTTGTGAAACCTTCAAAAGAGTGTCCTGTATTACTGCCCCCTAGAGGAACATACTGCTGTTTTGACTGAGTTTGACATTCAAACGTATAAATTAATTTAAAATCAATACAGTCTTCTATTTCAACTTTAAAAGATGTGTCTTGTTTCTGATTCTCAAATGCACATTTCAATTCAGGTTTTACTGTCATATGTCGTTCAGGACACATGCTATTAAATTAAAATTTAAATATGTCAATAAATTAATTTAATTGCATGCAGTTTTCTATCACAACTTCAAAAGCTGCGTCTTGTTACTGGTTTCTAGAAGAATATTTTAATGTTGGTTTCAGTCACAGAATTATAAGAGAACACATGCAACTCAGACTGAGTTTCCAATTCAATACATCAATTAGAAGAAAAAAAAAAAAAAAATTCAAGGGTCTTGTTTGTTTCTTTAATAACACTAACTTTTTCTGTTTGTTTTGTTTTTGTTTTTTGAGAAAAAAACAGTCCATATATAGTATATTATTTTATTGATATATAATACATAAATTATCATATGAGTATGGAACAATACAAATTACGATGTAGCAAAATACAATGTAGCTCTAGATATAAATAAACATACATACATAAATATTTCATTATGCATTACCACCACCTACATAGTACAGTCTAGCACTCTTAAGAAAGGCAGTATATTATTCTAGTTTTTTTTTTTTTTTTTTTTTTTAAAAAGATACTGTACATTTGAGTAAAATATTGAGGACGGTCCCATATGTTATTTCAGTGATATGTAATATAGAAAATTTATTCAAACAGGAAATGATACTGCTCAATGAACACTGATATAAAAAAAATAAATAAATCAAATAAAAAAAAATAATAAAAAAACATTACAGAAGGTATTTAAACAGCAAAAATCATGTTTAATAATTACAATTATTGGATGACTGCAACTGACAACCGTGAAAAAATTAGAATTATTGAAAAAAAAAATGTTTTAATTAAATAATTAATTAATTAATGTATTTATTTGTTTATTTAAATTGTTTATTTTGGAGGGTAAACGTTTACATTTTTTGATTCTAAGTAACAGTTGGTAAACAATAAATAAATATAAATATTTGCTCGCTGTCATACAGTACAAAGGGTCAATTTGACATTTTGCATCAAAGATGTTTACATATAGTCCACAAGACAAACTAATAGATGAAATACGTCAGAAGCTTCAGAAAAAAACCTATATGTTTCCCAGAAGACAAAATTACTACAATTTACCCAAAGAGTTTGTGAGTCCTGGAGATGTTTCCTGAAGAATAGTGGACAGTTTAACTGCTCAAGACAAATAAAGGGAAAAAAAGGAATTTAATTCAATATCATGTGTCCTGAATGACATATGACAGCAAAACCTGAATTGAAATGTTCATTTAGGAATCAGAAACAAGACAGACTTTTTGAAGTTGAAATAGAAAACTGTATTGATTTTTAAAAAAATGTATAAGTTTGAATGTCAAACTCAGTCAAAACAGCAGTATGTTCCTCTAGGGGGCATTTTTAAATGTCAATATCGTGACTTCCGCATCACTTTTGACCATGAAAACTACTGCAAAATGTTCTTTATGAAATCTATAACAAGACACAACCTTTGAAGCTGAGGTAAAAGATTGTATTTATTTTAAACTACTTCATGCATTGGTTTCATTTTCAATACTATGTGTTCTACTATAGTTCTGTGACTAAAACCACCATCAACATGTTTTGCTAGAAACCAGTAACAAGACACACCTTTTGAAGTTAGGATAGAAGACTGTACTGATTCTAAATTAATTTATAAGATTGAATGTCAAACTCAGTCAAAACAGCAGTATGTTCCTCTAGGGGGCAGTAATACAGGACACTCTTTTGAAGGTTTCGCAAGCGATTTTTTAATGTCAATATCGTGACTTCTGCATCACTTCTGACAATGAAAACTACTGCAAAATGTTCTTTATGAAATCTGTAACAAGACACAGCCTTTGAAGTTGAGACAGAAGCTTGTATTTATTTTTAACTAAATTATGTATTGCTTTCATGTTCAATAGTATGCGTTCTATTATAGTTTTGTGGCTAAAACCACCACCAAATTGTTCTTTTGGGAATCAGTAACAAGACACACCCTTTAGATTTGAGAAAGAAAACTGCATGCATTTTAAATGAATTTATTAACAGATTTGAATTTAATTCAATGGCATGTATCCTGATTTACATATGACAGTGAAACTTGCATGGAAATGCTCTTTTAGGCCCAAGGAACAAGACACTGCCTTTGCAGTTGAGACAGAAAACTGTACGCATTTTAAATTAATTTATTTAAATAGTTTGAATGTCAAACTCAGTCAAAACAACAGTGTCTTCCTCTAGGCGGCAGTAATACCGGACACTCTTTGGAAGGTTTCACAAGTGATTTTTAAATGTCAGTAGTGTGACTTCTGCATCACTTTTGACAATGAAAACTACTGCAAAATATTTGTTATGAAATTTGTAACAAGACACAGCCTTTGAAGTTAAGATAGAAGAGCGTATGTACTTTACATTGATTGACCTACTCGTTGATATTTCAATATCATGTGCTGTGTTATAGTTTTGTGAATAAAACCAACATTTAAATGTTCGTCTATGAACCAGTAACAAGACACAGGCTTTGAAATTGAGGTGGAACACTGTATGTTTCAAAAATGAATGTGTTAACAGATTCAAATTGAATTCAATAGCGTACATCCTGATTTACGTTTGATAGTGAAAGATGGCTGTAAATATTGATCTTTGAACAAGTAACAAGACACACCACCTGGAGTTCACATATCAAACTGAGTGCATTCTACAATTAATTTATTTAAACTTCTGAATGTCAAATTTGGTCAAAACAAGTTCAATATCTTCCTGTAGGGGGTGGTAAACTGCACAATCTTTGTCATGCTTTACAAGCTTTTTCTCAATGGTTTCATTTCAATAACTTTCGTTGTGCTATAGATCTGTGAATAAAACATATATCTAAATGTTCTTTTATGAACCAGTAATAAGACACACCCCTTAAATTTGAGATTTATGTTTTATACATTTCACAAGTGAAGCATTTAGATGAAATAATTGTACTTTTTGCACCTTGCAGACGGTCCCTATCCTGCACTATTGCATTATAAGCTCTATCAGTTACAATACGTTAAGGCAGATTAAAACGAAACATATTGTGTGTTCTCTTCTACATTTGGAAACAATTAGAACACAGTATGTGTCTTGTCATTGTGCTCAATCGTTAAAGAACTATTGAAGATTTCCAAGGCTGAATCTCTGACAAATGTCAAACATCGACCAACCAACGTTATATCGGTCTCAGCAGCGCATTCTTAAAATAAGAGAAAGACACGATCATTTATGCTTGCTGCAATAAATGGCTTTCTGCGGATATTTCTGCACTAAACAAGTGAATTTTGCCGAGATATTTTCAGAGATGATAGACAAGATGTTATAAATAATTGAATGAAAACCTAATTTTGACCAAAAAAAAAGACATTCAACCTATTTTTCGAATTTCCTGAAAACATCCCAGCGCACCATGTTAAATTCATGTGTAAATTGGGAAAACTTGTCATTGGTTGTTGCGCTGCGCCAATTACGTTTATTATATCAGGGGGCGGTGCTATGTAATCGGCAGCAGTCTCACGAAGGCTTGCTGCTGGTAAGCTGCTTAGATGATCGCTCTTGTCTAATTAACTGAGTTTGGATTGTTTTCAAGTACAAAGCTGAACTTTTATGCTACACATATGATTATTATGTTTGTCTGTGCTCCTAGACAAAGACACAAAGACAGATACACACACACATACAATCGCACTCTTATCCATCTTCCAAGGTTGGCTAGTCCTGGCAGGGCTCTTATCAGTATGGTTGGTTACACATCCCACTATGCGGACAGCATCAAGGAAAAAGCATATGAAATGAACTGAAGTTTACTTTAATGTCTGGTTAAAAACTCTTAGATCTTTGTAACAGTTGTTCCGGTCACTCATGGATCTCCTAGGTCAGGGGTCCTCCCTGACCCCCCCCTCTCCACTTACATCGTGACACCTTGACCCTAGGAGAAAATGGGACTCAGCAGGAAAAAGACACACACACTCTATTTGATCAAGGAAGGGTGAATGAGACAGATCACTTGTTGTTACGAATCTGGTCGGTGTTCTGCGGTCCGCTCACCGCCAGATGTCGCTCTCACCTTATCCACACACTCTTACTGTTGCACCACACCCCGGACTACAACTCCCATCACCCATCGTAACGATTGCGTTGCCTCCTGTAGCCAATCAGGCTCACTATAAAAGCCCCGGACTTTCCCCATGCAAGCCACGGATTGTTGTTGTTTCTATTATTGTTGTTAGCGTTCCCTTGTTTCCGAGTTCCCTGTGTTTAGTTCCCTCGCCTGGCCATCTCGTCTTGACTGTCTCGCCGCCTGCCTACTGGACTCTTGCTCTTGTCATCGGATTATTCTCCTCGTCTTGCCTGTGATTTACCTGTTTGCTCCTGTTTCGACCCTGCCTGTACGACCATGTCTTTGCCTCGTCCCTTTAATAAAAGCTCGCAATTGGATCCGCTCGCCTCTCGTCTTTCACTCTCCGTTACACTTGTAGTACCTTATTAGCATAAAAATCAACCGTATTAGAATCAAGAATATTATTAATCTTATTAATGATTAGACTAATTATTAATATAATTATGAAGATCCAGATGAATTCAGGCATCTACTCCTTCAATATATATATATATATATATGCTCACCAAGCCTGCATTTATGTGATCCAAAGTACAGCAAAACGGTAACATTTTTAGAATATTTTTTCTATTTAAAATGACTGTTTTGGGCTTCCGGTTCTGGTGACTGAGAGAATGGCAGCATAGTCCATCGTCTCCTCTGACGATTTAACTAACAGATCCCCTAAACCTTGAGAACAAATAAAAACTTTAGTTAAAGCAGTCTGTAATAGTGGGATAACAATGGAAACAAGAGAGAAGAGCAGGAAAACTAACACAGACGCCTTGGAAATTGAAGGTAGACAGCAAGGAGGCGCCGGCGCAGCACATGCGTTAGCACACGATGCTAATCGTGCTAACCCGGATAGTGCGCAGATCAATCTGGAACGAATCTTGGAAGAGATTCAAAACTTTCGAAAAGAGAACAACCGTCAACTTGATGAAATCAAGATCGAATTAAACACGACGAATCAAAGGATCGGTCACGCGGAAGATCGTATTGAAGGGATTGAAACGCGAGTGCAAAATGTGGAAGAGACGATGAAAAAAATGATAAAGATGCAGTCGCAGCTGGAAAGCAAGCAGATTGATCAAGAAGGCAGGTCAAGAAGAGACAATATAAGAATATACAACGTGCCCGAGGACATAGAAAAAAATTCCATGAATGACTACGTTGAACAACTGCTGCGAGACACTTTGGATTTTCCTCCGGATACAGAACTGCATGTGGAGAGAGCCCATCAGGCACTCGTACCAAAACCTGGGAAGAATGCGAGACCTAGATCAATCGTAGTGAAATTCCTCAGGTACAAAATGAAAGAAGAAGTGATCTGGAAGGCATGGGCGAAAAAAGATATCTTTGTGGGCCAACAAAAAATCTACTTTGATCACGATTATCCTCCTGCGGTTCTTCAAAAATGAAAGGAATATTCGGAGGTGAAAAAAGCACCTAAAGACAGGAAGATCCGATTTCAAATTCCATACCCGGCAAGACTACCTAACGTTATGCCATCTACAACTAGAAAATGCTGGAGATTATTCACTTGTTTGGACTATAAACCGTTAGATATGTGTTGATCTGACTTCTCTCTTCGTTTTGTTCTATGACAGCACACTACGTCGGACACGTGAGTTATGTTTTTTCCTATCTCATGTAAAGACGATGAACTGGGGGGCCCTGATCACCACGGTGGAAGAGAAGGCTTCCCCTCCAAGCTAGATTTCACCACTAGCTTGTTTCAGGGTCGTTTGTGTGAGACCCCTATCTTGGAAGTTCAATATGTTTGTCAGATTCTTAGAGTTTTCATTATTTGTTTGTCTTTCCTATCTTTTTGATTTTGGTGTTAAATTGAATAGACATATCCAATAACGAAGTAAAAGTAATTCCTTCAATGTGAATGGCCTACTCAACCCTATTAAACGGAAAAAAATCTTAAGTAAAATGAAAAGAGAAAATGCTCATTTGGTGTGCACACACACAGTAGTGAGAAGTGATCAAACACACACACGGTGCAGTGGACAGCCATATTGCTATCGCTATTGCAGCGCCGGGGAGCAGTTGGGGGACTCACCTCAGTCGTGGTTTGGAGGGTGGAGAGAGTGCTGGTTATTCACTCCCTCCACCTTCAATCCCTGCTGGACCTGGGACTCGAACCCGCAACCTTTCGGTTACAAGCCCGACTCCCTAACCATTAGGCCACGGCTGCCCCCAAAACAAAACAAAACAAAACAAAACAAAACAAAACAAAACAAAACAAAACAAAACAAAACAAAACAAAACAAAACAAAACAAAACAAAACAAAACAAAACAAAACAAAACAAAACAAAACAAAACAAAACAAAACAAAACAAGAGAATATTCAAGATGTGTTTGAAACTTTTTATAAAAAATTATATTCTAAAGTGCCTGATGATAGAAATGAGGAGATTGATTGTTTTTTAGACGAATTGGAGTTACCGACCCTTACTGATGAGCAGAATAAATTACTGATAGCAGAAATAACAGCAAATGAAGTGAAAGGGGCTATTACTAAATTAAAGTCTAATAAATGTTCAGGACCTGATGGATTTACTGGGGAGTGGTATAGAGCATTCCAAAAGGAAATAATACCTATCTTGGTCCGTTCTTTCAATTGGGTCTTAAAGAATGCAACAGCCCCGCCATCTTGGAAGGAGGCTGTTATATCTATTATACCAAAAGAAAGAAAAGATAAGCTACAATGTGGATCGTATAGACCTCTATCTGTATTAAATGTTGATTATAGATTGTTTACATCGATTATGGCCAGAAGAATGGAAGAATTCATGCCCAACCTAATAAACCAAGACCAGTCAGGCTTCATTTGTCAGCGCCAAACACAAGATAATATTAGACGCACGTTACATGTTATGAATCATATTAGGAAAAACAAATTAAAAGCAATGATTCTAAGTCTAGATGCTAAAAAAGCTTTTGACCCCGTTAGCTGGACATATCTCTATAAGGTTCTACACAGATTTGGCTTTCATGCAACTATAATTAGAAGTATGCAGGCACGTTATGATAGACCGACTGCAAAAATAAGAATTAATGGTTATTTATCAAAGTCATTTACATTGGAGAGAGGAACCAGGCAAGGATGCCCATGGTCTCCTCAGCTATTTGCACTCAGCTATTTGGAACCCTTAGTACAAAGCATCAGACAGGATAAAACAATCCAAGGTATTAATATAAGATTGCCTGTTACGCAGATGACATACTGATTTATCTTGGAGACCCAGCCAAATCTTTACCTCAACTCATGAGACAATTTCAGAACTCTGGTCCTCTTTCTGGATATAAATTAAATATTGGGAAAACAGAAGTAATTTTATATAACTATATTCCTCCTGCAAATATCAAAGATACATTTACATTAAAATGGCGTACAAAATCTTTTAAATATTTAGGTATCCAATTGACAAAAGACAGAGAAAAAATACAAAAAAAGAATTTTCGTCCATTAACTCTAAAAATTAGAGAAGATCTAACCAGATGGAATTTAATTCCTTTTCTCAGTTTTAGCTCAAGGATTGAAGCAATTAAAATGAACATATTACTAAAATTTCTATATCTATTTCAATGTTTACCTGTAGAAATAACTGCAAAGCAATTCATAGAATGGGATAAAATGTTTTCACAATTCATTTGGCAAGGAAAAAAGCCCAGAGTGCGTTTTAAAACGTTGCAGTTGCCAAAGTATAAAGGAGGATGGGCTCTTCCTTCACTAAAAGATTATTATATAGCAGCACAAATTAAGACCGTGGTGAACTGGTGCTACCCACATTATCATGCTCCGTGGAAGGATATGGAAAGTTATATTTCAAAGAATATCCCAATACAAGCCATACTAACAGATAGCAAATTACGACAATATATAGGAATTATAGAAGACCCACGGACAAAACTCACTTTAAATATCTGGGCAACAGTGATAAAGGAATATAATTTGTTGGAATACAGTACAGTTTTGAAATGGGTTGCTTATGATTCAGACTTCACCCCAAACAGGTTGGATAACAGATTTAAATTGTGGGCAAAAAAGGGAATTACTTGTTTTTGCACCAGTATTGAGAAAGGTGAAATTTTAAGCTTTCAACTACTAAAGGAAAAGTTTTTTCTAAAAAATCAGGACTTCTACAGATACCTCCAGGTTAGAAATTATTATGATCAAAAAATAAAAAGAAAACCTGAAGACAATTTGAATCCATTGATAGACCTGCTTAAGAGGGCATACACATCAGGTATTAGATATAATATTGTTTCTCAGATATACAAGAGTTTGGAAAATATGAAAACACTCTACAATTTATATTAAGGAGAAATGGAGGACAGAATGTGGAATAAACTTTACTGATGAAGAGTGGTCCAATATATGGAAATTTCAATGGAAATCAACTAGTTCACTAAATTGGAAAGAATACTGTTGGAAAAACATTATTAGATATTTTAAAACACCAGTACAAACGGCCAAATACAGTAATATTTCTCCAAAATGTTGGCGAAATTGTGGATGTAATGAATCAAACCATTATCATATATTTTGGGAATGCCTACATATTCAAGAATACTGGAAAGAAATACAAGAGGCTCTTGAATATATCTTTAGAAGAGACATACCTCTAGAAAGCAAATTGCTGTATTTTGGCTATGTATATCCAGATATAGTAACAGCAGATGATAAATACTTTATGAGTGTGCTTTTGGCAGCCAGCAAGAAAGCAATTACACGTAAATGGTTAAACCAAGAGAAACCAACTTTAGATAATTGGATAGATGTGACCATAGAGATTTATACGATGGAAAAGATCACATTTTTGGTCAATTTAAAGAAGAATTCATTCCTGGGAAAATGGAGGAAATGGGTTGAATATGTATCAGAAAGAAGACATGATTTTGTTGTTATAAATAAATGAAAGATATGTAGATATATAGTTACAATATATGTTTATATATATATATATATATACACATACATATATATGTGCATTTGCAAATATGCATATAACCTGTCATCTGAGGTTATTCTGTATGGAATTGATTTAGGACACATGTTCTCACCCTGGATGTATATAGTTTCTTTTTCTTTTTCTTTTCTTCAACGTTATTTCTCGTTGTAAAAAGGAAAACTGGTTATACTGTGAAACAGTTTAACGAAGGCTGAGTATAACTTATAGTTTAAACATACTGTGTAATTGTACACATCCACATATTGTAAAGATAATCTTTGGTTACACTGAGCATTGAATGTAACTTGAAATATGCTATGTGATTGTTTATGATTGTACTCGAATATTCACAATAAATAAAAACAAAATAGAAAAAAAAAGAAAAAAAGAAGAAGATCTCTTCAGCATTTGATTGTCCCCACTAGGCAGCAACAGAAGAGTAGCTGAGGAGACTGTGGTCCCATTTTGGAGGAATTATTTGGAAGATGTTTGAAGGTAGGTGATGTTTACATTCATCATGGAAAAGCATGTTCAGTAGGGTTGGGTGCCATACAAATTTTAACCAGTACGGTACGGTACGATACCTGTAATTCGATGTCTAACTGTACCTTTTTCCGGTACTTTACTCTGTGTAATAACAAACTACTACAATCATTGTCTTTTTTTCAGAAATCCTTGTGTTTTAATTAATCTCATAATCAAATGAAAGCATGAACGTATATTTATTTTTAATTACATGAGAATTAAACCCTTTTATTTTCTGGCAAATAAACAGAGTGAGCTGAGGATCGGCCTGGAGTCAGAGCCTCATGTCATGTCTGACCAGGTGCAGCTACATCGCACACGGCGGTGGATATTACAGTGCTGTGTGAGGGCACAGAGGAAAACCCTGCACAGGGTGAGTCACAGCTGAACTCAGAGAATAATTTGGATTTATATAGTGACATGCACTGTCTGTTTGTCCTGTCCTGACCATGGAGGTCATGACTGAACTAACTGTATATATTGAACTGTGAAATATATATATATATACACAGGTGCATCTCAAAAAATTAGAATATCACAAAAAAGTTCATTTTTTTTAAATTGTAACTTATTTTAAAAAATGAAACTTTCATATATTCTAGATTTATTACATGCAAAGTTTTTTGTTTTAATTTTGATGATTACAGCTTACAGCTCATGAAATCCAGTATCTCAAAATATTAGAATATTTACATTTAAATGTCCATCCCTACAGTATAAATTCCGGGTATCTCTTGCTCTTTGAAACCACACTAATGCGGAAGACTGCTGACTTGGCCAGGAGACCTCCACAAAGAGAGTCAGTCACAGAAGGTCATTACTGAATGGGGTGGCTGTTTACAGAGTGCTGTATCAAAGCATATTAAATGCAAAGTTGACTGGAAGGAAGAAATTGGGTAGGCAAAGGTGCACAAGCAACAGGGATGACCGAAATCTTGAGAATACTGTCAAGTAAAGCCGATTCAGACACTTGGGAGAGCTTCACAAGGAGTAGAATGAAGCCGGAGTCAGTGCATTAAGAGTCACCACGCTCAGACGTCTTCAGGAAAAGGGCTACCAAGCCACTTCTGAAACAGAAACAATGTCAGAAGCATCTTACCTGGGCTAAGGAGAAAAAGAACTGGACTGTTGCTCAGTGGTCCAAAGTCCTCTGTTCAGATAAAAGTAAATTTTGCATTTCATGTTGCAATCATGATCCCAGAGTCTGGAGGAAGACTGGAGAGGCACAGAATCCAAGCTGCTTGAAGTCCAGTGTGAAGTTTCTTAAGTCAGTAATGATTTGGGGTGCTGTGACGTCAAGAAGGGTCTGACTGCAGACATGCACTTGCATTTTCAGAAGTGCACTCTCAGACAAAAGCACTTCCTGAAGTCTTTTTTTAATTTGTATTTTATTCTATTTATTTGTTATTATTTTTTAATTGAATCTCTCAACATTTTACAATGTAAAATGCTGTGCCTCTCTAGTCTTCCTCCAGACTCTGGGATCTGTTGTAAAATGTTGAGGGATTCAATTAAAAAATAATAACAAATAAATAAAATAAAATACAAGTTAAAAAAAGACTTCCGGAAGTGCTGTTGTCTGAGAGTGCACTTCTGAAAATGCAAGTGTGTCTGCAGCCAGACCCTATTGGTGACATCTGCTGGTGTTGGTCCATTGTGTTTTATCAAGTGCAAAGTCAATGCAGCTGTCTAACAGGAGATTTTGGAGAACTTTATGCTTCCATCTGCTGACAAGCTTTATGAAGATGCTGATTTCTTTTTGCAGCAGGACTTTAGCACCTGCCCACAGTACAAAAACCACTTCCAAGTGGTTTGCTGACCATGATATTACTGTGCTTTACTGGCCAGCCAACATGCCTGACCTGAACCCCACTGAGAATCTATGGGATATTTTCAAGAGAAAGATGAGAAACAGTCAATCCAACAATATACAGACGATCTGAAGGCTCAATAGTGCCTCAGCAGTGCCACAGGCTGATCACTTCCATGCCACACTTCACTGATGCTGTCATTTGTGCTAGGAGCAAGTCATTTGCTGTAACATGTGCTGTCGACCAAGTATTGAGTGCATGAACACACTTTAAAGAATTTTTCTGTTTCGCAGATCCGTTATTTGATTGATCTTAGGAAATATTCTAATATTTTGAGATACTGGATTTTTGACTTTCATGAGCTGTAAGCTCTAATCATCAAAATTAAAACAAAAAAAAACTTTAGAAATGTTTTACTTTACATCAGGGTTCCCACGCTTCTTGAAAGCACTTGAATATCAGACACACGGATTCAAGGCCTGGAAAGTACTTTAAAACAAATATAGGTCCTGGAAGGTGCTTGAAATAAACCTGAAACAAATTCAGTTTAGTAGAATGGTGCTATTTCAAATATTTTTTTTATATATGCGAAGTCAAAGACTAAATGAAACAGTGTTAGTGAATGGGGTGGAGATGGGGCAGAGCGAGGAAAAAAATCTTAGCATGCGAGCTGATGCAAACATTGCACAGCCCTGCATGAACCTATGGAGAAGCAGTGCATTTGTGACTGAAAACTACTGTGTGCGACTATAAAAAAATATTTGAGAGCATCAGTGCAAATGACCCTATCAGCATATTTGTGCTTGCGCTGAGCTTCAAAGGTTTCTAACATACATACAACGTGTTTTTGCAGCAGTGAGTAATGTATCCGAATGAATCTGAATGTAGTGTTTACATGAACGCTAAATAAAGTGATCGGGTTGATGTGCGCGTTTGTCACAAGCTTCAAATTTTTTTTTTTTTTTTTTTACATGCGCACACTGCGCAAATATATTGTTACCATTGTTTGCACATAATAACCACTCTCCTACACCGTTTCTTTATTTTGTTAACAGCAGAATTAATATTCATCCATTTCTGGATAAATATTATATATAAACTGTTGTGTCGTGTGCTGTGTGGATGAGCTGCATTGATTATAATAGAAGATTGTGATGACCGAAGGAGAGAGACAGATTTATTGATTAAGGGAGTTTGCAAATGATATTGATTTAATACAACAGTTCTGTGCTGCCCTCGGTATATGTGCAGTATATAACTTGACAGGCAGGTAAACTCTTTCTTGACATCAAGACTCTGAAGACATTAACTCTTCGTCCACAGGTTTATTGACGTTTGCGAAGAAAGGTGAAACTGAAATGTACAAAAGGCACAATCAACACTAAGCTTGCCTTTTAAATGTACAGATTCTCAAAAGAAATGAATTTCCTTTTACTGTTACATGAATTTAAAACAGACATTTTTATTGTATATGAATTAATATAAACTTTTACTGAACTAGGAACAAAAAGACCATTACCACAACAAAAAATCCATTATCTAAAGTGACAGGCTTTTAACAACCAGCTTCCTAAAATGCAACACTGTCTCAAAATACTGATCTGCAATCGTAGATATTGTTTAAAACATTCAGTACATACCCACGATGCTACAACAGGCATAAGATGTCTGCAAATATCACTGAAAAGGCTTCTGAAACACTGAACATGCTGCTCTCTGCTGTAAGCTTGCTTCCTCATTAAAGGTCACATGGACTGACTCTTAAAGGAGCCACATCCACACAAAAGAAAACAGAGAAATAGCTTCAAAAAATAAAAAAACAAGACTTAAAACATAGGAGGTAACAATACAAGTTCACTAAACAAGAAGTTAATATTAAGTGGCTTGCATTGTCTGAACACTATTGCCTGATTTTGCTCTATATCGTCAACGAAAATTGTTTTAAACAAAGTAACAGCTGAGCTGCTGAGCATCTCCATTCAAACACAGCATTGTTTAGTTTATGCATGAATGGGCGTTTTTAAACTAATCTGATTCAATTACCCATTCATAAAGACAGTCACTTGCTTCGTTCCTGAATGAATCAGCCGTTCGAACAAATCAATTCAATGAACGATTCAGTGATAAAATCACTTAATTTTTTTTATACTGATTTCATTTGATTGGTAACTTATTCTTATTCTACTTGTTTTTATTCTGTTGTTTTAATTAGAAATGAAAAAAACTTTTTTTTTTATTTGACAAAAGATGAC
Organism: Cirrhinus mrigala; assembly: GCA_036247105.1. NCBI lineage: Eukaryota > Metazoa > Chordata > Actinopteri > Cypriniformes > Cyprinidae > Cirrhinus > Cirrhinus mrigala. Next base: position 274,839 of record JAMKFB010000300.1, read on the forward strand.
ATTTTTAATAAAGTTAGAAAAATGCCATTACGAAGGTAAAAACTAAATTTCCTGTAAATCACTTTAAGGAGTCAAATATCGTCTTGTAATGGGAAGGCTAATATTTGATCAGAATTCGATTATTGATTAGAAGTGAAGGATTACAAATTTAAGAATCTGTTTAAAATATGCTGATCCTATGCTAGGTTCCAGTATAACAACATGAACTAAAAAGTTATGTATATTGTGACATTCTGGCAGGTTTCCCAAGTTAAGTGTGAATTCTGAGCTCAAGGTACAATGGTGCCTTTTGCTTTAACACCTATGCATTTGAATGACACTTGTATGCTAACTAGATCAAGGCTGGGAAAAACCTTTTACTGGGCTGATTTCCTGTACCACATTTGCATGCTTTGTTTAGATTGATTCCACCTCTATGTACTCCTCCCCCTTGAAACCTATATACTCTGCTGTGCTGAGATTTTGTCAGACGACTTTTTGAAGACTGCAGTGCAGAGCAGCGAGTATCTGAATAAAGAAAAACTTCTGCTTCAAGATATCCAAAAACGTCTCCTGGTCTCTAAGAAAAATTTCCAACAGTTTTGGTGCCGTGATCCGGATAGAGCTCCTCACCTGAATCCAGATTGAAACTTCAAGCTCAACAACGATCTGACTTCGTTCCAGACTGAATCTTTCTGTACCAAGGGTTGGTGAGTCTCACTCTATCCAAAAGAACCATTAGAAGCCAGTACATGTGGTTATCCTCTGCGCCGCCAGAGAAGTGTTAACAGACAGCTGCAGGGTTTGTTTAACAGACTGTTATCCTCTGTTTCAGGCAGGGAAGTTTAGCATTAAGTGCTAAAAGTTGTTATCCTCTGTTTCGGTAGAGAAGATTAGCATTACGTGCTAATATCAGAGACCCTCTGTTTAGGCAGAGAAGATTAGCCTAAAGTGCTAGTAGTTTATGTTGTCCTCTGCGTTGCCAGAGAAGGTGGTGTACATGATAATGTGTATTAACTAGGTTTTCCTCTGCTTTGCCAGAGAAGGTTAACAACAGTTGTTCTGTGTTAATAAATTTATCCTCTGCTTGCCAGGGAGGTGTTAGAAGTGAAAACAAGAAAGACATCACAAAATGTTGAGAAGGAATGCTAGGTTGATTCCAACAACTGAGAAAGGTGGACTAGCTACCCCTTTATGGACAGACAATGAGTTCAAATCATTGTTAGGAGAGCACATGGACTCAATAGTGACAGAGTCAGTCAGATTGGATTTAACAAAGAAATTTGGTATTGATCCAGAAAAAGTATGGTCAATTGAAGAATGCAAAAAGGTACTTGGAGCATGTATCAGAAAGAAAAACATTAAAGGCATTATCTGCTGCCACAGAGAGTTTAGTTTAGCTATAGCACAAGAACAAGCTCAGTGTATTGCTAAGTTAAAAGAACAAAACAAACAGCTGCACACTCGAGTGTCCTGTCTCACTAAAAAGGTGGGCCATAACAAGGCCTCAACCAAAAGTGACTCAAACGACCAACAGTCAGATGAAAGCTATCCTGACTTACAGTCTTTGTGTAGACAAGAGGGCAAATGCAATACTAGAAGGATAGAGAAAGATGCAGCAATTTCAATTGAAGTATGTGGAGTGAGACAAAGGGCTCAGAGTAGGGTAGAAGGGGTTGAAACTGTTCCATCTGCAACCCCCATACTCCAGTTACAGGCAGCCCATACAGCGCTAGGACCTAAAGATATAGAGAGACTATCCCAGAGCTTACCCTCAGCACGCACAAATTTTTCTGAATTTAGAAGAGCATTGATCAGCAAAATGCGTCTCTACGACATGTCGTTAGCAGAAGTCACACAGCTGATGTCACAAATTCTAACTGAATCTGAATTCAACAGTTTTGAGTCTGCTGTTACTTCTGAACTACAACATGCCAGTAAAGCGGATTTGAGAGAAGGTGTTTTGAAAATTCTAAAGAATATCATGGGACCCAAAATAGACTGGTCCAGAATCACTAACTGTGTGCAAAGGAAAGAAGAAACTGTGAATGAATACACTGAAAGGTTTTGTCAGACAGCTGTAACTTACAGTGGAATAGTTGATGATCCTGAAAGTGTGCTAGATGACAAGGGACCCCTAGTCCACATCTGGTCAGATGGCCTTGTAGCTGAGTACAGAAAAGCCTTGGCATTCCTAGATCTAACTTGGTCTAACAAAACTCTCAGAAGTAACCTAGACATGTTAGCTATTTGGGAAAGAGACTCTGATGTCAAAGCAAGAGTAAAGATTGCAGCAGCATCCTTTCAGGTCAACACAAAGAACCAACAGAAACGTCCTAAGAGGGAGGGAAATTGTCATTACTGTGGTAAACTTGGACACTGGATGAAAGAGTGTAGGAAAAACAAAAAGTATGTAAGAGAAATGAACAGTGTAAATCAGCTCCTACTCAGTCTGCTTGCAACTCTGAAGCAGACCCTCCCCACTACACCAAACTCGTGGGGCAGCTTGCTGAGGTGTTAACTGTTAGGGCTGTGAGTTCTTAATTACCCCAGTAATCTACAACAAAGATGAAAAGATTCTTTGTAAATAGAACAAAAGGAAGTTGACTTACTCCCACTGGGGGACTCTGGTTAAGTACACTCACAGCCAAAAACAATACTACAGCACACTCCAGTCACTCACCTATCCTCTATGGGTTATGATGTTTGCTATGACTGATGTTTCATTAGAGGATGGAGTGATTGCACAGTTAAGTTCGCACACCAACTACAGGGACAGACTAGGACACACAGGCCAGTGAGGAACCCAGGGAAGAACCGAAGTGCAACAGGCCTCGGGGGCCAACCCTGTGGTGAAGATTTCCTCATAGGTTTTTCCCCTCATCAGTTTGTCCCCACCTCACTGGTCCATAGGTGTCAAATGACTTAAGACTAGGTCAACAAAACCACTATACGATCACTAGACTTAAAAACCACTATACGATCAATAGAAGTCTAAAACTGTCTATGCATGAATACTGCTGGTCTGCTGTTTCTTTGTTTTCTTGTGTTGCAGGTATGTGTACATGCCATGATGTCTTCAAAAGCAGCATCCTGGAGTAAAGCATCACCTCAGACATCCATGAACAAGCTTCATGAGGACGAAGAGTCATCTGAGTGAATCTACGTGGGAAATGGAGTTGGACTACAGAAAACTACAGACTACACAGCTATTCAGGCGCCATGGACTTCAGGACTTCCACTCTTATGCTACATGGTTTTCTGTGTCAACATGTAGCTTGTACGACATGTACCATCCATGTCATGTGTGACAACAGTTATGGTTCTGAAAAGAACTATTACACCTAATTAAACTAGGACAAGACACAGAATAAGATAAATGTGCCTGTAACTATTTCAAGTTACATGAATGAAAGATGGGGCTTAATGTTAACAAACATAGGCTATAGAATGGATTTATGGAGGTTTAAATTTGTATTATGTGAGAGTTATTAGAACTCTCAAAGGGGGGACTGAAGGATTACAAATTTAAGAATCTGTTTAAAATATGCTGATCCTATGCTAGGTTCCAGTATAACAACATGAACTAAAAAGTTATGTATATTGTGACATTCTGGCAGGTTTCCCAAGTTAAGTGTGAATTCTGAGCTCAAGGTACAATGGTGCCTTTTGCTTTAACACCTATGCATTTGAATGACACTTGTATGCTAACTAGATCAAGGCTGGGAAAAACCTTTTACTGGGCTGATTTCCTGTACCACATTTGCATGCTTTGTTTAGATTGATTCCACCTCTATGTACTCCTCCCCCTTGAAACCTATATACTCTGCTGTGCTGAGATTTTGTCAGACGACTTTTTGAAGACTGCAGTGCAGAGCAGCGAGTATCTGAATAAAGAAAAACTTCTGCTTCAAGATATCCAAAAACGTCTCCTGGTCTCTAAGAAAAATTTCCAACAGAAGCTGCTCCTGAAATTTTTGACTGTGCTCCTAATTTTTTTTTATAATAAGAAAAGTAAGTGTAGATCCCTGTTTAACCATTTTTTATTCATTTAAAAATTTAAATCTTTTACAAGAATTACAGCAAACACCAGTTTGATGCAAGAATATATATATATATATATATATATATATATCCCCTCAGCTCACCGTTATTCTTCTTATACACCACACCCGTGACACAGAGGTTTACTGTTAAAAAATAATACATGGAAGAACAACTTCCCTTTAAAAAAGTTTAATAATAACTGTATGATTTTACACTACAATTAAGTGGTTAATCTGGTTGTAATATTTTTTTTATCTTTTGTTTTATTTAAATTTGATATAAAATGGAGTATATATAGACAGACATTATACTGTACAAAAGTAATAATCACCTAGAAGTTTTAATCACCTAACTGTAATGTTTACTTTACCATATTACAATAAATCCTAATCTAATCATGACAAACTATATATTGTTGGAAAGGTCAAAGACTCCTAAATAGATATTTTACCACTGTTTTGTATTACAAATTATGTAGGTAAGTAATAGATCAATTTATAACAAGAGTACACCCTTAACCCTCTGGGCCCATTCTTTGACTTTCAGTGGCTACCATGCCACTGAAAGATTTTGTCAGATTGTCAAGTGTGGTCTGTTCTGATGACAAATCAACAAGAGCTGCAAGAAGAGAAACAGACAGGCTGGCACCCATTTGTGAACTGTGGAAAAAATGGGTAGAAAGGCTTCCCATGATGTATAATCCTGGCGTGAATGTCACTGTAGATGAATGCTTGCTTGGGTTCAGGGCCCGGTGCCCGTTCAAACAGTATATGCCGAGCAAACCAGCTAAATACGGCTTGAAAATTTGGGCAGCCTGTGACCCCAAAAGCAGCAACAGCTACAATATGCAGGTGTACACTGGCAAACCTGCAGGAGCACAGCAACACGAGCGAAACCTGGGAAAACGTGTGGTGCTTGAAATGCTACGTGATCTTGAGGGGCACATTGTCACATGTGACAATTTTTTCACGTCCTATGCTCTTGGCACAGAGCTCTTAAAGAGAAAAATAAGGATGACGGGAACTGTGCGAAAAAACAAACCAGAACTCCCAAGTGCATTGGTGACAAGAAGAGAGAGGGCTCCTTTTTCATCTTTGTTCACGTTCACTGAAACACACGCCATCGTGTCCTACTGCCCAAAAAAAAACGAGAACGTGATTCTCATGAGCACCGCACACAAGGACGCAGCAGTCGGTGAGCGTGAGGACAGAAAGCCGAAAATGATTTTGGACTACAACACTACCGAAGGTGGAGTGGACAATCTGGACAAGGTATGTGCGGCTTTGTATTTGTTCACTGCTATTAATAATTGTATAATATTTGATAATAACTTATATTCTAAGCTAATTGGGAATCTGAACTAGAAATGAACTGGAAAAAAATAAACTAGATCATTAAATGACAGAATATTGTAAAAAATGTTGTGCATGTGTGTGTAATATTCCAGATTTTCGCAACATACACATGTGGACGGAAGACAGCTCGCTGGCCAATGGCTTTCTTCTTCAACATTATCGATATCTCAGCCTACAATTCATTTGTGGTGTGGAGGAAAATCAATCCCACCTCTGGACAGGGGAGAAGTTACAGGAGGAGAAATTTGCTGCAGGAGATGGTGAAAGCGCTGGGGTGTACCCCTTCATGAAAAGAAGGCAAAACATTCCTCGCACACCAGCCTCTCCGAGCTTTCTAAGAAAAGTGTAGGATTCTGTGGTTGAGGAAGTTGGACCCTCCACAGCTGGTGCCTGCAGAGCTGGTTCCACAGCGCGTCCCTCCATGGCTGATACCTCTGCGGCTGATGCCTCCGCAGCTGGTTCCTCCATGGCTGGTGCATCCACGGCTGGTTCCACATCACAGAGGGATGTGATTGATAATGATTGCATTTGGTGTTATGTTTATTATGTGTTTGCTGTTAAATAATTCCTGTTCCCTTCTGAAGTTTTATTAACATTTATTGAATTAAACTGAATAAAATCAGTTATTTGCAAAATGTTTGTATAAAGTGATTTGAATTATCACTATCCATTCTTTTTTTTATTAGATTTTTTAATTATCGAATACTAACAAAATGCTTTCTATGTGTTCCCTTTCTAAAAAATGTTTCTAATGTTTGATTGTAATCATAATGTAAAACCTGATACATATCTAACCAAAAATATCTAAACCTTGACAGAAAGTAGTCTTTTACAATGTCTAAATAGATCTAAATGCAAAACCTAGTAAAAGGAACAAATCAGGTCTAAAAAACAAAGGGAATCCAAAAGCCTCTGTATACACTTATATAGGGAGCTATACAGAAGGTTATGGCACATTACACAAGTTTTTACTTTTTAATGCCTCCAAACGGCACAGTTCTCACTTCAAAAAAAGGATTTTAAATGCCGTCACTCTATTTTGATGTAAATTATTGCATTTATTAAAAAAAAGTTAATAAATAAAGAAATAAAAAAATATAATAATTCTAATGGAAAAATTCCCTCATTAAAATTGTAGAAATATTGCATAGTATCATAAAATTACCTCAAAATTATAAATAATCATCAAAACATATTAAGCAAAAATGTATTACATTGATTTTTCCTAAGAAAAAAAGTTACATTTTAAGGCTTCAGTCACTTTTGACCAAAGAGGCCAAGAGGGTTAAAAATCTACATCAAAAAACTTTTTTTCTTTGCATTTTTCATGCTTTAGATATCATAAGAAATTATATATCAGTTGAAAACTTAAAATCTTAAAATTCATGATTTGAAAAGCATTTTAAAATCAGACATTGCATTACCATTGAAAGTGTATATAAAAATAATATTACAAAATGTTTTCGTTCATGAATTATAAAAAAATAAGTTTGAATAGTGCATTTTCACATCTGTGTTCAAAAATGGGAGTGACAGTTTAAGGGTTAAGGCTAAAACAATATTGTTTACCGCCAGAGATGTATAAAGTACTAGAGACCCAGACTTGAGTAAAAGTACAAGTGCTCTATCAAAAAAGTGACTTAAGTATGGTGCTTAAAGAGCACTTCAACTTCTACTCAAGTGGAAGTACTAAAGTATTCAACATTTTTTGTACAAGTAGTAAACAAGTAGTTTATTTTAAAATGTACTACTCAAATACTGAAAGTAAAAGTACAAGTATTGTGTTATCTAGTTATTAAAGAAAGCAGTCAAAAGACATCATATATATATATATATATATATATATATATATATATATATATATATATATATATTGTTTTGTTTATTTTAAATATCTTTTTGTGTCAAACAGTCAAACAGGTTTGAAACAATGTTATGAAAAGAATACCTAAATTGTGCCTTTTTTCTCCACAGCTGATTCCCTTCTTAAACTAGTGTGCATCAAGCAGTAATTTTTTGGAACTTGCACATTTTCTTTTCATCCTCAACTTGTTAGGGCAACTAAAAGATCTCAAAGGCCAGTAGGCCACATTCAAGTATTTCTTATGTAAAAACAAAAGTGATTAGAACATCTAAAACACTACACTATAATAATGGGCACGTGATTAAGCAGAACAAAAAGAAACATGGTTTACGATTTATAATATATATATATACATATATATGATGGGTCAAAAACACCATTCAGCGTGACAGCCTTTATGATAGCCAGCTAGTTAACGTTAAGTGAACATCGCAGCATGTCATGAACCGCGCGTACCTAACGTTAGTTAACTTATCTAGCGCTTAGGGATAGCTCAAACTGCTGTGTTTTGTGTATTATATTATTTTTTAACTTACCTTGATATGTTTCTTCAAATTCGACGGTGAATTTTTGAAGGCCATTATTTCGCAATCTTTCGGGAGGCAGAGTAAGCACTTCATTCTATATGAATTGTCTTTCACTCCGACAAATGCAAACATGGACTCTAAATAGGGCCACGGGTGGTCTTTTTTCTCATCGCCACGATCAGTTGAAAGTGAAGTGAAGAGTTGAAGGTGGAATTTCTGGGTTTTCCAAGTCGAAAACAAACTAAAGTGCTCTCAATGCAGGCAGGCAGCGCTGTCTTCTTTGATCGTCTGATTCGCTCAATGATGAGCCAGCTTATTCAAACCTGTGACAGAGCCATCTACTGCTTTGGCAGTGATAATGTGGGTTTGGAATGATTCGTAACATTTTTATAATTGTAACGAGTAACGATGCAGCACATAAAAAATCGGAGTAAAAGTATTAAACTCATCGAAAATATGTACTGAAGTAAAAGTGGAAGTAGGAGAAAAAAACAATACTCCAGTAGAGTACAGATACGGCCTTTTAGTACTTAAGTACAGTAGCGAAGTAGTTCTACTTCATTACTATACATCTCTGTTTACCGCAATACCGAAAATACCAGTCCGGCCCCTCAAAGCAGCAGTTCAATTAAGTGCGCTTTTTGTAGTGAAGATGTTGATGAGGAGGGTTTCACTAAACATCTCTCTGACTATCATGTGTAAGAAACATGTGACCCAGGGTGGTGCAAAAGTATGGGGAGCAGTTGGACTGCTTCACCACATTGAAATCGTTATCGTTTGAACAGTCTTACAGGCCAAGACAGACAATCTGTGGATCCACCAGCAGCATCTCCCAAAACATTGACTGCTCAGTCACCTGCATACATCAAAGAGCAGCAAGGAGCTTCACAAGCTGCACTTCACACTCCACCACTGAAGCCTCCAGAAGTGAATTGGACAAGTTTTCTCTCCAAGCAGTTCTGCCGAGTGATCAAACCAGCAGACCAGTAGTGGTCTGACAGCACAGGGCGACTGAAGCAGCAGTTTTCCCAAAACTGGTTTCCTCCACCAAGTCCCAGCAAGCCTAGTACCTCACCACCTGATCTGGGCAGTTCCCCTTCAGTCGTTTCACTACGACGTTACATATGGGAACTTGCCTGAGAGACCAATCATCTCTGATTCATCATTTTCGCTTCGGAGCCTCGTCTCGAGCCTGGAAGAGAAACAAAGAAAAAAGAGTTCCTGTTTTAAGAGTTCCTGCTCTCTCTCCGCTGGCGTGCTGCCAACACTAAAAGAGCTTAATCTAAAAGAGCGTTCGGCAGCCGCCAGCGAGATCCTGCGGGCTGCCGTTTTCACGGCAAACAAGAGCCTTTGCAAACCAGCGAGCCCCCCGTTTGAGTGCACAGTTGTGCCGCGGTTCTCCCTGGGCAAACCGGGATCTAAAAAAGTGCAAATTTCTCACGGCTGTCGAGGGCATTTTTCCCGGGATGTCTCTCCGGCCGTGCGCTTCTGGATGTGGTAGTTTCCTCGCCTCGCTGGACGGACATGATCACTGCCTCACGTGCCTGGGCCGAGAGCACGCTGAGGCAGCATTCACGGATGGTTCATGCGTTCATTGCGAACGCATGACCATGGCCGCGTTAAAGTCCCGCCGCTCGTTCGCGAGTAGGCTCCCCTCGTTGTCTTCCCGCGGCAAGTCGTTGAGCCGTCAAGGTTTTTCGGCTGCCGCGGTGAGGCACTTGGGGGACATGCAGGTGACCATGCAGAATGCTCCGCCGGCCAGTAAAGCTTCTGCATCACCGCGCGGTCCCGTCGAGTGTTCAAAGCAGTTCGCTTCCCCGCACGCTGGGCCGAGTGTCTCCTTTGGTGCTCCACAGGAGGTTGAGATGTCTGCTACAGCATCAGAGGGAGAGTCGGAAGATGAAGCGGATGTCTCGGCAGGTCGGCGCCCCTCTGCGGTCGCCGCCCCGTCTGAGGCGGACGCCGCACTTTCGGCTATGCTCCTCCGAGCCGCCAAGGAGATCGGTCTGGAGGTGCCCAAAACATCTCCGGCCGATCCTTCAAGGCTGGACGATTGGTTTCTGGGGAGGTCACCCGCGGCACCGCCGCGCTCCCCCCCAGTACCTTTCTTCCCGGAGGTGCACGAGGAGCTGGCGAGGACGTGGCGGACCCCGTTTTCGTCTCGCTCCAGCTCCTCTCCCCTCGCCACCCTCGACGGCGGGGCAGCCAGGGGTCATGTGGCGGTCCCTCAGGTTGAGCGCGCGGTCGCGGTGCATCGCGACCACCTGGCGGGATCAGCCCCATCTCCCCTCCAGGGCGTGTGAGCTTTCGTCTGCTCTCGCGGGCAGGGCTTACCACGCCACTGGACAGGCTGCCACTGCCCTGCACGCCATGGCGACCCTGCAGGTCTACCAAGCCCAGGCGTTAAAACATCTGCACGAGGGTGGCCCTGACCAAGGGGCTATGCAGGAACTCCGTGCCGCCACCGACTTCGCTCTCCGGGCGACGAAGGTGATGGCACGTTCCCTTGGCCAGGTGATGTCCACAGTTGTGGTTCAGGAGCGACACCTATGGCTGACCCTGGCTCAGATGGCAGCCCCCATCTCCCAGGGCGGCCTATTCAGCGACACCGTCGAGGACTTTGCCCAGCAGTTCTCGGCGTTCCGGAAGCAGACGGAGGCACTAAAGCATATCTTCCCCCGTCGAGACAGTGCCACCACGTCCGCGGGGCCTCAACCTCCGCCTGCCCGTTGCCGAGGGCGCCCCCCTGCGGCTCCTAAAACACCAGCTCCGTCCCCTGCCGAGCCCAGACTGGCAGCCCGACGTCGAGCTGGCCGCCCGCGCCTCAGGGACCGGCCAGGAACACCCAGCGGGCAACCCAGAGGTGGAGGGGATTGCTCTTTGGGGGACGACAACATCTACGTCCCCACTCCCCGTGGAGGGCCGGGAGCCGCCGTGCGCGATTTCACAGAAAGAGTCAATTTCCTCGCCTCTGGGGTTCCGACCCCGAGTTACCTTCTTGAGCGACGCCTTGCCTCCTCGGATCCGGACTCGGAGATCGATATCGCCAGCGCGGGAACCAGGGAAGAAGGTAAGCGCTGCCCAGTGCAGTCAGACTTTTCTCCAGGACGTTCTTCCTTCTGGGATCAGTCCCCTTCCCCTTCCAGCCGAGATGAAGTCAGGATTTTACAGTCCCTACTTCATCGTGCCCAAAAAGAACGGTGGGCTAAGACCCATCCTGGATCTTCGAGCTCTGAATCGGTCCCTTCTCAGGCTGCCGTTCAAAATGCTCAAGATGAAGCGCATGCTAACATGCATCCGTCACCAGGCTTGGTTTGCAGCCATCGACCTGAAGGACGCATACTTTCACGTCTCGATTCTACCTCGACACAGACCCTTCCTACGGTTTGCTTTCGAGGGTCGAGCGTATCAGTACAAAGTGCTTCCATTTGGCCTGTCCCTCTCTCCCCATGTCTTTACAAAAATCACGGAAGCTGCCTTATCCCCCCTCTGGCGGATGGGCATTCGCATTCTCGACGACTGGCTTCTCATAGCTCACTCGCGAGATTTGTTGTGCGAACACAGGGACCTGGTGCTCCGGCACCTCAGCCATCTGGGCCTTCAGGTCAACCGGGAGAAGAGCAAACTCTCCCCAGTGCAGAGGATCTCTTTTCTCGGTGTGGAGCTGGACTCGGTCAACATGACAGCCCGCCTCACCAACGAGCGCGCGCAGTCAGTGCTGAATTGTCTGAACTCATTCAGACACAAGACAGCGGTCCCTCTCAAAACATTTCAGAGGCTCCTGGGGCATATGGCAGCTGCAGCCGCGGTGACGCCGCTGGGCTTGCTTCATATGAGACCGCTTCAGCACTGGTTACACGATCGAGTCCCGAGATGGGCATGGCACCGTGGCACACTCCGGATTGGCGTTTCCCTGCAGTGTCGCCGCCTGTTCAGCCCGTGGTCTCCAGGCATCTTGTGGTTTACATGGATGCCTCTTCCACGGGTTGGGGTGCTGTATGCAACGGGCAAGCAGCCTCGGGCTCCTGGACAGGACCTCGACTGCAATGGCATATCAATTGCCTAGAGTTGTTGGCTGTGCTTCATGCGCTGCGTCGCTTCCGACCGATGCTGCGCCACAAGCACGTGCTTGTTCGCACCGACAGCGCTGCGACCGTAGCCTATATCAACCACCAAGGTGGTCTTCGCTCCCGTCGCATGTCACAACTCGCCCGCCATCTGCTCCTGTGGAGTCAGAAGTGGCTGAAATCGCTACGTGCCTTTCAAATTCCAGGAGAACTCAACCGTGCAGCCGACCAGCTCTTACGGCAGTCCACCCATCCTGGAGAATGGCGACTCCACCCCCAGGTAGTCCAGCTGATTTGGAGCCATTTCGGCGAAGCCCAGATAGATCTGTTTGCTTCCCCCGAATCCTCCCACTGCCAGCTGTTTTACTCCCTCAGCGAGGCTCCCCTCGGCAGGGATGCGCCGGCACACAGCTGGCCTCCGGGGCCCAAGTACGCCTTTCCCCCAGTGAGCCTCCTTGCACAGACACTGTGCAAGATCAGGGAGGACGAGGAGCAGGTTCTGCTGGTTGCGCCATACTGGCCCACCCGGACCTGGTTTCCAGACCTCATTTCCCTTGCGGCAGCCCCTCCCTGGAAGATCCCCTTGAGGAGAGACCTTCTTTCTCAGGGGATGGGCACAATTTGGCACCTGCGTCCCGACCTATGGAACCTGCACGTCTGGCTCCTGGACGGGACGCGTCAGACCTCTCCGGCCTTTCACAGGCCGTGATAGATACTATCACTCAGTCTAGAGCTCCCTCTACAAGGCAGGCCTATGCACTGAGATGGGGTCTGTTCGTTGACTGGTGCTCCTCTCGCGGAGAGGACCCACAGAGATGTCCGATTGCAGTAGTGCTTTCCTTCCTGCAGGAGAAGTTGGAGCGCAGGCTGTCCCCTTCGACTCTCAAAGTGTACGTTGCTGCCATCGCAGCGTATCACGATGCAGTGGATGGAGCATCCCTTGGTAAGCACCAACTCATCGTGAGGTTCCTTAGAGGTGCGAGAAGGGTTAATCCCCCCAGACCGCACCTCGTACCCTCTTGGGATCTCTCCGTCACCCTCCAGGGTCTGCGGGAGGCCCCATTTGAGCCGCTCGCGTCAGTAGAGCTAAAACATCTGTCTCTTAAGACAGCGCTCCTGACCGCGCTGGCCTCCATCAAGAGGGTAGGGGACCTACAAGCCTTCTCTGTCGACGAAGCGTGCCTGGAATTCGGGCCCGGCGATTCTCACGTCATCCTGAGACCCCGGCCCGGTTATGTGCCCAAGGTTCCCACCACGCTTTTCCGCGATTAGGTGGTGAACCTGCAAGCTCTGCCCCTGGAGGAGGAGGCAGACCCGGCCTCTGCGCTGTTGTGTCCAGTTCGTGCCCTGCGTATATACGTGGACCGCACTCGCCACTTCAGACGCACCGAGCAGCTCTTTGTTTGCTTTGGAGGTCAGCAGAAAGGGAATGCTGTCTCCAAACAGAGGTTGGCCCATTGGGTGGTAGATGCCATCTCCCTGTCGTACCAAAACCAGGGAGAGCCATGCCCCTTAGGTGTTCATGCCCACTCCACAAGGAGTGTTGCCTCATCCTATGCGTTGGCTCACGGCGCCTCACTAGCAGATATCTGTAGAGCTGCGGGCTGGGCGACACCTAATACCTTCACTAGGTTCTACAACCTTCGCGTTGAGGCCGTGTCCTCCCGTGTCTTAACATAGACATCAGGAAAGCGGGAGACCGGCTGGTGTCGGCTTGCTGCGCCACTCCTAATGGATCTGTGCGCTATATTCCTCAGCTGTTCCCTCCGGTGAACCTTGGGTCCTCCATGCCCCGCAGTCAGGCCTAGCTGCGGAGTAGTACCTGACTGTGCTCCGGCTGGATCTCCTTCGCCCAGCAGGTTGTGGCAACATGTTTCAGTATTTTTTCCACGGTCAGCCAGAAGGCCGCTGTTTCCCTCATATATCTCTAAGGTTATAGATATATTGAATTATTTTCATTCCACATGTAGAGATCTCAGGTGCTCCGTCCCCCCCCCAACTCCTGCTTCAGTAACAACTGGCATCCCTGTGGGGTCCCCTATCAGCCCTCAGGGCGTTGGGAAGGTTACGTTCATATCCGTCTGCTGACACGTCCGCCTGTCAGCACGTGGGTCTGTGCGTAACGCGGCGTCAGGGCCGTGGCCTGTTCCATGGGTCTGTTCCCATATGTAACGTCGCAGTGAAACGACTGAAGGGGAACGTCTAGGTTACGTACGTAACCCTCGTTCCCTGAAGGAGGGAACGGAGACGTTACATCCCCTGCCACGACCCTACGTCGCGCTGACGCCGGGTTGCGACTCGGCTCCTCAGCGAAAACCTGAATGAGTGGTTGCATGCCGCCATCTTCTATACCCGTACGTACGGGGGAGTGGCTCGGCATGCAAATACCACTCGCCAATGTTCATTGGCCTTTTGAATAAGGCTCAGAGATGATTGGTCTCTCAGGCGAGTTCCCATATGTAACGTCTCCGTTCCCTCCTTCAGGGAACGAGGGTTACGTACGTAACCTAGACGTTACTTCAGGCATAATGAGGAGTGGGGAAGACGGACTATAGACTACCTGGCAGACTGTGAGCTTCACAAAAACAGATGTGCCCTGACCCAGCTGGAAGTGGTTTGTGAGCAGCCACCACCTTTTTGCCCTCTGCCTCTGACACAGTGGTTTGAGACCGCCCATGCCAACAAAGCTCTATGTCACCTTGATGAGCTAAAGGGTTTCATAACATCAACATATGGTAGCATCCTGAAGCTTGATTCTGCCAAAAAAGTACATGTGTGCGTGTGTATATTTATGTGTATTTATGAAGAGTTTAGATGCAAAAGCCTCTAAGTGCCATTTGAGATTTTCTTCTAAAAATCACTAAAAAGCTTGCTGGTGGCATTGCGGGCACCGCTACCTGGATGACTAACGTTGGCAATGAGTTGGGCCAGAGGGTCCTCTTCCTCTGGAAAGCTTTCATCACCACCAATGCACTTTTATTCCAGGTAAACTGAAATTATAAGACAATGTCATGTGTATATTTAAGTAGTCTTATCACAATACTGGAATTTCTAACTTCTAAACAATCCCTAGAACATCATCAAATGCCATTTTTTAAATGACAGGAGAAAATTGCCACAAAATTAAAGGCAAAAACTGTGAACAGATTTTGGTCAAAAGTAAATATTAGACAACTGGAAAATTATTTACCTATAAGTTTAAACTTTTTCTGGTAGTTCTGCTAGGCCTGGTAGTTCTAACAGGTAGATCTATCAGGTAGATCTAACTACCTACTGCCTCATGGTACCTTTTAAGATCAGCAGGATCACTATCACTGTTGTGATCCAGCTTTTGCTCACACGGTGTTGACCTGGGTTTAATATCTGTTGTATTAAATCTCTTTCGTTCCAAAGGGTCTAAATTGTCAGTTGTTTTTGTCGTTGTCGTTTGTGAAACCAGTGATTAAACTGTACATTGAAGGGTCAATCTGAAATTACAAAATAGTATAATATTTATAGAATTCAGAGCCGGTGTTGTCTTGTAAGAGTATAACTAAATAAAAAAAAAACCTTCAGCTTTGATGAATGGGTTCTCCAGATGTTTGCCATTTCATAGCCGTCTACATAAAATGCCCACTCTGCTGACTGAAAATTGAATTACTGTACTGACAGAAACAAACAGGCATCGATGACCTGCTGACAATAAGGTTTACATGAAGGTGTACATATTGTGTTTATTATGCATAATTAAGTCAAATCACTGTTTAGTTGTGTACCTCACTCTCGAGCTCCACATCTGTACAGTACAAGTCGGCAAAGATTTTGTACAGTCTGATTTTGGAGACCAACACATAAATCTACTTTCCTTTCCATGCATCTGTAATGCCGGTATGTAAAGACATAGTAAATGCATCATTTCACTTTTCAAAGAACTTTCAAACTTACATTGATTGTATGAACTAATTTCGTTTCATGTGACGTAACTTGGTTCAGCAGCTGCTGTTTCTGCTGCTGAATGGCGGATGCTAACACAGTGACAAATTTATTTAATTGGTTAAACAACATAATTAAATTTCCCCTATCCAAAAATATTTCTGTTCAAGAACAGATTATTAAAAACAGCACTTACACTATGTGGCGGAAAAATGTGTGCATCTAGATTTAATTGGTTTTACATGGAGGTGTGCTAAGATTCGGCAGACAATCCTCAAGCCTCTTCACATCATCAAAAAATATGATAAAATGATAAAGAATTGTGAATTAGGAGATCGGTTTATGTGCAAGAAGCTCTAGTGGTAACTCCTTCAGGTGTGCTCAAGTTACTTACGTCAGAGCAAGATGGTGCTGTACCTTCTCACTACACAAAAAGGCTTTTTTAAAGGGTTAGTTCACCCAAAAATTTAAATTAGCCCATTATTTACTCACCCTCAAGCCATCCTAGGTTTGGATGACCTTCTTCTTTTAGACTAATACAATTAGAGTTACATAAAGAAATGTCCTGCGCTACACCTACGTCCTACATCAGCTGCCGCTTTGTCACCACTAAATTAACAATGCTCAATGCAGGAGCCATCTTAATTTAAGGATACACGTGGTTACATAGATCACATGACCAACCAACTACAAAATGATCAAAAAAAAAATGTTAAACAACAAAGTTTCACATATGACCGAAACGTGTGCCCTCTTTTTCAGTTAAGTATTGATTTTATCTCACACTTGAACACTTGATGACTTCTTTGGTTGAGTGGGCGGACTTTCTTGAAGTGTTTCTCCTGTAAATTTCACACACATTTCTACAAAAGCAAAGCTAATTATTCTAAAACATTGGTCTGTATTTGATTATTAGATAGCATTTGTATTTTTATCTTGAAGCTTTTTCTAAAATTTGTAAAATTTCATAACGAATATTTGTCATATGTTGTGATATGAATGTGATGGTATAAACAATTGAATGTGGTATGAAATTCTAAAAACATGGGCCTTGACAAAAAAAAATTTGACATTTTTTTGTTCAATGATCCAAAAGAAATAAAGTATGATCTAACACTCTATGGAGATGAAATGAAGACCCTCCTAGACCAACTTGATCAAGTAATTATTTAGCAACTTGCTAAGTAATTATTCAGTGTTAAATCATGTAAATATATTTGTAACCTCTGAATGAGCATAATAGTTGCCCTTTAAAGGTAAGCCCTAAGCTTCTTGCTGTATTACTTCTGGTTAAAATTACTATAGGTGTGATTTTTGGGTGACCTATCTCAACAATATAAAAAGCTCTTTGTGGTCCAGCAGAATTCAATCAAATATAAAATGCTGCTTTTTACTGAAGGACACAGACCCAGAAGACAGTCACACAAAAGGGATAAAGATGGGGGTCTTAACTGTCGTTGAAGATGACATTGCCACCATCAATTCAAACCCAAATGCAAGGTGCCTCTCTGTAGCTCCAGGAGCAAGTTGTCTTGGATCAGGGGTGGTGAACTCAAAAATTCTCAAATGTTCAAAAACTCAAATGTTCAGGTGTGTTTGATTAGGGTTGAAGCAAAACTCTGCAGGGCTGCGGCTCTCCAGGACCGACATTCGCCACCCATGTGCTGGATAATGTGCAAGACCTGCCTACAGCTGTTGCTCTCCTATTTGGCTTGATTTATGCCCTCAACATTAGCTATCCTAAAGAACTAAAATACACTTTTGAAACAATTCAGAAAGTGTTTATTGGCCTTGACCCCCAGTGCTCTGTAAGAGTCCAGTCCTTCAAAAACAAATTGTTACCCACCCAGCAAAAACTCGTTGAAAAGACGTCGAAAGGACGACAATGCCAGACGTCTAAACAATGTGAAAATTTGGTCGAAAAGTGAAAGACGAAAAGACGTCTATAAAAAGACGTCCAAATTACGTCTAAATATGGTTGTAAAGTCAAAGTTAAAAAGACGTCTTTTCAGGCCGGATTTCAACCGTAAATTCATGATTATATTTATCTCATATTCAAAAGAAGACAATTCACAAAAGAGTACTAAAACATTTATTGACACATTAAATACATCTTTCAAGTAAAAAACACTTTCCTGATCACAAATTAAGCCTGCATTTGATTAAACATACCGTAAAAAACAGTAAACTTGTAAAATATAACTGTGTTTTCTATATGAATACATTGTGAAAGGTAATTTATTCATGTGAACTACATTTTCATCATAATTACTCCAGTATTCAGTGTCACATGACCTTTCAGAAAACATTTTAATATGATTTGCTGCTCAAGAAACATTTCTGATTATTATCAATGTGGAAAACAGTTGTGCTGCACAATATTTTTTGTGGAAAACATATTTTCAGTATTCTTCAAATACAACTTTCAAAGGAGCAGTATTTATTTGAAACTGATTTTTCAAAACAATAATCTTTGAAATACTGAAAATGTTTATAACACAGGACAATGACCAATTCTAACCACATTAGAACACATCTCACCCAAAAAATGCCAATTTTGCCATTAATTACTTACTCTCATGTCACTCCAAACCCATAAGAAACTTTTGTGCAGAATGCAAATAAAGATATTTTTAACAGATGCCTTGTGTATGCAAAAAACAGCAACAACAACAAAATTACGTCTTTATTCATACATTAGGTATCTCCAACACATTTTCACAACAGCACCATAAGATTTTTGTTTGTGTGTGAATAAAAATGCAATGTTTTTTGTGCATATAAACCATTCACATCACCTCATAAAATTAAGGTTAAACAACTGGAGTCACATGGCTTACTTTAATGCTGTCTTTACTACCTTTCAGAGGCTCGAAAGTGGTAGTTGCATAAACTGTGAAATAGAGGGACAGAAATTTCTCAGATTTCATTAAAAAGCTCTACATTCATGTTTCAAAGATGACCAAAAGTTGTTTGAAGACCAGAAGACCAGAAAATGTTTGGTTTAACCTAACACATTAGTTAAACGGTTCCCTCAGGGGCATCAGTAGATCTCTGCCTGATCTCTGATCTTCTGGTTCTTCTGCTCCTTCCACCATCCCAATCCTGGATTTTTGAGCCACGACAAAAGTTTCCACTTTAAATCCTTTAGCCTGGCTGCTTTTTCTCCAGCATCTAAAAAATGAGAAAGAAAACAAGAACCAAAATGTAAATGTTAAAAACAAACAAATAAACAAAAGAGTGGGAACTGACTTACAGCATGAGAACAATTTTCTAGAATTTTCAACACAGTTTTATGTCACTTCCTATATATGCATCACAAATGTGTAACAATTAAAATTACTATGCAAGTACTAAAAGAATTCAGCTGCTGAAATGTTTAATGAATAGTACATAAGAACTGTACTGAAACAGTGATCCCTACAATGGTTATAAAAGCCGAAACATATATAAGTACTGCGAACATGTTTGACATTAAAAAAAAAAAAAAAAAACTTACACAGCAAAAGATGCAGTGACCTGTGGCTGAATGGACTTTGGTTTTATTTAGCTGTGATTGACACAAAAGGGAATAGAAAAATAACATCACTGAATATGAGTCAGATATTGCATATTTCTGTTGAAATGAAAGTGTACTCATTCTTCATGAGTGATTATTAACTAATCAGTGTGTCAGGGGTTCTTCTCAACTCTGGCCCTCAAAGTCCACTGTCATACAGAGGTTGCGTCTCAGTCACCTTAATAGTTTGCTAGGTTGTGAACTGATAAATTGTGATTACAAATTCAGACATTGATAAGGATAGTAGGTTACTACACACTGGTGACTATTTCCATCCTCACTGTACAGCATCACTACTGATATTTACACACAGCATTAAAATGAATCTCTCTTTTAATGCTATTTACAGTACATTATGATAAATACTTTGTTACACGAATGTGCAAGATTTCAGCCATAAACAAACTGTAAATGTTTGCTAGATTAGACATTACCTGTCTAGAGATGTATGTTTATGCTGAAATATGATATTGGTTTGTGTTTTAAAATCGGTCACATGTCATTTTGTAGTGAATTATCTCTTAAGTTTTGAGCTTCAGAACTTCCTATAAGGGACCGTAGTGAGCATTAACGCTTCCTGGTTTTCACAGCTATATAGGGAGCACACATTTCAGTGCACAGTAAAAATTTTGTGATTAAGGCATCCCTGAAAGGAGAAGTCCACTTCCAAAACAAAGATTCACAGATAATGTACTCACCCCCTTGTCATCCAAGATGTTCATGTCTTTCTTTCTTCAGTCGTTATGTTTCTTAAGGAAAACATTTCAGGATTTTTCTCCATATAATGGACTGATATTGTGGCCCGATTTTTAAATTCCATAATGCAGTTTAAATGCGGCTTCAAACAATCACAAATGCGGCTGTAAACGATTCCAGCCGAGGAAGAAGGGTCTTATCTACCGAAACAATCAGTTATTTTCATTAAAAGAATACAATTTAAAATACTTTTTAATCTCAAACGCTCATCTTGTCTTTCCCTCCCTGAACTCTGTGTATTCTGACTCAAGACAGTTAGGGTATGTCGAAAAACTCCAATCGTATTTTCTCACTCAACTTGAAAAATAATTTCGAAATCATCCTACATCACTGCAGAGGTACTGACCCAGTCTCTGCAAAGTGAACATGCAAAGATCAAACACCCTTAACAAAAAAGGTAAAACAGCGATATAAGATGATTTTGAAGTTGAGGGAGAACATAAGATAGGAGTTTTTCGACATACACTAACTGACATGAACCGGAACAAAACAGAGGTCGGGATGAGCAAGATAAGACAAGCATTTGACATTAAAAAGTATTTAAATTGTATTATTTTTATTAAAATAACCAATCGCTACGCTAGATAAGACCCTTCTTCCTCGGCTGGGATCGTATACAACTGCATTTGGGATCATTTGAAGCCGCATTTAAACTGCATTTTGGAAGTTCAAAATCGGGGCACCATATCAGTCCATTATATGGAGAAAAATGCTGAAATGTTTTCCTCAAAAAACATAATTTCTTTGCAACTGAAGAAAGAAAGACATGAACATCTTTGATGACAAGGGGGTGAGTACATTATTTGTAAACTGTTGTTCTGGAAGTGGACTTCTCCTTTAACCACTGACTAATGATCAAGGGACCTGAGAGATACACACCCATAGTTTAGGTAAATTTATAGTTAAACTGAAGACCTTGATTAGTTTGTTCAGACGCACTGGACTAGGTTGGAGCAAAACGCATGTAAGTGGACCTCGAGAGACAATGTTGAGATCTCCTGAAATATGCTCTACTGCTAGACTGATGACTTACAACTCTGGTTTCCAGTCCTGGTTATTGAGGACTTATTGAGGACTGGGTACTGAAGTTCTGCAGAGTTTCTAGTGATCCTTGATCAGCTGCTCAGGTCTGCTTAATTGGTGTTGGAGCTATCAATCCACTGAAAAATAAGAAGCAATATGAAGTCACAGATGCATTTTTATTTATTGTTAGTCTTCCTATATTCTAAACATAAGCTATAATTACCTTGTGTTTTATTGATGATTTTCAGTCTCTGAAATAGAAAAGTTCTATTAGTTATGAATGGCATCATACCAGTTTTAACACCGTGAGCAAAATGCATACAACATACGACACAATACGATACAACCTATTATAATCGGCGATGCTGTCTACACTGGATGAGGCACAGCACAACACAACAAATCCCTGACAGCAAACTGATTCCGTGTTCTATTTACCATGTACTGACATAAAGTTCAAATGATTTTCAATGGTCGCTCTGGTTTGCATCCAGCATAGACAGACAATCTACGTCATTGTGCAAAGCATTCTTGGTATACAATACAAATCACCAAAGGTAAAAAAAAAAAAAAAAAAAAAAAAAATCTGTTTACGTTAATATTTTTAAGAGCTTCTTGCACTTTATTAGAATAAATGGACTAATATTTGTGTTATTAACATTTGTGGTCAGTTTTGTTTATGTTTTTGAAATAAGTCTCTTATGTTCACCAAGAAAACTGCATTTATTTGATCATAAAAAAAAACAGTAATGTTTATTATTACAATTTAAAATAACTGTTTTCTATGCGAATACATTGTAAAATGTAATTCGTCATAAGTAGAATGCGGTAGCAGTTTACTGTAGGGGATTTGTCGTGTCGCCCCTCACCGCATCCAGTGTAGACAGCATCAATGATTATAATGGGTTCTACTGTATTTTGTCGCGTCGCTTGTGTCCAGTGTAGACATGGTGTAAGCATAATGATGCTGGAAAATCAGGTTAGATCACTTTTTCAAACATAATGAAATAGAAAATAGTTATTTAAAAATGGTAATTTCACAATATTACAGTTTTACTGTATTTTATTCAAATAAATGCAGCAGTTGTTGCCATAAAAGACTTATTTCAAATACATGACAAATCTGACCCTTAAACTTTTGAATGGTAGTGTTTGTTTAAGGTATTACTTACTAGTCATATGGTTCACAATGTCTAGAGATGTTCTTTGACAGGCGATACGCTCCAACTCTGGTGCACGGCCATTAGCATGGAAGATTCTAGGAAGGAACACAAACAATCTGAAACATAAACAATCTGTCAACAATATTTATTATACAATGTCAGGTTTATTAGAAGTAAACTATAGCAAAGGTGAAATGCAGAAAAGAAAAATAAATAATATATAGAATATACAAAACAATACAGTTTAATAACAGAATTTACATTTTTACTTTTACTTATGTAATGCTCATTTACAGTGTTACTTATGTTTGTATGTTAAAGTCCTTTTAAAATATCTAACAAGCAAACAAACATAAAAGTATATAGATATATGTAATTTTGCAAAAGAAAATTACAGATGCGTGGTGATATAGGCTAAATATATTATGAAAGATACATATAAAGTTATTTAATAAGCTTGTTCAGATCACCTGTGTTTTTTATATCTCTGTCAGCAGCTCTCTTCAGAAATTTTAAAATCAGGAACTTTTCCTGTGTCGTAGAAGTTTTTTTCTGAAACTGCTGAAGTCACAGGACAAGTGGAATCAATATTTGTTTACCATGAAAGGTCAAAACATGCTTGAAGTACTTTCAGCTCATTTTCACGCTCCATGTTAATTTTGTATCCGATTAACCGTATATTGCATACTTCTAGGTTAAATAAATTAGCTTACTTCCTTTCATCCAATGACAAATTGCCTGCAAAACCCTATAAAAAAAAAAGCAAAACAGCAAGTAACGTTAATTAAGATGACATTAAAAGCCCAAACTTTCATAAACAAGAGCTCAAGTCAACAGTTAACCTAACTTAACTCTTATAGTTAGCATTACAGTTCAGATGCTAACAGACTTTTTCTGAAGACAATAAACCATTTCTATAAAGTAAATATTCAACAGAAGTGTATCATTTACATGAAAGAAAGTGTCAGGAACACATGCATGTACTATTTGTGTAATATTAGAGACTAAACTTACCTGAAATTTGTAAAAACAACAACGGAAGATGTGTTTTGCTGCTCGACAGTTGAGTTTCCGCCCCATTTCCATGGTAACTCCTTCCGCTCCAGACTTGAATGTTCAGTGTGCGCACCCATTAAAGCAAGCAGATGTCACGCAGAATGTATAAATGTCATCATAAAGTAATATTATCTTATAAAATGCATAATGTAAATGAAGTAAAACACTTACTTAAATACATATTTTAAATAAGATAAAACACTTACTTCTAGTGTTTTCCTTTTAAAAGCAACCTCCACCTCAGCACTGCACAGCAATTCAGATCTATGAGAAATGTTTAGGAGCACACAGCATATTAATATCATCATGAAGTAATATTACACATAACGTAAATGAAGTAAAACACTTACTTTTGGCATTTTCCTTGATGAAACCAACTTTCCCGTCTGCTCCACATTGTGATTGAAAGAAAATATCTCTCTGAGAAAAAGTTCAGGAGAGCACAGCACGTAAATATCACTATAAATCAATATGACGTTATAAAATACGTATTTTAAATGAGATAAAACATTTACTTCAAGTGTTTCCCTGTTGAAAGTGACCTCCACGTCAGCACTGCATAGCAATTAATATCTGTGAGAAAATTTAGGATCATTTAGGGCGCACATCATATAAATATCATCATTAAGTAATATTATCTTATGAAATACATAATGTAAACGA
>JAMKFB010000300.1:299309-419474 GCA_036247105.1 Cirrhinus mrigala
TCATGATGTGGAGTTCTTTAAAGGTTTGGGGATGTTATTTGGAGGACCTTCAGAGAACATTCAGGACGTTAATGGTTCGGATCTATATTTTATAACTTGCCAATGAAAAATAAATAATTTGCACTAAACAATATTTCTATGAAAACTGTTTTATTAAACCTGGCATGAAAGTATATTTTTCTTGTTGAAGAAAGTCAATTAATTTAAATTCTAGTTCTGATCTAAATAAAAAGATATAGATTTAATCAAAACAAAATTTCTCATTTAAGAAATAAGATTATAAATTATTTAGAGTTACTGCAACTGACATCCAGTCACAGACAAAATCAACTGAAATAAAAGACATTAAATTTCTTAAGATCTCAGCAAAGGAGGATTAAACAACTCCACTAACAGTTGGATTTTGTTTGTCATGCAGAAGTTCTTACTGAGAATTAACAGAGGTTTATTTTCACAGTTTTAGTGAATTCCATTTGAAGGTTACCATTTTGGTGAATAGTGTTTGCTTTAGTTGGTCACTTGGTTGTTGACATTACACCACTGTTACATTTTTTTGTTTTGCTGCTGCAATTCTGTGTTGAGAAAGCACATTATGATAGCAGAGCAAACTAAGATAAAATGCAATCAGGTAATGTTGGTCTCTTGATGCTGGTGAAATCTTTATATAGTGGCTTGTCTCATTGATTGTTGCATTGTTTATTATAGTAGCTCCTCGGTGTACTGATTGTGTTTTTGAGCATGTGAACAGATTTGTTTTGTGCACAAAGAAGATTGATTTGTGGCACACACAGACATGAAGAATCAGTGCAAGAATCTCAACAATGGTGACAATCAACAAAATATTCAGATAAACAGATCTTTGAACAGCACAAAACAAGCTACTAATAAGTTGCAACACAAATAGCAAAAATTAAAGCAAATAGTAAAAATAAAAGAAAATAATAAGACAATTCAGGTGGATAATTTATTCATGTTACAATGCATTCTGGGAGCCATTATTGAGTTTTGATTGGAGTTCCCAGAATGCACTGCAGCATGAAGCTTTTTGTTTACTGTCACCATCATTGGGCTTCATGTGCTGATTCTTACAGTACAGACCAGTACATGACTACACTATTCTTAATGAGCAGCCAGCTTTCCTTTGACCATAACAAATGTGTTTTACAAACACAGAGTTACAGCATCCAGAGAAAAGCTAAAATTTTAAAGTCAAGAGCCCAACTAAAGCACACACTGACCACATTAATGGTGACTTCAAATAAACCAATGTCTAAACCTCTGTTCTCAATAAAAACTTTTTTAGACTTATGACAGAAATGAAATCAAACTGGTTAGTAATGAGTGAAGCTGCTGATGCTGTTTGTGGAGTTGTTTAATCCTCCTCTGCTGAGATCTTGAGAGATTTAATCTTTTATTTCAGTTGATTTTATCGAAGGCTGTGACTGCACTGTAAAAAAAAAAATGTTGCCAATACTGAAAAAATCAAGGCAACACATTGCATTCAGATTTTTATGTTTTCCCAACGATTGGTGTCAAATCCAGGTGCCATGAGTAAAAGTCCTCCCCAGTATTTTGTTCCAATCACCTGGATTTGCTAATTAGCACAGTTTTTCAGCCAGGAGGTCCGAGATTGGACCAAGTCATTCCTTTTAAGTCTCAAGCAAGTCTCAAGTAAAATCCCAAGCCCCTAAAGAGTTAAAGTTGATGAGATAACTGAATGATGATTGTGTTAGTGATGAACATCTGCTGTTAACAAGCAGCATCGTTGAAGAAAAGAGAAACACAAGAACTACAACTGACTCATCTCTGACTTTCATCTCTCAAATCTGATTAAACATCTCCACAAACAGCATCACCAGCTTCACTCATTACTAACCAGAATGACTTTATTTCATGTCTGTAGAATCTCTTATTGAGAATTCTAAGAGGTTTAGATGTTGATGTTTTATTGGCCAAGAAAAGAAGAGAAAGAAAAAAAACACAGTGCCACCATCATTGCGGTCAAGTGTGGTTTTTAGTTTGTCTCTTGACTCTTGGAGTAATCTCTGCTGTTTTACAGCGAGCATTTGTGCATTGCTGAGTCACAAGCTTGCAGCAGCAGATTAGCTCACGCTCGCACCATATACAACTAATTTAGATCAGCAACATGAAATACTCTCTTGCTGAATGACATCTAGCGATTGTAGAACTGCAACAAAAAAATCCTATTAAACGAATGTCACTGTAACGCTTCAATATTGGAAGAAAAAACTACGTCAGCTCAGGCTTTCAGACATGAACACTTATCATACGCTCCTCAACAGTGGTGACAATAATTCTTCATACTGCAGTGCATTACTATGCTGTTACCCAGCATGCATTGCAGCATGAAGCGTTTTGTTGATTGTCACCATTGTTGAGATTCATATGCTGGTTCTTGATGTCTGTGCGTCTAAATACTATAGATGTTTATATGCATTATACAGGTTTTAAATGAATTCACTGTGACTT
Source organism: Cirrhinus mrigala (assembly GCA_036247105.1). Lineage (NCBI taxonomy): Eukaryota > Metazoa > Chordata > Actinopteri > Cypriniformes > Cyprinidae > Cirrhinus > Cirrhinus mrigala. The sequence goes on from JAMKFB010000300.1 coordinate 301,800, forward strand.
ATTGAAGATCACTATGCTGTAGTTTTGCAGATTTGATAATGCAAAACCTTACCTTACAAAAGAAAATTATTTTGGGGGTGTTCAGGTATGCTTACGATGATCACCTAGCACCACTTAGCTGCTCACCATACAGCTCTGATCTCACTGCTTTACAAGACCATACGCATTATAACAGAGATAGATCTAACCCACGAGTCAATGGTGAAGAGCTCAACTAAAGCAAATACTGATCTCCACAATGGTGGCATCATTTTAACCAATAAAACATCAACATCTGATCCTCTGTAATAACAGCAGATGTTCATCACTAACACAATCATCATTCAGTTATCTCATCAACTTTAACTCTTTAGGGGCTTGGGATTTTACTTGAGACTTGCTTGAGACTTAAAAGGAATGACTTGGTCCAATCTCGGACCTCCTGGCTGAAAAACTGTGCTAATTAGCAAATCCAGGTGATTGGAACAAAATACTGGGGAGGACTTTTACTCATGGCACCTGGATTTGACCAATCGTTGGGAAAACATAAAAATCTGAATGCAATGTGTTGCCTTGATTTTTTCAGTATTGGCAACATTTTTTTTTTTACAGTGTGGAAGTCAGTTGTAGTAATTATAAATTGTTTTAATAAATTATTTCTTAAATGGGAATTTTGTTTTGATTAAATCTATATCTTTTGTTTAGATCAAAACTAGAATTTAAATTAATTGACAAGAAAAATATACTTTCGTGCCAGGTTTTATAAAATAATTTTCATAGAAATGTTGTTTAGTGCAATTTATTTATTTTTCATTGGCTCAAGTTATAAAATATAGATGTGAACCATTACCCTAAATTTTTTTAATTGGATGAATGAAAACATTTTTTCAGTGTGTTAACGTCCTAAATGTCCTCTTTGTAACGTTGTTATGTGACCACAGAATAACCAATACAGAACGTCCTCCTAAAGTCATATTGTGAACGTTATGACTAAAAGAGGACCATGTGAGAACGTTCTGTTAATGTCCCAAATGTCATCTTTGTAACGTTCTTATGTGACCAAAAAATAACCAAAACGGAACGTCCCCCTAAAGTCGTATAACGAACATTGAGTACCAGCACTTTCGTAACCAAAAGAGGACGTTTTAGGAACGCCTCCAATGTTCTGTAAAGGTTAGGGACATTTGTCACCTTTAGAGAACTTTTAGGGAACGTTGCGAGAACGTCTCCTCCTACGTGGGAATGTACAACAATGACGGCAAAATCCTCAGTGAACACTGCTTACACCGTGTCTACACTGGACGCGACATAGCCACCGTTGCAAATCATTTGAACTGTTTGTGAGCACGTCATAAAATGAATGCGGTAGCAGTTTACTGTCGGGGATTTGTCGAGCCGCGCCATGCCGCATCCAGTGTAAGCAGCATCAATGATTATAATAAGTTCGGCTCGACAAATCCCTGTATTTTGCCGCGCTCGCGTCCTGTGTAGACACTGTGTAGATTGGACTAATATAAAGACTAACACCATGTTAAAAGAAACACTGAAACAGTTTTGAAACAAAACAGCATCACTAGGTTTACTTATTACTACTAGACTTTATTTCTGCCACACTGCTACAGAAGCTCTTACTGAAAATTAACAGAGATTTAAATGTTGATATTTATGTTTCATTTTAAATTGTATAAACACTGAGCAATGTTCACTGAGGATTTTGTTGTGTATTTTGTACATTTCAGCACCTATCCAAACAGAGTTTTCTACCTGCAAATGTTTTATTTTATTGTAATATATTTATTTATTTTTTACATGATTTTTTTTTTTTTACAATAGTTATTTATTTCTTATATTTTTGTTAATACTCAGTGGGAAACGCTGTCTCCTCACAGCAAGAAGTTCCCTAAATGGACTACCTGAGACAAGAACTCTTTCCATCAGATCAATCCAAAGATGTGTGGATTACAGATGCTAAGTTGTCTAAAGGTGTGAACGTGTGTTTTACTGCCTATGGATGGATCCGTGACTGAGTTTTTTTTTTTTTTTTTTTTTTTACAGCTTGTACAGAGGTTCCATGAACGTTTATATCGGACGTGCAGAAGACATCAAATAAAGACGTCATAAAAAAATTAATTCTGGCTCCTCGCCGGATATCTTTTCAACGTATGCCAAGACGTCGAAAATACGTATTTTGGACATAACTTTGCTTAGTGGGTCGTCATTAAACGAATTCTTTTATAGCAAGCATAAATATAATGTCGTCTAAGTCATCTGAGTTTTATTCTTTTTCTGGCCGTTCTGTTGATAGAAAATGGAGGCGCGTTTTGGTGAACGTCACGTGACGTTTCTGCATGGAAAAAAAATGTCTACCCATTTTGACACTCAGCCAAAATCAATTTCTTACTACGCCACTTCCTGAAGGGTAGCATATACAATCATTTTAAAAAAGGTCAAGTGATATTTGGGACAACTCAGTATTTAACATTATTTAAACGTTGTTTAGTTATTCCAACAAAACATATTTAAAACAGTATTTTATTTTCTTCGATGTTTGCCCCAGTGTGTTTAGTTTCGGTTTCGTTTTCAAGAGTTTTATTGCGCTGCCTCATTAGCCTACTATATGACGCACAACTCCATTTACAATTTTATAATTCAAATTTAACAGTCCAACCTTGTTGCAGGCAGTCTTCATCGAAGCGTCTGTATTTGTGTTCTACTGGAAGATGCGATGAAAGCAGAGAAGCTCGAGTTCAATCTCCACGCGTCGCTACAGATGAGCTACGTTTTACGATTTACGACGATAAAAACAAGATACAGGTAACTTGCACGGAACCAATATATCCCATCAAAGTTAACAACATTTTTGTAACACAAATAAAAGATAAACAAGGCGTATATCTATCCGAAATTAAATTAAAACAACACCAGCGAACTATCAGTGTGTAGTTCCTCCTTCCCCTTCTTTCTGTTGGGCTCCGCCTCAAAACAGACAGGAAACTACATGTTGGGGAAGCAACTTTTTTTTTTTTTTTTTAACATACAACAACCACAGAGAATACATCACAAACACAATTTATGACTTGAAATGATGCAAAGCAATAAAGTATAAACAGCAAGAACGCATTTCACAGTGATAATGTACTAAAATAAATAGGCCTAAACAAACAGATAAAAGAAATATAAACAGATAAACAAATAAATAAGAACTTAAATGAAAAATCTAAAACAAAAACTATTTAAATATAAAAAAAGTCACCTTCATGAAATAATCAGGAGGTAATTCTTACAGCAAAATCATACTTTTTTTCAGCAGTAGCCTATAGCAAAGACTGCCTATGGCTGTTTTAGCAGCTTTCTTATTAAGTGATGAGCAAAAGAAATCACAGAATAGTTTTAGATCAATAATAATAAAAATAATAATAAAAAAAGCCTAAAATTGGGCATACAGTCAGTAACTTTACTTTTACGAAAATGAAAAAGGCCACACAGAGGTAGCAGTTTTTACATATAAATCTGACCCCGATTCCCAAATTAAAACAATAAATTAATTATTTCAAAAATAAAAAAAAGTTTGTTGTCAGCAGAGCTGTCCAACTTAAATTTAGAAAGTCAAGAATAACAGGGATAGTGATTATGAGGAATGTTATTGTAAAGTTCTATTTTAATAGTAGAAAGAAGAGAATAGTTTAATTTCCACTAAAAATGCTTTGGACTGACAGATAAACTTCTTAGGAATGATTTTTTTCAAACTTAAAAGTTATTACATCTAACATTAGAAAGCTCCGGACCTCTAATGGACAGTTTGGGCACTTCACATTTTGATACACCAACACACCCCGGTACTAACTATAGTGAGCTGATAAACTGTAATAAATACTGTAGTATACTTTAGTTTTGATTTGAAATGCAATGGGCCCATGACCAAGACAGAACTTAAATGGTAAATATTTTGACACAGAGAAGCTTAGCTCTTTCTTTCACTTATTCAAAGTACTGTATTTAAAACTTTGAAATATTCTAAAAAATGAATGAACAAATTAGGTTTTACATTTCTTCCATTTACATATGTAAATGTGATATTTACCAACCAACATTACCATCAAAAACATTACATCAAAGACAGAAAACTAAACATTTCCAAAGGCTACAGCACTGAAAATCACCAAAAAAGCTCAAAGGGTAAACCTGTGAAATCAAACCGGTTGAAACGGTCATCCTTTCACACCTGCGGTTATAGTAGTAGATCTACTGTTAAACTTATTTTAATGGTTCCAGGAGTATATTCAGAGGATGGCAAAACTGCCTTCTCTCATTTTGCTCCCTCGTTATGGAACGAGCTGCAGAGTGTTGTAATGTTGGAAACACTCCCCTCTTTAAACGTTTTTAAAATCTCTTATGGACTATTCTAGTCTAAGGGAAACATACTTGCTTTAAGTAATTTTTTTATTTGTTATCTCATGAGTGCCGGGTTAAATAAAAAAAGATTTTGCATCTCAATGGGAGTATCCTGGTCAAATAAGGGATAAGAAGAAGAAGAAGAAGAAATAAATAAGTAAATAATTGCAGACCTGATTCACACTCAATTCAGTTTTAATCTTTTCTCTCATATTGCCTCATATCTGTGATCTTTGTCTTTTTTAAGATGTTCTGAATGAAGTGACTCCGGATCTCCAACATTCAGGTAAAGCACTAGACTTTAACTAATTATTTCAGTCTGTTAATTCTCTCTGTGTATTTAGTCTTGCTTTATATATATATATATATATATATATATATATATATATATATATATATATATATACAGTATATATGTGTGTGTGAGGCAATCTAGAAAAACCCAACACATGGTGAAATTTTACCTTTTTTAGGTTTGTTATTAGAAAATGGAGGCGCGTTTTGGTGAACGTCACGTGACGTTTCTGCATGGAAAAAAAATGTCTACCCATTTTGACACTCAGCCAAAATCAATTTCTTACTACGCCACTTCCTGAAGGGTAGCATATACAATCATTTTAAAAAAGGTCAAGTGATATTTGGGACAACTCAGTATTTAACATTATTTAAACGTTGTTTAGTTATTCCAACAAAACATATTTAAAACAGTATTTTATTTTCTTCGATGTTTGCCCCAGTGTGTTTAGTTTCGGTTTCGTTTTCAAGAGTTTTATTGCGCTGCCTCATTAGTCTACTATTATATTTTATATTTTTGTAGCACAAATAAAAGATAAACAAGGCGTATCTCTATCCGAAATTAAATTAAAACAACACCAGTGAACTATCAGTGTGTACCCAGCTAACAAAAATACGTAACTGTTACGTAACTGCAACGTAATCTGGTGACCAAAGTGTCGTCGTGGCAACTGGAAAAGTGAAGGACCCCTATACTTCACCACAACGTAACTTTGTGATGTTGCCAGTTAGTAACTGCGACGTCGTGGCAACGTTGTGGAGCAATAGTTGTGTGCTGGTAATCAGATGGTAATTTTGGATAATTATTTATTTTCTATAGGCGGACATGCAGTAGTTTAACCTATTTTATGTCCTCATTTGCCCAAACTATAAAACCGATATAAAGTTGGTTCGACGTTTGACGTTGGATGTTAGACAGATATTCAGCCGCGAAAAACTTCAATACATTCTTAGTGAATGAGTACAATTGTATACAAAATGTCTGATCTGAAAAGCATTAGAAGGTAGAACTGAACACACATCGCAGTTTATTTGTTTTAATCTTCATCGATATATTGCAACGCATAAATGCTTTAGCAGCGGCGAGCTTCCGTTTAGGTCAGTTAGGGACCGTCTACAAAGTACATGTGAAAGGATGAAACGATTAATGGTTTTCCTTCTGAATGTTTTTTTTTTTAGTTAACAAAACAAGAGCAATTTGTGCACCAATGTGATAAAGATATAAAGACAAACACTTATAATGCTCACTTGCATTTAAATAAGAAATACTGTAAACAAGATATGTGATTGCGGTTATATATTATTACTATTATTAAATAAATAAAATGAATAAAAGCAAAACAATATTAAAAATCATTATCATTCCATAATCCAGTGGTTATGCAGTAGGATTATTCCAGGTCCTTCTGAGAACATTTTAATGTTCATTGTATTCGCAGAACTGAAGGATCTTTAGATCCTTACATGCAAATTGTTATTGTTGTGTTTTAATTTTGTTTTTGTTTTTTATTCATTTATAATAATTTATTTACATCATTATTTATAATCATTTAATAATCATTAGTTATTCATATAATTATTTAATTATTCATTATTTGATTATTTTGATTATGATTATTAATTATTTTATCATTTATTCATTTATTATTCAATTATGTTTGTATATTTTATATTTCTTATTATTTTTCTTGCTTATGCATTTTCATTATTGTTCAGTCTCATGATTGTGGGGTTTCATGAATTGTTTGGTCTGCATGAATGAGAAATAGATAAGAGGGGATGTTTATGAAAATCCAAGGTTTATGGGATGTCATGAATTAGTTTGATATATCATTGTTTGTTGAATTATGCTCCCCAGACGAAGTCTGAACATTGAGACATACGCAACTAAGACTGTTCAATAAATTCTGTTATACCTTTACCATCATCACTTCGTCTCATGTTCTGCTCTTTTCTGGCTTCCATCAGTCAACTTCTTGACTGACAGAAACCTGTTTAACACTCGTTTTGGGTATTTTGGATACCAGACAAGACCTGCTGTTAACGGGGTTTGGGTACCGACAGCTCTGCTGACTAGTTGTTCTGTTACCGGAAAGACTGATATTTTCTGGCGGGTTCTGGCGTCCGAGGCTGGATCCTAAACATTGTCTTGGCGTGGGGACTTGATCTAACAGAACTATGACACCAAAAAGTTGTTATTGAAATAAACCAATAAATAAATTAATTAAAATTAAATACACGTCTGTATCACCTTCATGGTGTGTGTCTTGTTTCTGTTTTTATAAGAACATTTTTATATTTGTTTTAGTCACAGAACTTTAACAGAACATAGAAATTCAACAATTCAGTCAAAGCTGGCAAAAGTGTTATTTTGCCGTTGCACTGACTTGAATCTGAACATCAATCTAAAAAAAAAAAAAAAAAAAAAAGATAAAATATATATTTATGACAGTTTTATATCACAACTTTAAAGGCTATATCTTGTTACAGATTATCAAACATTTTGGTGGTGGTTTTAGCCACAGAACTATAACAGAACAACACAGCTAGAAATGTTGTTGTTGTAATAATACTCTGAGAACATTATGTTCTGATAATGTTTTCAGTGGCAAGTTTTATTTTAGTTCCCAGAATATTCTCTTAAAAGGTAGAATAACATTCTCTAAAAACATTCTACAAATGTTTATTAATAACAACATTATCCTCTAACATTCTGATAGATTTAAGTGGGAAGCTTCACATTGGATATTGGATGTGGACTCAAATGATGCTCAGAAGTCAAATTTAGGTCGAAAGTAAAAACCCAACCTTTATTTACACAAGGTCTTATTGAGTTTAACAGAGGTTTAAATGTCGATGTCCATTTGAAAGTAATAGCTTGGTTTGATGTTACCATTATGATGAGAAGTGTTTGCTTTAGTTGGGCAAATTGACTCCTGGCTTTGTGTTTGTTATGGCAAAAACAGCATGAGAAAATGTGGTCAGCTGATGGTTTTCTACGATGATAGTGACATAGTGATCTGATTTCATCTAGACTAACTCTGAAAACTGATTTTCAGCAGAATTTTAATTAGAAAATGTTTTAAAAACAACCAAGATTCTTTGACACAAACATCAAGTATCAGTGTATGAATCTCAACAATGGTGACTTGCTGCAATGTATTATGGCTGTGTCATACAAAACTCATCTAGGGCTCCCAGAATGCACTGCGGCATGAAGCATGTCACCATTGTTGAGATTCATACACTGATTCTTGATGTTTGTGTCTGTCGACGCACTCAGTAGTTTAAAATGATTATAGAAATACTGATTATTTGATCAGAACATTGCTGGATTTTACACTGTTGAAACACATTACTACAGTCACTAATATGAGTTTAATAACTTAGATTAGATGCTAGATCTGATCACTACATGATGATACCATTAATATCAGTGAGAAGTCAACATCACCTGATCACAGCTTTTCTTGACAAATACAGTTACAACTACTAAAGAAAAGATTAAAAAGAGTCAAATTGTTCAACTGAAGCAAATGCTTCTCACCATAATGGTGACATCAAACCAAACCTTTACTTTCAATCAACATCTAAACCTCTGTTAATTTCAATAACTTGTGTAAATGTATGACAGAAATAAAACCAATCTGGTTTATAATAAGTGAAGCTGTTAATGCTGTTTCTGGAGTTATTTAAAGATGCTGGAGCTTGACATCAAACAAAGGTTGTGTTTTCACTTTCAACCAAAATGTGACATCTGACCAATGTAAGTCCAGTGTGTGATGTGAATCTTTATTAGAATGTTAGATGATAATGTTCTAACAATGTTATCAATAAACATTTGTAGAATGTTTTTAGAGAATGTGATCCTACCTTTTAGGAGAGAATATTATGGGAAATAAAATAAAACTTGCCACTGAAAACATTCCCAGAATATGAAATATTTCTAGCTGGGACATACTATTAAAAATAAAAATTATTGAATAATTTAGTTTAAAATAAATACAATCTTCTATCTCAGGTTTAAAGGCTGTGTCTTGTTACAGATTTCATAAAGAACATTTTGCAGTAGTTTTCATTGTCAAAAGTGATGCAGAAGTCACGATATTGACATTTAAAAATCGCTTGTGAAACCTTCAAAAGAGTGTCCTGTATTACTGCCCCCTAGAGGAACATACTGCTGTTTTGACTGAGTTTGACATTCAAACGTATAAATTAATTTAAAATCAATACAGTCTTCTATTTCAACTTTAAAAGATGTGTCTTGTTTCTGATTCTCAAATGCACATTTCAATTCAGGTTTTACTGTCATATGTCGTTCAGGACACATGCTATTAAATTAAAATTTAAATATGTCAATAAATTAATTTAATTGCATGCAGTTTTCTATCACAACTTCAAAAGCTGCGTCTTGTTACTGGTTTCTAGAAGAATATTTTAATGTTGGTTTCAGTCACAGAATTATAAGAGAACACATGCAACTCAGACTGAGTTTCCAATTCAATACATCAATTAGAAGAAAAAAAAAAAAAAAATTCAAGGGTCTTGTTTGTTTCTTTAATAACACTAACTTTTTCTGTTTGTTTTGTTTTTGTTTTTTGAGAAAAAAACAGTCCATATATAGTATATTATTTTATTGATATATAATACATAAATTATCATATGAGTATGGAACAATACAAATTACGATGTAGCAAAATACAATGTAGCTCTAGATATAAATAAACATACATACATAAATATTTCATTATGCATTACCACCACCTACATAGTACAGTCTAGCACTCTTAAGAAAGGCAGTATATTATTCTAGTTTTTTTTTTTTTTTTTTTTTTTAAAAAGATACTGTACATTTGAGTAAAATATTGAGGACGGTCCCATATGTTATTTCAGTGATATGTAATATAGAAAATTTATTCAAACAGGAAATGATACTGCTCAATGAACACTGATATAAAAAAAATAAATAAATCAAATAAAAAAAAATAATAAAAAAACATTACAGAAGGTATTTAAACAGCAAAAATCATGTTTAATAATTACAATTATTGGATGACTGCAACTGACAACCGTGAAAAAATTAGAATTATTGAAAAAAAAAATGTTTTAATTAAATAATTAATTAATTAATGTATTTATTTGTTTATTTAAATTGTTTATTTTGGAGGGTAAACGTTTACATTTTTTGATTCTAAGTAACAGTTGGTAAACAATAAATAAATATAAATATTTGCTCGCTGTCATACAGTACAAAGGGTCAATTTGACATTTTGCATCAAAGATGTTTACATATAGTCCACAAGACAAACTAATAGATGAAATACGTCAGAAGCTTCAGAAAAAAACCTATATGTTTCCCAGAAGACAAAATTACTACAATTTACCCAAAGAGTTTGTGAGTCCTGGAGATGTTTCCTGAAGAATAGTGGACAGTTTAACTGCTCAAGACAAATAAAGGGAAAAAAAGGAATTTAATTCAATATCATGTGTCCTGAATGACATATGACAGCAAAACCTGAATTGAAATGTTCATTTAGGAATCAGAAACAAGACAGACTTTTTGAAGTTGAAATAGAAAACTGTATTGATTTTTAAAAAAATGTATAAGTTTGAATGTCAAACTCAGTCAAAACAGCAGTATGTTCCTCTAGGGGGCATTTTTAAATGTCAATATCGTGACTTCCGCATCACTTTTGACCATGAAAACTACTGCAAAATGTTCTTTATGAAATCTATAACAAGACACAACCTTTGAAGCTGAGGTAAAAGATTGTATTTATTTTAAACTACTTCATGCATTGGTTTCATTTTCAATACTATGTGTTCTACTATAGTTCTGTGACTAAAACCACCATCAACATGTTTTGCTAGAAACCAGTAACAAGACACACCTTTTGAAGTTAGGATAGAAGACTGTACTGATTCTAAATTAATTTATAAGATTGAATGTCAAACTCAGTCAAAACAGCAGTATGTTCCTCTAGGGGGCAGTAATACAGGACACTCTTTTGAAGGTTTCGCAAGCGATTTTTTAATGTCAATATCGTGACTTCTGCATCACTTCTGACAATGAAAACTACTGCAAAATGTTCTTTATGAAATCTGTAACAAGACACAGCCTTTGAAGTTGAGACAGAAGCTTGTATTTATTTTTAACTAAATTATGTATTGCTTTCATGTTCAATAGTATGCGTTCTATTATAGTTTTGTGGCTAAAACCACCACCAAATTGTTCTTCTGGGAATCAGTAACAAGACACACCCTTTAGATTTGAGAAAGAAAACTGCATGCATTTTAAATGAATTTATTAACAGATTTGAATTTAATTCAATGGCATGTATCCTGATTTACATATGACAGTGAAACTTGCATGGAAATGCTCTTTTAGGCCCAAGGAACAAGACACTGCCTTTGCAGTTGAGACAGAAAACTGTACGCATTTTAAATTAATTTATTTAAATAGTTTGAATGTCAAACTCAGTCAAAACAACAGTGTCTTCCTCTAGGCGGCAGTAATACCGGACACTCTTTGGAAGGTTTCACAAGTGATTTTTAAATGTCAGTAGTGTGACTTCTGCATCACTTTTGACAATGAAAACTACTGCAAAATATTTGTTATGAAATTTGTAACAAGACACAGCCTTTGAAGTTAAGATAGAAGAGCGTATGTACTTTACATTGATTGACCTACTCGTTGATATTTCAATATCATGTGCTGTGTTATAGTTTTGTGAATAAAACCAACATTTAAATGTTCGTCTATGAACCAGTAACAAGACACAGGCTTTGAAATTGAGGTGGAACACTGTATGTTTCAAAAATGAATGTGTTAACAGATTCAAATTGAATTCAATAGCGTACATCCTGATTTACGTTTGATAGTGAAAGATGGCTGTAAATATTGATCTTTGAACAAGTAACAAGACACACCACCTGGAGTTCACATATCAAACTGAGTGCATTCTACAATTAATTTATTTAAACTTCTGAATGTCAAATTTGGTCAAAACAAGTTCAATATCTTCCTGTAGGGGGTGGTAAACTGCACAATCTTTGTCATGCTTTACAAGCTTTTTCTCAATGGTTTCATTTCAATAACTTTCGTTGTGCTATAGATCTGTGAATAAAACATATATCTAAATGTTCTTTTATGAACCAGTAATAAGACACACCCCTTAAATTTGAGATTTATGTTTTATACATTTCACAAGTGAAGCATTTAGATGAAATAATTGTACTTTTTGCACCTTGCAGACGGTCCCTATCCTGCACTATTGCATTATAAGCTCTATCAGTTACAATACGTTAAGGCAGATTAAAACGAAACATATTGTGTGTTCTCTTCTACATTTGGAAACAATTAGAACACAGTATGTGTCTTGTCATTGTGCTCAATCGTTAAAGAACTATTGAAGATTTCCAAGGCTGAATCTCTGACAAATGTCAAACATCGACCAACCAACGTTATATCGGTCTCAGCAGCGCATTCTTAAAATAAGAGAAAGACACGATCATTTATGCTTGCTGCAATAAATGGCTTTCTGCGGATATTTCTGCACTAAACAAGTGAATTTTGCCGAGATATTTTCAGAGATGATAGACAAGATGTTATAAATAATTGAATGAAAACCTAATTTTGACCAAAAAAAAAGACATTCAACCTATTTTTCGAATTTCCTGAAAACATCCCAGCGCACCATGTTAAATTCATGTGTAAATTGGGAAAACTTGTCATTGGTTGTTGCGCTGCGCCAATTACGTTTATTATATCAGGGGGCGGTGCTATGTAATCGGCAGCAGTCTCACGAAGGCTTGCTGCTGGTAAGCTGCTTAGATGATCGCTCTTGTCTAATTAACTGAGTTTGGATTGTTTTCAAGTACAAAGCTGAACTTTTATGCTACACATATGATTATTATGTTTGTCTGTGCTCCTAGACAAAGACACAAAGACAGATACACACACACATACAATCGCACTCTTATCCATCTTCCAAGGTTGGCTAGTCCTGGCAGGGCTCTTATCAGTATGGTTGGTTACACATCCCACTATGCGGACAGCATCAAGGAAAAAGCATATGAAATGAACTGAAGTTTACTTTAATGTCTGGTTAAAAACTCTTAGATCTTTGTAACAGTTGTTCCGGTCACTCATGGATCTCCTAGGTCAGGGGTCCTCCCTGACCCCCCCCTCTCCACTTACATCGTGACACCTTGACCCTAGGAGAAAATGGGACTCAGCAGGAAAAAGACACACACACTCTATTTGATCAAGGAAGGGTGAATGAGACAGATCACTTGTTGTTACGAATCTGGTCGGTGTTCTGCGGTCCGCTCACCGCCAGATGTCGCTCTCACCTTATCCACACACTCTTACTGTTGCACCACACCCCGGACTACAACTCCCATCACCCATCGTAACGATTGCGTTGCCTCCTGTAGCCAATCAGGCTCACTATAAAAGCCCCGGACTTTCCCCATGCAAGCCACGGATTGTTGTTGTTTCTATTATTGTTGTTAGCGTTCCCTTGTTTCCGAGTTCCCTGTGTTTAGTTCCCTCGCCTGGCCATCTCGTCTTGACTGTCTCGCCGCCTGCCTACTGGACTCTTGCTCTTGTCATCGGATTATTCTCCTCGTCTTGCCTGTGATTTACCTGTTTGCTCCTGTTTCGACCCTGCCTGTACGACCATGTCTTTGCCTCGTCCCTTTAATAAAAGCTCGCAATTGGATCCGCTCGCCTCTCGTCTTTCACTCTCCGTTACACTTGTAGTACCTTATTAGCATAAAAATCAACCGTATTAGAATCAAGAATATTATTAATCTTATTAATGATTAGACTAATTATTAATATAATTATGAAGATCCAGATGAATTCAGGCATCTACTCCTTCAATATATATATATATATATATGCTCACCAAGCCTGCATTTATGTGATCCAAAGTACAGCAAAACGGTAACATTTTTAGAATATTTTTTCTATTTAAAATGACTGTTTTGGGCTTCCGGTTCTGGTGACTGAGAGAATGGCAGCATAGTCCATCGTCTCCTCTGACGATTTAACTAACAGATCCCCTAAACCTTGAGAACAAATAAAAACTTTAGTTAAAGCAGTCTGTAATAGTGGGATAACAATGGAAACAAGAGAGAAGAGCAGGAAAACTAACACAGACGCCTTGGAAATTGAAGGTAGACAGCAAGGAGGCGCCGGCGCAGCACATGCGTTAGCACACGATGCTAATCGTGCTAACCCGGATAGTGCGCAGATCAATCTGGAACGAATCTTGGAAGAGATTCAAAACTTTCGAAAAGAGAACAACCGTCAACTTGATGAAATCAAGATCGAATTAAACACGACGAATCAAAGGATCGGTCACGCGGAAGATCGTATTGAAGGGATTGAAACGCGAGTGCAAAATGTGGAAGAGACGATGAAAAAAATGATAAAGATGCAGTCGCAGCTGGAAAGCAAGCAGATTGATCAAGAAGGCAGGTCAAGAAGAGACAATATAAGAATATACAACGTGCCCGAGGACATAGAAAAAAATTCCATGAATGACTACGTTGAACAACTGCTGCGAGACACTTTGGATTTTCCTCCGGATACAGAACTGCATGTGGAGAGAGCCCATCAGGCACTCGTACCAAAACCTGGGAAGAATGCGAGACCTAGATCAATCGTAGTGAAATTCCTCAGGTACAAAATGAAAGAAGAAGTGATCTGGAAGGCATGGGCGAAAAAAGATATCTTTGTGGGCCAACAAAAAATCTACTTTGATCACGATTATCCTCCTGCGGTTCTTCAAAAATGAAAGGAATATTCGGAGGTGAAAAAAGCACCTAAAGACAGGAAGATCCGATTTCAAATTCCATACCCGGCAAGACTACCTAACGTTATGCCATCTACAACTAGAAAATGCTGGAGATTATTCACTTGTTTGGACTATAAACCGTTAGATATGTGTTGATCTGACTTCTCTCTTCGTTTTGTTCTATGACAGCACACTACGTCGGACACGTGAGTTATGTTTTTTCCTATCTCATGTAAAGACGATGAACTGGGGGGCCCTGATCACCACGGTGGAAGAGAAGGCTTCCCCTCCAAGCTAGATTTCACCACTAGCTTGTTTCAGGGTCGTTTGTGTGAGACCCCTATCTTGGAAGTTCAATATGTTTGTCAGATTCTTAGAGTTTTCATTATTTGTTTGTCTTTCCTATCTTTTTGATTTTGGTGTTAAATTGAATAGACATATCCAATAACGAAGTAAAAGTAATTCCTTCAATGTGAATGGCCTACTCAACCCTATTAAACGGAAAAAAATCTTAAGTAAAATGAAAAGAGAAAATGCTCATTTGGTGTGCACACACACAGTAGTGAGAAGTGATCAAACACACACACGGTGCAGTGGACAGCCATATTGCTATCGCTATTGCAGCGCCGGGGAGCAGTTGGGGGACTCACCTCAGTCGTGGTTTGGAGGGTGGAGAGAGTGCTGGTTATTCACTCCCTCCACCTTCAATCCCTGCTGGACCTGGGACTCGAACCCGCAACCTTTCGGTTACAAGCCCGACTCCCTAACCATTAGGCCACGGCTGCCCCCAAAACAAAACAAAACAAAACAAAACAAAACAAAACAAAACAAAACAAAACAAAACAAAACAAAACAAAACAAAACAAAACAAAACAAAACAAAACAAAACAAAACAAAACAAAACAAAACAAAACAAAACAAAACAAGAGAATATTCAAGATGTGTTTGAAACTTTTTATAAAAAATTATATTCTAAAGTGCCTGATGATAGAAATGAGGAGATTGATTGTTTTTTAGACGAATTGGAGTTACCGACCCTTACTGATGAGCAGAATAAATTACTGATAGCAGAAATAACAGCAAATGAAGTGAAAGGGGCTATTACTAAATTAAAGTCTAATAAATGTTCAGGACCTGATGGATTTACTGGGGAGTGGTATAGAGCATTCCAAAAGGAAATAATACCTATCTTGGTCCGTTCTTTCAATTGGGTCTTAAAGAATGCAACAGCCCCGCCATCTTGGAAGGAGGCTGTTATATCTATTATACCAAAAGAAAGAAAAGATAAGCTACAATGTGGATCGTATAGACCTCTATCTGTATTAAATGTTGATTATAGATTGTTTACATCGATTATGGCCAGAAGAATGGAAGAATTCATGCCCAACCTAATAAACCAAGACCAGTCAGGCTTCATTTGTCAGCGCCAAACACAAGATAATATTAGACGCACGTTACATGTTATGAATCATATTAGGAAAAACAAATTAAAAGCAATGATTCTAAGTCTAGATGCTAAAAAAGCTTTTGACCCCGTTAGCTGGACATATCTCTATAAGGTTCTACACAGATTTGGCTTTCATGCAACTATAATTAGAAGTATGCAGGCACGTTATGATAGACCGACTGCAAAAATAAGAATTAATGGTTATTTATCAAAGTCATTTACATTGGAGAGAGGAACCAGGCAAGGATGCCCATGGTCTCCTCAGCTATTTGCACTCAGCTATTTGGAACCCTTAGTACAAAGCATCAGACAGGATAAAACAATCCAAGGTATTAATATAAGATTGCCTGTTACGCAGATGACATACTGATTTATCTTGGAGACCCAGCCAAATCTTTACCTCAACTCATGAGACAATTTCAGAACTCTGGTCCTCTTTCTGGATATAAATTAAATATTGGGAAAACAGAAGTAATTTTATATAACTATATTCCTCCTGCAAATATCAAAGATACATTTACATTAAAATGGCGTACAAAATCTTTTAAATATTTAGGTATCCAATTGACAAAAGACAGAGAAAAAATACAAAAAAAGAATTTTCGTCCATTAACTCTAAAAATTAGAGAAGATCTAACCAGATGGAATTTAATTCCTTTTCTCAGTTTTAGCTCAAGGATTGAAGCAATTAAAATGAACATATTACTAAAATTTCTATATCTATTTCAATGTTTACCTGTAGAAATAACTGCAAAGCAATTCATAGAATGGGATAAAATGTTTTCACAATTCATTTGGCAAGGAAAAAAGCCCAGAGTGCGTTTTAAAACGTTGCAGTTGCCAAAGTATAAAGGAGGATGGGCTCTTCCTTCACTAAAAGATTATTATATAGCAGCACAAATTAAGACCGTGGTGAACTGGTGCTACCCACATTATCATGCTCCGTGGAAGGATATGGAAAGTTATATTTCAAAGAATATCCCAATACAAGCCATACTAACAGATAGCAAATTACGACAATGTATAGGAATTATAGAAGACCCACGGACAAAACTCACTTTAAATATCTGGGCAACAGTGATAAAGGAATATAATTTGTTGGAATACAGTACAGTTTTGAAATGGGTTGCTTATGATTCAGACTTCACCCCAAACAGGTTGGATAACAGATTTAAATTGTGGGCAAAAAAGGGAATTACTTGTTTTTGCACCAGTATTGAGAAAGGTGAAATTTTAAGCTTTCAACTACTAAAGGAAAAGTTTTTTCTAAAAAATCAGGACTTCTACAGATACCTCCAGGTTAGAAATTATTATGATCAAAAAATAAAAAGAAAACCTGAAGACAATTTGAATCCATTGATAGACCTGCTTAAGAGGGCATACACATCAGGTATTAGATATAATATTGTTTCTCAGATATACAAGAGTTTGGAAAATATGAAAACACTCTACAATTTATATTAAGGAGAAATGGAGGACAGAATGTGGAATAAACTTTACTGATGAAGAGTGGTCCAATATATGGAAATTTCAATGGAAATCAACTAGTTCACTAAATTGGAAAGAATACTGTTGGAAAAACATTATTAGATATTTTAAAACACCAGTACAAACGGCCAAATACAGTAATATTTCTCCAAAATGTTGGCGAAATTGTGGATGTAATGAATCAAACCATTATCATATATTTTGGGAATGCCTACATATTCAAGAATACTGGAAAGAAATACAAGAGGCTCTTGAATATATCTTTAGAAGAGACATACCTCTAGAAAGCAAATTGCTGTATTTTGGCTATGTATATCCAGATATAGTAACAGCAGATGATAAATACTTTATGAGTGTGCTTTTGGCAGCCAGCAAGAAAGCAATTACACGTAAATGGTTAAACCAAGAGAAACCAACTTTAGATAATTGGATAGATGTGACCATAGAGATTTATACGATGGAAAAGATCACATTTTTGGTCAATTTAAAGAAGAATTCATTCCTGGGAAAATGGAGGAAATGGGTTGAATATGTATCAGAAAGAAGACATGATTTTGTTGTTATAAATAAATGAAAGATATGTAGATATATAGTTACAATATATGTTTATATATATATATATATATACACATACATATATATGTGCATTTGCAAATATGCATATAACCTGTCATCTGAGGTTATTCTGTATGGAATTGATTTAGGACACATGTTCTCACCCTGGATGTATATAGTTTCTTTTTCTTTTTCTTTTCTTCAACGTTATTTCTCGTTGTAAAAAGGAAAACTGGTTATACTGTGAAACAGTTTAACGAAGGCTGAGTATAACTTATAGTTTAAACATACTGTGTAATTGTACACATCCACATATTGTAAAGATAATCTTTGGTTACACTGAGCATTGAATGTAACTTGAAATATGCTATGTGATTGTTTATGATTGTACTCGAATATTCACAATAAATAAAAACAAAATAGAAAAAAAAAGAAAAAAAGAAGAAGATCTCTTCAGCATTTGATTGTCCCCACTAGGCAGCAACAGAAGAGTAGCTGAGGAGACTGTGGTCCCATTTTGGAGGAATTATTTGGAAGATGTTTGAAGGTAGGTGATGTTTACATTCATCATGGAAAAGCATGTTCAGTAGGGTTGGGTGCCATACAAATTTTAACCAGTACGGTACGGTACGATACCTGTAATTCGATGTCTAACTGTACCTTTTTCCGGTACTTTACTCTGTGTAATAACAAACTACTACAATCATTGTCTTTTTTTCAGAAATCCTTGTGTTTTAATTAATCTCATAATCAAATGAAAGCATGAACGTATATTTATTTTTAATTACATGAGAATTAAACCCTTTTATTTTCTGGCAAATAAACAGAGTGAGCTGAGGATCGGCCTGGAGTCAGAGCCTCATGTCATGTCTGACCAGGTGCAGCTACATCGCACACGGCGGTGGATATTACAGTGCTGTGTGAGGGCACAGAGGAAAACCCTGCACAGGGTGAGTCACAGCTGAACTCAGAGGATAATTTGGATTTATATAGTGACATGCACTGTCTGTTTGTCCTGTCCTGACCATGGAGGTCATGACTGAACTAACTGTATATATTGAACTGTGAAATATATATATATATACACAGGTGCATCTCAAAAAATTAGAATATCACAAAAAAGTTCATTTTTTTTAAATTGTAACTTATTTTAAAAAATGAAACTTTCATATATTCTAGATTTATTACATGCAAAGTTTTTTGTTTTAATTTTGATGATTACAGCTTACAGCTCATGAAATCCAGTATCTCAAAATATTAGAATATTTACATTTAAATGTCCATCCCTACAGTATAAATTCCGGGTATCTCTTGCTCTTTGAAACCACACTAATGCGGAAGACTGCTGACTTGGCCAGGAGACCTCCACAAAGAGAGTCAGTCACAGAAGGTCATTACTGAATGGGGTGGCTGTTTACAGAGTGCTGTATCAAAGCATATTAAATGCAAAGTTGACTGGAAGGAAGAAATTGGGTAGGCAAAGGTGCACAAGCAACAGGGATGACCGAAATCTTGAGAATACTGTCAAGTAAAGCCGATTCAGACACTTGGGAGAGCTTCACAAGGAGTAGAATGAAGCCGGAGTCAGTGCATTAAGAGTCACCACGCTCAGACGTCTTCAGGAAAAGGGCTACCAAGCCACTTCTGAAACAGAAACAATGTCAGAAGCATCTTACCTGGGCTAAGGAGAAAAAGAACTGGACTGTTGCTCAGTGGTCCAAAGTCCTCTGTTCAGATAAAAGTAAATTTTGCATTTCATGTTGCAATCATGATCCCAGAGTCTGGAGGAAGACTGGAGAGGCACAGAATCCAAGCTGCTTGAAGTCCAGTGTGAAGTTTCTTAAGTCAGTAATGATTTGGGGTGCTGTGACGTCAAGAAGGGTCTGACTGCAGACATGCACTTGCATTTTCAGAAGTGCACTCTCAGACAAAAGCACTTCCTGAAGTCTTTTTTTAATTTGTATTTTATTCTATTTATTTGTTATTATTTTTTAATTGAATCTCTCAACATTTTACAATGTAAAATGCTGTGCCTCTCTAGTCTTCCTCCAGACTCTGGGATCTGTTGTAAAATGTTGAGGGATTCAATTAAAAAATAATAACAAATAAATAAAATAAAATACAAGTTAAAAAAAGACTTCCGGAAGTGCTGTTGTCTGAGAGTGCACTTCTGAAAATGCAAGTGTGTCTGCAGCCAGACCCTATTGGTGACATCTGCTGGTGTTGGTCCATTGTGTTTTATCAAGTGCAAAGTCAATGCAGCTGTCTAACAGGAGATTTTGGAGAACTTTATGCTTCCATCTGCTGACAAGCTTTATGAAGATGCTGATTTCTTTTTGCAGCAGGACTTTAGCACCTGCCCACAGTACAAAAACCACTTCCAAGTGGTTTGCTGACCATGATATTACTGTGCTTTACTGGCCAGCCAACATGCCTGACCTGAACCCCACTGAGAATCTATGGGATATTTTCAAGAGAAAGATGAGAAACAGTCAATCCAACAATATACAGACGATCTGAAGGCTCAATAGTGCCTCAGCAGTGCCACAGGCTGATCACTTCCATGCCACACTTCACTGATGCTGTCATTTGTGCTAGGAGCAAGTCATTTGCTGTAACATGTGCTGTCGACCAAGTATTGAGTGCATGAACACACTTTAAAGAATTTTTCTGTTTCGCAGATCCGTTATTTGATTGATCTTAGGAAATATTCTAATATTTTGAGATACTGGATTTTTGACTTTCATGAGCTGTAAGCTCTAATCATCAAAATTAAAACAAAAAAAAACTTTAGAAATGTTTTACTTTACATCAGGGTTCCCACGCTTCTTGAAAGCACTTGAATATCAGACACACGGATTCAAGGCCTGGAAAGTACTTTAAAACAAATATAGGTCCTGGAAGGTGCTTGAAATAAACCTGAAACAAATTCAGTTTAGTAGAATGGTGCTATTTCAAATATTTTTTTTATATATGCGAAGTCAAAGACTAAATGAAACAGTGTTAGTGAATGGGGTGGAGATGGGGCAGAGCGAGGAAAAAAATCTTAGCATGCGAGCTGATGCAAACATTGCACAGCCCTGCATGAACCTATGGAGAAGCAGTGCATTTGTGACTGAAAACTACTGTGTGCGACTATAAAAAAATATTTGAGAGCATCAGTGCAAATGACCCTATCAGCATATTTGTGCTTGCGCTGAGCTTCAAAGGTTTCTAACATACATACAACGTGTTTTTGCAGCAGTGAGTAATGTATCCGAATGAATCTGAATGTAGTGTTTACATGAACGCTAAATAAAGTGATCGGGTTGATGTGCGCGTTTGTCACAAGCTTCAAATTTTTTTTTTTTTTTTTTTACATGCGCACACTGCGCAAATATATTGTTACCATTGTTTGCACATAATAACCACTCTCCTACACCGTTTCTTTATTTTGTTAACAGCAGAATTAATATTCATCCATTTCTGGATAAATATTATATATAAACTGTTGTGTCGTGTGCTGTGTGGATGAGCTGCATTGATTATAATAGAAGATTGTGATGACCGAAGGAGAGAGACAGATTTATTGATTAAGGGAGTTTGCAAATGATATTGATTTAATACAACAGTTCTGTGCTGCCCTCGGTATATGTGCAGTATATAACTTGACAGGCAGGTAAACTCTTTCTTGACATCAAGACTCTGAAGACATTAACTCTTCGTCCACAGGTTTATTGACGTTTGCGAAGAAAGGTGAAACTGAAATGTACAAAAGGCACAATCAACACTAAGCTTGCCTTTTAAATGTACAGATTCTCAAAAGAAATGAATTTCCTTTTACTGTTACATGAATTTAAAACAGACATTTTTATTGTATATGAATTAATATAAACTTTTACTGAACTAGGAACAAAAAGACCATTACCACAACAAAAAATCCATTATCTAAAGTGACAGGCTTTTAACAACCAGCTTCCTAAAATGCAACACTGTCTCAAAATACTGATCTGCAATCGTAGATATTGTTTAAAACATTCAGTACATACCCACGATGCTACAACAGGCATAAGATGTCTGCAAATATCACTGAAAAGGCTTCTGAAACACTGAACATGCTGCTCTCTGCTGTAAGCTTGCTTCCTCATTAAAGGTCACATGGACTGACTCTTAAAGGAGCCACATCCACACAAAAGAAAACAGAGAAATAGCTTCAAAAAATAAAAAAACAAGACTTAAAACATAGGAGGTAACAATACAAGTTCACTAAACAAGAAGTTAATATTAAGTGGCTTGCATTGTCTGAACACTATTGCCTGATTTTGCTCTATATCGTCAACGAAAATTGTTTTAAACAAAGTAACAGCTGAGCTGCTGAGCATCTCCATTCAAACACAGCATTGTTTAGTTTATGCATGAATGGGCGTTTTTAAACTAATCTGATTCAATTACCCATTCATAAAGACAGTCACTTGCTTCGTTCCTGAATGAATCAGCCGTTCGAACAAATCAATTCAATGAACGATTCAGTGATAAAATCACTTAATTTTTTTTATACTGATTTCATTTGATTGGTAACTTATTCTTATTCTACTTGTTTTTATTCTGTTGTTTTAATTAGAAATGAAAAAAACTTTTTTTTTTATTTGACAAAAGATGACATTTTTAATAAAGTTAGAAAAATGCCATTACGAAGGTAAAAACTAAATTTCCTGTAAATCACTTTAAGGAGTCAAATATCGTCTTGTAATGGGAAGGCTAATATTTGATCAGAATTCGATTATTGATTAGAAGTGAAGGATTACAAATTTAAGAATCTGTTTAAAATATGCTGATCCTATGCTAGGTTCCAGTATAACAACATGAACTAAAAAGTTATGTATATTGTGACATTCTGGCAGGTTTCCCAAGTTAAGTGTGAATTCTGAGCTCAAGGTACAATGGTGCCTTTTGCTTTAACACCTATGCATTTGAATGACACTTGTATGCTAACTAGATCAAGGCTGGGAAAAACCTTTTACTGGGCTGATTTCCTGTACCACATTTGCATGCTTTGTTTAGATTGATTCCACCTCTATGTACTCCTCCCCCTTGAAACCTATATACTCTGCTGTGCTGAGATTTTGTCAGACGACTTTTTGAAGACTGCAGTGCAGAGCAGCGAGTATCTGAATAAAGAAAAACTTCTGCTTCAAGATATCCAAAAACGTCTCCTGGTCTCTAAGAAAAATTTCCAACAGTTTTGGTGCCGTGATCCGGATAGAGCTCCTCACCTGAATCCAGATTGAAACTTCAAGCTCAACAACGATCTGACTTCGTTCCAGACTGAATCTTTCTGTACCAAGGGTTGGTGAGTCTCACTCTATCCAAAAGAACCATTAGAAGCCAGTACATGTGGTTATCCTCTGCGCCGCCAGAGAAGTGTTAACAGACAGCTGCAGGGTTTGTTTAACAGACTGTTATCCTCTGTTTCAGGCAGGGAAGTTTAGCATTAAGTGCTAAAAGTTGTTATCCTCTGTTTCGGTAGAGAAGATTAGCATTACGTGCTAATATCAGAGACCCTCTGTTTAGGCAGAGAAGATTAGCCTAAAGTGCTAGTAGTTTATGTTGTCCTCTGCGTTGCCAGAGAAGGTGGTGTACATGATAATGTGTATTAACTAGGTTTTCCTCTGCTTTGCCAGAGAAGGTTAACAACAGTTGTTCTGTGTTAATAAATTTATCCTCTGCTTGCCAGGGAGGTGTTAGAAGTGAAAACAAGAAAGACATCACAAAATGTTGAGAAGGAATGCTAGGTTGATTCCAACAACTGAGAAAGGTGGACTAGCTACCCCTTTATGGACAGACAATGAGTTCAAATCATTGTTAGGAGAGCACATGGACTCAATAGTGACAGAGTCAGTCAGATTGGATTTAACAAAGAAATTTGGTATTGATCCAGAAAAAGTATGGTCAATTGAAGAATGCAAAAAGGTACTTGGAGCATGTATCAGAAAGAAAAACATTAAAGGCATTATCTGCTGCCACAGAGAGTTTAGTTTAGCTATAGCACAAGAACAAGCTCAGTGTATTGCTAAGTTAAAAGAACAAAACAAACAGCTGCACACTCGAGTGTCCTGTCTCACTAAAAAGGTGGGCCATAACAAGGCCTCAACCAAAAGTGACTCAAACGACCAACAGTCAGATGAAAGCTATCCTGACTTACAGTCTTTGTGTAGACAAGAGGGCAAATGCAATACTAGAAGGATAGAGAAAGATGCAGCAATTTCAATTGAAGTATGTGGAGTGAGACAAAGGGCTCAGAGTAGGGTAGAAGGGGTTGAAACTGTTCCATCTGCAACCCCCATACTCCAGTTACAGGCAGCCCATACAGCGCTAGGACCTAAAGATATAGAGAGACTATCCCAGAGCTTACCCTCAGCACGCACAAATTTTTCTGAATTTAGAAGAGCATTGATCAGCAAAATGCGTCTCTACGACATGTCGTTAGCAGAAGTCACACAGCTGATGTCACAAATTCTAACTGAATCTGAATTCAACAGTTTTGAGTCTGCTGTTACTTCTGAACTACAACATGCCAGTAAAGCGGATTTGAGAGAAGGTGTTTTGAAAATTCTAAAGAATATCATGGGACCCAAAATAGACTGGTCCAGAATCACTAACTGTGTGCAAAGGAAAGAAGAAACTGTGAATGAATACACTGAAAGGTTTTGTCAGACAGCTGTAACTTACAGTGGAATAGTTGATGATCCTGAAAGTGTGCTAGATGACAAGGGACCCCTAGTCCACATCTGGTCAGATGGCCTTGTAGCTGAGTACAGAAAAGCCTTGGCATTCCTAGATCTAACTTGGTCTAACAAAACTCTCAGAAGTAACCTAGACATGTTAGCTATTTGGGAAAGAGACTCTGATGTCAAAGCAAGAGTAAAGATTGCAGCAGCATCCTTTCAGGTCAACACAAAGAACCAACAGAAACGTCCTAAGAGGGAGGGAAATTGTCATTACTGTGGTAAACTTGGACACTGGATGAAAGAGTGTAGGAAAAACAAAAAGTATGTAAGAGAAATGAACAGTGTAAATCAGCTCCTACTCAGTCTGCTTGCAACTCTGAAGCAGACCCTCCCCACTACACCAAACTCGTGGGGCAGCTTGCTGAGGTGTTAACTGTTAGGGCTGTGAGTTCTTAATTACCCCAGTAATCTACAACAAAGATGAAAAGATTCTTTGTAAATAGAACAAAAGGAAGTTGACTTACTCCCACTGGGGGACTCTGGTTAAGTACACTCACAGCCAAAAACAATACTACAGCACACTCCAGTCACTCACCTATCCTCTATGGGTTATGATGTTTGCTATGACTGATGTTTCATTAGAGGATGGAGTGATTGCACAGTTAAGTTCGCACACCAACTACAGGGACAGACTAGGACACACAGGCCAGTGAGGAACCCAGGGAAGAACCGAAGTGCAACAGGCCTCGGGGGCCAACCCTGTGGTGAAGATTTCCTCATAGGTTTTTCCCCTCATCAGTTTGTCCCCACCTCACTGGTCCATAGGTGTCAAATGACTTAAGACTAGGTCAACAAAACCACTATACGATCACTAGACTTAAAAACCACTATACGATCAATAGAAGTCTAAAACTGTCTATGCATGAATACTGCTGGTCTGCTGTTTCTTTGTTTTCTTGTGTTGCAGGTATGTGTACATGCCATGATGTCTTCAAAAGCAGCATCCTGGAGTAAAGCATCACCTCAGACATCCATGAACAAGCTTCATGAGGACGAAGAGTCATCTGAGTGAATCTACGTGGGAAATGGAGTTGGACTACAGAAAACTACAGACTACACAGCTATTCAGGCGCCATGGACTTCAGGACTTCCACTCTTATGCTACATGGTTTTCTGTGTCAACATGTAGCTTGTACGACATGTACCATCCATGTCATGTGTGACAACAGTTATGGTTCTGAAAAGAACTATTACACCTAATTAAACTAGGACAAGACACAGAATAAGATAAATGTGCCTGTAACTATTTCAAGTTACATGAATGAAAGATGGGGCTTAATGTTAACAAACATAGGCTATAGAATGGATTTATGGAGGTTTAAATTTGTATTATGTGAGAGTTATTAGAACTCTCAAAGGGGGGACTGAAGGATTACAAATTTAAGAATCTGTTTAAAATATGCTGATCCTATGCTAGGTTCCAGTATAACAACATGAACTAAAAAGTTATGTATATTGTGACATTCTGGCAGGTTTCCCAAGTTAAGTGTGAATTCTGAGCTCAAGGTACAATGGTGCCTTTTGCTTTAACACCTATGCATTTGAATGACACTTGTATGCTAACTAGATCAAGGCTGGGAAAAACCTTTTACTGGGCTGATTTCCTGTACCACATTTGCATGCTTTGTTTAGATTGATTCCACCTCTATGTACTCCTCCCCCTTGAAACCTATATACTCTGCTGTGCTGAGATTTTGTCAGACGACTTTTTGAAGACTGCAGTGCAGAGCAGCGAGTATCTGAATAAAGAAAAACTTCTGCTTCAAGATATCCAAAAACGTCTCCTGGTCTCTAAGAAAAATTTCCAACAGAAGCTGCTCCTGAAATTTTTGACTGTGCTCCTAATTTTTTTTTATAATAAGAAAAGTAAGTGTAGATCCCTGTTTAACCATTTTTTATTCATTTAAAAATTTAAATCTTTTACAAGAATTACAGCAAACACCAGTTTGATGCAAGAATATATATATATATATATATATATATATATCCCCTCAGCTCACCGTTATTCTT
Source organism: Cirrhinus mrigala (assembly GCA_036247105.1). Classification (NCBI taxonomy): domain Eukaryota; kingdom Metazoa; phylum Chordata; class Actinopteri; order Cypriniformes; family Cyprinidae; genus Cirrhinus; species Cirrhinus mrigala. The sequence goes on from JAMKFB010000300.1 coordinate 328,541, forward strand.
CTTATACACCACACCCGTGACACAGAGGTTTACTGTTAAAAAATAATACATGGAAGAACAACTTCCCTTTAAAAAAGTTTAATAATAACTGTATGATTTTACACTACAATTAAGTGGTTAATCTGGTTGTAATATTTTTTTTATCTTTTGTTTTATTTAAATTTGATATAAAATGGAGTATATATAGACAGACATTATACTGTACAAAAGTAATAATCACCTAGAAGTTTTAATCACCTAACTGTAATGTTTACTTTACCATATTACAATAAATCCTAATCTAATCATGACAAACTATATATTGTTGGAAAGGTCAAAGACTCCTAAATAGATATTTTACCACTGTTTTGTATTACAAATTATGTAGGTAAGTAATAGATCAATTTATAACAAGAGTACACCCTTAACCCTCTGGGCCCATTCTTTGACTTTCAGTGGCTACCATGCCACTGAAAGATTTTGTCAGATTGTCAAGTGTGGTCTGTTCTGATGACAAATCAACAAGAGCTGCAAGAAGAGAAACAGACAGGCTGGCACCCATTTGTGAACTGTGGAAAAAATGGGTAGAAAGGCTTCCCATGATGTATAATCCTGGCGTGAATGTCACTGTAGATGAATGCTTGCTTGGGTTCAGGGCCCGGTGCCCGTTCAAACAGTATATGCCGAGCAAACCAGCTAAATACGGCTTGAAAATTTGGGCAGCCTGTGACCCCAAAAGCAGCAACAGCTACAATATGCAGGTGTACACTGGCAAACCTGCAGGAGCACAGCAACACGAGCGAAACCTGGGAAAACGTGTGGTGCTTGAAATGCTACGTGATCTTGAGGGGCACATTGTCACATGTGACAATTTTTTCACGTCCTATGCTCTTGGCACAGAGCTCTTAAAGAGAAAAATAAGGATGACGGGAACTGTGCGAAAAAACAAACCAGAACTCCCAAGTGCATTGGTGACAAGAAGAGAGAGGGCTCCTTTTTCATCTTTGTTCACGTTCACTGAAACACACGCCATCGTGTCCTACTGCCCAAAAAAAAACGAGAACGTGATTCTCATGAGCACCGCACACAAGGACGCAGCAGTCGGTGAGCGTGAGGACAGAAAGCCGAAAATGATTTTGGACTACAACACTACCGAAGGTGGAGTGGACAATCTGGACAAGGTATGTGCGGCTTTGTATTTGTTCACTGCTATTAATAATTGTATAATATTTGATAATAACTTATATTCTAAGCTAATTGGGAATCTGAACTAGAAATGAACTGGAAAAAAATAAACTAGATCATTAAATGACAGAATATTGTAAAAAATGTTGTGCATGTGTGTGTAATATTCCAGATTTTCGCAACATACACATGTGGACGGAAGACAGCTCGCTGGCCAATGGCTTTCTTCTTCAACATTATCGATATCTCAGCCTACAATTCATTTGTGGTGTGGAGGAAAATCAATCCCACCTCTGGACAGGGGAGAAGTTACAGGAGGAGAAATTTGCTGCAGGAGATGGTGAAAGCGCTGGGGTGTACCCCTTCATGAAAAGAAGGCAAAACATTCCTCGCACACCAGCCTCTCCGAGCTTTCTAAGAAAAGTGTAGGATTCTGTGGTTGAGGAAGTTGGACCCTCCACAGCTGGTGCCTGCAGAGCTGGTTCCACAGCGCGTCCCTCCATGGCTGATACCTCTGCGGCTGATGCCTCCGCAGCTGGTTCCTCCATGGCTGGTGCATCCACGGCTGGTTCCACATCACAGAGGGATGTGATTGATAATGATTGCATTTGGTGTTATGTTTATTATGTGTTTGCTGTTAAATAATTCCTGTTCCCTTCTGAAGTTTTATTAACATTTATTGAATTAAACTGAATAAAATCAGTTATTTGCAAAATGTTTGTATAAAGTGATTTGAATTATCACTATCCATTCTTTTTTTTATTAGATTTTTTAATTATCGAATACTAACAAAATGCTTTCTATGTGTTCCCTTTCTAAAAAATGTTTCTAATGTTTGATTGTAATCATAATGTAAAACCTGATACATATCTAACCAAAAATATCTAAACCTTGACAGAAAGTAGTCTTTTACAATGTCTAAATAGATCTAAATGCAAAACCTAGTAAAAGGAACAAATCAGGTCTAAAAAACAAAGGGAATCCAAAAGCCTCTGTATACACTTATATAGGGAGCTATACAGAAGGTTATGGCACATTACACAAGTTTTTACTTTTTAATGCCTCCAAACGGCACAGTTCTCACTTCAAAAAAAGGATTTTAAATGCCGTCACTCTATTTTGATGTAAATTATTGCATTTATTAAAAAAAAGTTAATAAATAAAGAAATAAAAAAATATAATAATTCTAATGGAAAAATTCCCTCATTAAAATTGTAGAAATATTGCATAGTATCATAAAATTACCTCAAAATTATAAATAATCATCAAAACATATTAAGCAAAAATGTATTACATTGATTTTTCCTAAGAAAAAAAGTTACATTTTAAGGCTTCAGTCACTTTTGACCAAAGAGGCCAAGAGGGTTAAAAATCTACATCAAAAAACTTTTTTTCTTTGCATTTTTCATGCTTTAGATATCATAAGAAATTATATATCAGTTGAAAACTTAAAATCTTAAAATTCATGATTTGAAAAGCATTTTAAAATCAGACATTGCATTACCATTGAAAGTGTATATAAAAATAATATTACAAAATGTTTTCGTTCATGAATTATAAAAAAATAAGTTTGAATAGTGCATTTTCACATCTGTGTTCAAAAATGGGAGTGACAGTTTAAGGGTTAAGGCTAAAACAATATTGTTTACCGCCAGAGATGTATAAAGTACTAGAGACCCAGACTTGAGTAAAAGTACAAGTGCTCTATCAAAAAAGTGACTTAAGTATGGTGCTTAAAGAGCACTTCAACTTCTACTCAAGTGGAAGTACTAAAGTATTCAACATTTTTTGTACAAGTAGTAAACAAGTAGTTTATTTTAAAATGTACTACTCAAATACTGAAAGTAAAAGTACAAGTATTGTGTTATCTAGTTATTAAAGAAAGCAGTCAAAAGACATCATATATATATATATATATATATATATATATATATATATATATATATATATATATTGTTTTGTTTATTTTAAATATCTTTTTGTGTCAAACAGTCAAACAGGTTTGAAACAATGTTATGAAAAGAATACCTAAATTGTGCCTTTTTTCTCCACAGCTGATTCCCTTCTTAAACTAGTGTGCATCAAGCAGTAATTTTTTGGAACTTGCACATTTTCTTTTCATCCTCAACTTGTTAGGGCAACTAAAAGATCTCAAAGGCCAGTAGGCCACATTCAAGTATTTCTTATGTAAAAACAAAAGTGATTAGAACATCTAAAACACTACACTATAATAATGGGCACGTGATTAAGCAGAACAAAAAGAAACATGGTTTACGATTTATAATATATATATATACATATATATGATGGGTCAAAAACACCATTCAGCGTGACAGCCTTTATGATAGCCAGCTAGTTAACGTTAAGTGAACATCGCAGCATGTCATGAACCGCGCGTACCTAACGTTAGTTAACTTATCTAGCGCTTAGGGATAGCTCAAACTGCTGTGTTTTGTGTATTATATTATTTTTTAACTTACCTTGATATGTTTCTTCAAATTCGACGGTGAATTTTTGAAGGCCATTATTTCGCAATCTTTCGGGAGGCAGAGTAAGCACTTCATTCTATATGAATTGTCTTTCACTCCGACAAATGCAAACATGGACTCTAAATAGGGCCACGGGTGGTCTTTTTTCTCATCGCCACGATCAGTTGAAAGTGAAGTGAAGAGTTGAAGGTGGAATTTCTGGGTTTTCCAAGTCGAAAACAAACTAAAGTGCTCTCAATGCAGGCAGGCAGCGCTGTCTTCTTTGATCGTCTGATTCGCTCAATGATGAGCCAGCTTATTCAAACCTGTGACAGAGCCATCTACTGCTTTGGCAGTGATAATGTGGGTTTGGAATGATTCGTAACATTTTTATAATTGTAACGAGTAACGATGCAGCACATAAAAAATCGGAGTAAAAGTATTAAACTCATCGAAAATATGTACTGAAGTAAAAGTGGAAGTAGGAGAAAAAAACAATACTCCAGTAGAGTACAGATACGGCCTTTTAGTACTTAAGTACAGTAGCGAAGTAGTTCTACTTCATTACTATACATCTCTGTTTACCGCAATACCGAAAATACCAGTCCGGCCCCTCAAAGCAGCAGTTCAATTAAGTGCGCTTTTTGTAGTGAAGATGTTGATGAGGAGGGTTTCACTAAACATCTCTCTGACTATCATGTGTAAGAAACATGTGACCCAGGGTGGTGCAAAAGTATGGGGAGCAGTTGGACTGCTTCACCACATTGAAATCGTTATCGTTTGAACAGTCTTACAGGCCAAGACAGACAATCTGTGGATCCACCAGCAGCATCTCCCAAAACATTGACTGCTCAGTCACCTGCATACATCAAAGAGCAGCAAGGAGCTTCACAAGCTGCACTTCACACTCCACCACTGAAGCCTCCAGAAGTGAATTGGACAAGTTTTCTCTCCAAGCAGTTCTGCCGAGTGATCAAACCAGCAGACCAGTAGTGGTCTGACAGCACAGGGCGACTGAAGCAGCAGTTTTCCCAAAACTGGTTTCCTCCACCAAGTCCCAGCAAGCCTAGTACCTCACCACCTGATCTGGGCAGTTCCCCTTCAGTCGTTTCACTACGACGTTACATATGGGAACTTGCCTGAGAGACCAATCATCTCTGATTCATCATTTTCGCTTCGGAGCCTCGTCTCGAGCCTGGAAGAGAAACAAAGAAAAAAGAGTTCCTGTTTTAAGAGTTCCTGCTCTCTCTCCGCTGGCGTGCTGCCAACACTAAAAGAGCTTAATCTAAAAGAGCGTTCGGCAGCCGCCAGCGAGATCCTGCGGGCTGCCGTTTTCACGGCAAACAAGAGCCTTTGCAAACCAGCGAGCCCCCCGTTTGAGTGCACAGTTGTGCCGCGGTTCTCCCTGGGCAAACCGGGATCTAAAAAAGTGCAAATTTCTCACGGCTGTCGAGGGCATTTTTCCCGGGATGTCTCTCCGGCCGTGCGCTTCTGGATGTGGTAGTTTCCTCGCCTCGCTGGACGGACATGATCACTGCCTCACGTGCCTGGGCCGAGAGCACGCTGAGGCAGCATTCACGGATGGTTCATGCGTTCATTGCGAACGCATGACCATGGCCGCGTTAAAGTCCCGCCGCTCGTTCGCGAGTAGGCTCCCCTCGTTGTCTTCCCGCGGCAAGTCGTTGAGCCGTCAAGGTTTTTCGGCTGCCGCGGTGAGGCACTTGGGGGACATGCAGGTGACCATGCAGAATGCTCCGCCGGCCAGTAAAGCTTCTGCATCACCGCGCGGTCCCGTCGAGTGTTCAAAGCAGTTCGCTTCCCCGCACGCTGGGCCGAGTGTCTCCTTTGGTGCTCCACAGGAGGTTGAGATGTCTGCTACAGCATCAGAGGGAGAGTCGGAAGATGAAGCGGATGTCTCGGCAGGTCGGCGCCCCTCTGCGGTCGCCGCCCCGTCTGAGGCGGACGCCGCACTTTCGGCTATGCTCCTCCGAGCCGCCAAGGAGATCGGTCTGGAGGTGCCCAAAACATCTCCGGCCGATCCTTCAAGGCTGGACGATTGGTTTCTGGGGAGGTCACCCGCGGCACCGCCGCGCTCCCCCCCAGTACCTTTCTTCCCGGAGGTGCACGAGGAGCTGGCGAGGACGTGGCGGACCCCGTTTTCGTCTCGCTCCAGCTCCTCTCCCCTCGCCACCCTCGACGGCGGGGCAGCCAGGGGTCATGTGGCGGTCCCTCAGGTTGAGCGCGCGGTCGCGGTGCATCGCGACCACCTGGCGGGATCAGCCCCATCTCCCCTCCAGGGCGTGTGAGCTTTCGTCTGCTCTCGCGGGCAGGGCTTACCACGCCACTGGACAGGCTGCCACTGCCCTGCACGCCATGGCGACCCTGCAGGTCTACCAAGCCCAGGCGTTAAAACATCTGCACGAGGGTGGCCCTGACCAAGGGGCTATGCAGGAACTCCGTGCCGCCACCGACTTCGCTCTCCGGGCGACGAAGGTGATGGCACGTTCCCTTGGCCAGGTGATGTCCACAGTTGTGGTTCAGGAGCGACACCTATGGCTGACCCTGGCTCAGATGGCAGCCCCCATCTCCCAGGGCGGCCTATTCAGCGACACCGTCGAGGACTTTGCCCAGCAGTTCTCGGCGTTCCGGAAGCAGACGGAGGCACTAAAGCATATCTTCCCCCGTCGAGACAGTGCCACCACGTCCGCGGGGCCTCAACCTCCGCCTGCCCGTTGCCGAGGGCGCCCCCCTGCGGCTCCTAAAACACCAGCTCCGTCCCCTGCCGAGCCCAGACTGGCAGCCCGACGTCGAGCTGGCCGCCCGCGCCTCAGGGACCGGCCAGGAACACCCAGCGGGCAACCCAGAGGTGGAGGGGATTGCTCTTTGGGGGACGACAACATCTACGTCCCCACTCCCCGTGGAGGGCCGGGAGCCGCCGTGCGCGATTTCACAGAAAGAGTCAATTTCCTCGCCTCTGGGGTTCCGACCCCGAGTTACCTTCTTGAGCGACGCCTTGCCTCCTCGGATCCGGACTCGGAGGTCGATATCGCCAGCGCGGGAACCAGGGAAGAAGGTAAGCGCTGCCCAGTGCAGTCAGACTTTTCTCCAGGACGTTCTTCCTTCTGGGATCAGTCCCCTTCCCCTTCCAGCCGAGATGAAGTCAGGATTTTACAGTCCCTACTTCATCGTGCCCAAAAAGAACGGTGGGCTAAGACCCATCCTGGATCTTCGAGCTCTGAATCGGTCCCTTCTCAGGCTGCCGTTCAAAATGCTCAAGATGAAGCGCATGCTAACATGCATCCGTCACCAGGCTTGGTTTGCAGCCATCGACCTGAAGGACGCATACTTTCACGTCTCGATTCTACCTCGACACAGACCCTTCCTACGGTTTGCTTTCGAGGGTCGAGCGTATCAGTACAAAGTGCTTCCATTTGGCCTGTCCCTCTCTCCCCATGTCTTTACAAAAATCACGGAAGCTGCCTTATCCCCCCTCTGGCGGATGGGCATTCGCATTCTCGACGACTGGCTTCTCATAGCTCACTCGCGAGATTTGTTGTGCGAACACAGGGACCTGGTGCTCCGGCACCTCAGCCATCTGGGCCTTCAGGTCAACCGGGAGAAGAGCAAACTCTCCCCAGTGCAGAGGATCTCTTTTCTCGGTGTGGAGCTGGACTCGGTCAACATGACAGCCCGCCTCACCAACGAGCGCGCGCAGTCAGTGCTGAATTGTCTGAACTCATTCAGACACAAGACAGCGGTCCCTCTCAAAACATTTCAGAGGCTCCTGGGGCATATGGCAGCTGCAGCCGCGGTGACGCCGCTGGGCTTGCTTCATATGAGACCGCTTCAGCACTGGTTACACGATCGAGTCCCGAGATGGGCATGGCACCGTGGCACACTCCGGATTGGCGTTTCCCTGCAGTGTCGCCGCCTGTTCAGCCCGTGGTCTCCAGGCATCTTGTGGTTTACATGGATGCCTCTTCCACGGGTTGGGGTGCTGTATGCAACGGGCAAGCAGCCTCGGGCTCCTGGACAGGACCTCGACTGCAATGGCATATCAATTGCCTAGAGTTGTTGGCTGTGCTTCATGCGCTGCGTCGCTTCCGACCGATGCTGCGCCACAAGCACGTGCTTGTTCGCACCGACAGCGCTGCGACCGTAGCCTATATCAACCACCAAGGTGGTCTTCGCTCCCGTCGCATGTCACAACTCGCCCGCCATCTGCTCCTGTGGAGTCAGAAGTGGCTGAAATCGCTACGTGCCTTTCAAATTCCAGGAGAACTCAACCGTGCAGCCGACCAGCTCTTATGGCAGTCCACCCATCCTGGAGAATGGCGACTCCACCCCCAGGTAGTCCAGCTGATTTGGAGCCATTTCGGCGAAGCCCAGATAGATCTGTTTGCTTCCCCCGAATCCTCCCACTGCCAGCTGTTTTACTCCCTCAGCGAGGCTCCCCTCGGCAGGGATGCGCCGGCACACAGCTGGCCTCCGGGGCCCAAGTACGCCTTTCCCCCAGTGAGCCTCCTTGCACAGACACTGTGCAAGATCAGGGAGGACGAGGAGCAGGTTCTGCTGGTTGCGCCATACTGGCCCACCCGGACCTGGTTTCCAGACCTCATTTCCCTTGCGGCAGCCCCTCCCTGGAAGATCCCCTTGAGGAGAGACCTTCTTTCTCAGGGGATGGGCACAATTTGGCACCTGCGTCCCGACCTATGGAACCTGCACGTCTGGCTCCTGGACGGGACGCGTCAGACCTCTCCGGCCTTTCACAGGCCGTGATAGATACTATCACTCAGTCTAGAGCTCCCTCTACAAGGCAGGCCTATGCACTGAGATGGGGTCTGTTCGTTGACTGGTGCTCCTCTCGCGGAGAGGACCCACAGAGATGTCCGATTGCAGTAGTGCTTTCCTTCCTGCAGGAGAAGTTGGAGCGCAGGCTGTCCCCTTCGACTCTCAAAGTGTACGTTGCTGCCATCGCAGCGTATCACGATGCAGTGGATGGAGCATCCCTTGGTAAGCACCAACTCATCGTGAGGTTCCTTAGAGGTGCGAGAAGGGTTAATCCCCCCAGACCGCACCTCGTACCCTCTTGGGATCTCTCCGTCACCCTCCAGGGTCTGCGGGAGGCCCCATTTGAGCCGCTCGCGTCAGTAGAGCTAAAACATCTGTCTCTTAAGACAGCGCTCCTGACCGCGCTGGCCTCCATCAAGAGGGTAGGGGACCTACAAGCCTTCTCTGTCGACGAAGCGTGCCTGGAATTCGGGCCCGGCGATTCTCACGTCATCCTGAGACCCCGGCCCGGTTATGTGCCCAAGGTTCCCACCACGCTTTTCCGCGATTAGGTGGTGAACCTGCAAGCTCTGCCCCTGGAGGAGGAGGCAGACCCGGCCTCTGCGCTGTTGTGTCCAGTTCGTGCCCTGCGTATATACGTGGACCGCACTCGCCACTTCAGACGCACCGAGCAGCTCTTTGTTTGCTTTGGAGGTCAGCAGAAAGGGAATGCTGTCTCCAAACAGAGGTTGGCCCATTGGGTGGTAGATGCCATCTCCCTGTCGTACCAAAACCAGGGAGAGCCATGCCCCTTAGGTGTTCATGCCCACTCCACAAGGAGTGTTGCCTCATCCTATGCGTTGGCTCACGGCGCCTCACTAGCAGATATCTGTAGAGCTGCGGGCTGGGCGACACCTAATACCTTCACTAGGTTCTACAACCTTCGCGTTGAGGCCGTGTCCTCCCGTGTCTTAACATAGACATCAGGAAAGCGGGAGACCGGCTGGTGTCGGCTTGCTGCGCCACTCCTAATGGATCTGTGCGCTATATTCCTCAGCTGTTCCCTCCGGTGAACCTTGGGTCCTCCATGCCCCGCAGTCAGGCCTAGCTGCGGAGTAGTACCTGACTGTGCTCCGGCTGGATCTCCTTCGCCCAGCAGGTTGTGGCAACATGTTTCAGTATTTTTTCCACGGTCAGCCAGAAGGCCGCTGTTTCCCTCATATATCTCTAAGGTTATAGATATATTGAATTATTTTCATTCCACATGTAGAGATCTCAGGTGCTCCGTCCCCCCCCCAACTCCTGCTTCAGTAACAACTGGCATCCCTGTGGGGTCCCCTATCAGCCCTCAGGGCGTTGGGAAGGTTACGTTCATATCCGTCTGCTGACACGTCCGCCTGTCAGCACGTGGGTCTGTGCGTAACGCGGCGTCAGGGCCGTGGCCTGTTCCATGGGTCTGTTCCCATATGTAACGTCGCAGTGAAACGACTGAAGGGGAACGTCTAGGTTACGTACGTAACCCTCGTTCCCTGAAGGAGGGAACGGAGACGTTACATCCCCTGCCACGACCCTACGTCGCGCTGACGCCGGGTTGCGACTCGGCTCCTCAGCGAAAACCTGAATGAGTGGTTGCATGCCGCCATCTTCTATACCCGTACGTACGGGGGAGTGGCTCGGCATGCAAATACCACTCGCCAATGTTCATTGGCCTTTTGAATAAGGCTCAGAGATGATTGGTCTCTCAGGCGAGTTCCCATATGTAACGTCTCCGTTCCCTCCTTCAGGGAACGAGGGTTACGTACGTAACCTAGACGTTACTTCAGGCATAATGAGGAGTGGGGAAGACGGACTATAGACTACCTGGCAGACTGTGAGCTTCACAAAAACAGATGTGCCCTGACCCAGCTGGAAGTGGTTTGTGAGCAGCCACCACCTTTTTGCCCTCTGCCTCTGACACAGTGGTTTGAGACCGCCCATGCCAACAAAGCTCTATGTCACCTTGATGAGCTAAAGGGTTTCATAACATCAACATATGGTAGCATCCTGAAGCTTGATTCTGCCAAAAAAGTACATGTGTGCGTGTGTATATTTATGTGTATTTATGAAGAGTTTAGATGCAAAAGCCTCTAAGTGCCATTTGAGATTTTCTTCTAAAAATCACTAAAAAGCTTGCTGGTGGCATTGCGGGCACCGCTACCTGGATGACTAACGTTGGCAATGAGTTGGGCCAGAGGGTCCTCTTCCTCTGGAAAGCTTTCATCACCACCAATGCACTTTTATTCCAGGTAAACTGAAATTATAAGACAATGTCATGTGTATATTTAAGTAGTCTTATCACAATACTGGAATTTCTAACTTCTAAACAATCCCTAGAACATCATCAAATGCCATTTTTTAAATGACAGGAGAAAATTGCCACAAAATTAAAGGCAAAAACTGTGAACAGATTTTGGTCAAAAGTAAATATTAGACAACTGGAAAATTATTTACCTATAAGTTTAAACTTTTTCTGGTAGTTCTGCTAGGCCTGGTAGTTCTAACAGGTAGATCTATCAGGTAGATCTAACTACCTACTGCCTCATGGTACCTTTTAAGATCAGCAGGATCACTATCACTGTTGTGATCCAGCTTTTGCTCACACGGTGTTGACCTGGGTTTAATATCTGTTGTATTAAATCTCTTTCGTTCCAAAGGGTCTAAATTGTCAGTTGTTTTTGTCGTTGTCGTTTGTGAAACCAGTGATTAAACTGTACATTGAAGGGTCAATCTGAAATTACAAAATAGTATAATATTTATAGAATTCAGAGCCGGTGTTGTCTTGTAAGAGTATAACTAAATAAAAAAAAAACCTTCAGCTTTGATGAATGGGTTCTCCAGATGTTTGCCATTTCATAGCCGTCTACATAAAATGCCCACTCTGCTGACTGAAAATTGAATTACTGTACTGACAGAAACAAACAGGCATCGATGACCTGCTGACAATAAGGTTTACATGAAGGTGTACATATTGTGTTTATTATGCATAATTAAGTCAAATCACTGTTTAGTTGTGTACCTCACTCTCGAGCTCCACATCTGTACAGTACAAGTCGGCAAAGATTTTGTACAGTCTGATTTTGGAGACCAACACATAAATCTACTTTCCTTTCCATGCATCTGTAATGCCGGTATGTAAAGACATAGTAAATGCATCATTTCACTTTTCAAAGAACTTTCAAACTTACATTGATTGTATGAACTAATTTCGTTTCATGTGACGTAACTTGGTTCAGCAGCTGCTGTTTCTGCTGCTGAATGGCGGATGCTAACACAGTGACAAATTTATTTAATTGGTTAAACAACATAATTAAATTTCCCCTATCCAAAAATATTTCTGTTCAAGAACAGATTATTAAAAACAGCACTTACACTATGTGGCGGAAAAATGTGTGCATCTAGATTTAATTGGTTTTACATGGAGGTGTGCTAAGATTCGGCAGACAATCCTCAAGCCTCTTCACATCATCAAAAAATATGATAAAATGATAAAGAATTGTGAATTAGGAGATCGGTTTATGTGCAAGAAGCTCTAGTGGTAACTCCTTCAGGTGTGCTCAAGTTACTTACGTCAGAGCAAGATGGTGCTGTACCTTCTCACTACACAAAAAGGCTTTTTTAAAGGGTTAGTTCACCCAAAAATTTAAATTAGCCCATTATTTACTCACCCTCAAGCCATCCTAGGTTTGGATGACCTTCTTCTTTTAGACTAATACAATTAGAGTTACATAAAGAAATGTCCTGCGCTACACCTACGTCCTACATCAGCTGCCGCTTTGTCACCACTAAATTAACAATGCTCAATGCAGGAGCCATCTTAATTTAAGGATACACGTGGTTACATAGATCACATGACCAACCAACTACAAAATGATCAAAAAAAAAATGTTAAACAACAAAGTTTCACATATGACCGAAACGTGTGCCCTCTTTTTCAGTTAAGTATTGATTTTATCTCACACTTGAACACTTGATGACTTCTTTGGTTGAGTGGGCGGACTTTCTTGAAGTGTTTCTCCTGTAAATTTCACACACATTTCTACAAAAGCAAAGCTAATTATTCTAAAACATTGGTCTGTATTTGATTATTAGATAGCATTTGTATTTTTATCTTGAAGCTTTTTCTAAAATTTGTAAAATTTCATAACGAATATTTGTCATATGTTGTGATATGAATGTGATGGTATAAACAATTGAATGTGGTATGAAATTCTAAAAACATGGGCCTTGACAAAAAAAAATTTGACATTTTTTTGTTCAATGATCCAAAAGAAATAAAGTATGATCTAACACTCTATGGAGATGAAATGAAGACCCTCCTAGACCAACTTGATCAAGTAATTATTTAGCAACTTGCTAAGTAATTATTCAGTGTTAAATCATGTAAATATATTTGTAACCTCTGAATGAGCATAATAGTTGCCCTTTAAAGGTAAGCCCTAAGCTTCTTGCTGTATTACTTCTGGTTAAAATTACTATAGGTGTGATTTTTGGGTGACCTATCTCAACAATATAAAAAGCTCTTTGTGGTCCAGCAGAATTCAATCAAATATAAAATGCTGCTTTTTACTGAAGGACACAGACCCAGAAGACAGTCACACAAAAGGGATAAAGATGGGGGTCTTAACTGTCGTTGAAGATGACATTGCCACCATCAATTCAAACCCAAATGCAAGGTGCCTCTCTGTAGCTCCAGGAGCAAGTTGTCTTGGATCAGGGGTGGTGAACTCAAAAATTCTCAAATGTTCAAAAACTCAAATGTTCAGGTGTGTTTGATTAGGGTTGAAGCAAAACTCTGCAGGGCTGCGGCTCTCCAGGACCGACATTCGCCACCCATGTGCTGGATAATGTGCAAGACCTGCCTACAGCTGTTGCTCTCCTATTTGGCTTGATTTATGCCCTCAACATTAGCTATCCTAAAGAACTAAAATACACTTTTGAAACAATTCAGAAAGTGTTTATTGGCCTTGACCCCCAGTGCTCTGTAAGAGTCCAGTCCTTCAAAAACAAATTGTTACCCACCCAGCAAAAACTCGTTGAAAAGACGTCGAAAGGACGACAATGCCAGACGTCTAAACAATGTGAAAATTTGGTCGAAAAGTGAAAGACGAAAAGACGTCTATAAAAAGACGTCCAAATTACGTCTAAATATGGTTGTAAAGTCAAAGTTAAAAAGACGTCTTTTCAGGCCGGATTTCAACCGTAAATTCATGATTATATTTATCTCATATTCAAAAGAAGACAATTCACAAAAGAGTACTAAAACATTTATTGACACATTAAATACATCTTTCAAGTAAAAAACACTTTCCTGATCACAAATTAAGCCTGCATTTGATTAAACATACCGTAAAAACAGTAAACTTGTAAAATATAACTGTGTTTTCTATATGAATACATTGTGAAAGGTAATTTATTCATGTGAACTACATTTTCATCATAATTACTCCAGTATTCAGTGTCACATGACCTTTCAGAAAACATTTTAATATGATTTGCTGCTCAAGAAACATTTCTGATTATTATCAATGTGGAAAACAGTTGTGCTGCACAATATTTTTTGTGGAAAACATATTTTCAGTATTCTTCAAATACAACTTTCAAAGGAGCAGTATTTATTTGAAACTGATTTTTCAAAACAATAATCTTTGAAATACTGAAAATGTTTATAACACAGGACAATGACCAATTCTAACCACATTAGAACACATCTCACCCAAAAAATGCCAATTTTGCCATTAATTACTTACTCTCATGTCACTCCAAACCCATAAGAAACTTTTGTGCAGAATGCAAATAAAGATATTTTTAACAGATGCCTTGTGTATGCAAAAAACAGCAACAACAACAAAATTACGTCTTTATTCATACATTAGGTATCTCCAACACATTTTCACAACAGCACCATAAGATTTTTGTTTGTGTGTGAATAAAAATGCAATGTTTTTTGTGCATATAAACCATTCACATCACCTCATAAAATTAAGGTTAAACAACTGGAGTCACATGGCTTACTTTAATGCTGTCTTTACTACCTTTCAGAGGCTCGAAAGTGGTAGTTGCATAAACTGTGAAATAGAGGGACAGAAATTTCTCAGATTTCATTAAAAAGCTCTACATTCATGTTTCAAAGATGACCAAAAGTTGTTTGAAGACCAGAAGACCAGAAAATGTTTGGTTTAACCTAACACATTAGTTAAACGGTTCCCTCAGGGGCATCAGTAGATCTCTGCCTGATCTCTGATCTTCTGGTTCTTCTGCTCCTTCCACCATCCCAATCCTGGATTTTTGAGCCACGACAAAAGTTTCCACTTTAAATCCTTTAGCCTGGCTGCTTTTTCTCCAGCATCTAAAAAATGAGAAAGAAAACAAGAACCAAAATGTAAATGTTAAAAACAAACAAATAAACAAAAGAGTGGGAACTGACTTACAGCATGAGAACAATTTTCTAGAATTTTCAACACAGTTTTATGTCACTTCCTATATATGCATCACAAATGTGTAACAATTAAAATTACTATGCAAGTACTAAAAGAATTCAGCTGCTGAAATGTTTAATGAATAGTACATAAGAACTGTACTGAAACAGTGATCCCTACAATGGTTATAAAAGCCGAAACATATATAAGTACTGCGAACATGTTTGACATTAAAAAAAAAAAAAAAAACTTACACAGCAAAAGATGCAGTGACCTGTGGCTGAATGGACTTTGGTTTTATTTAGCTGTGATTGACACAAAAGGGAATAGAAAAATAACATCACTGAATATGAGTCAGATATTGCATATTTCTGTTGAAATGAAAGTGTACTCATTCTTCATGAGTGATTATTAACTAATCAGTGTGTCAGGGGTTCTTCTCAACTCTGGCCCTCAAAGTCCACTGTCATACAGAGGTTGCGTCTCAGTCACCTTAATAGTTTGCTAGGTTGTGAACTGATAAATTGTGATTACAAATTCAGACATTGATAAGGATAGTAGGTTACTACACACTGGTGACTATTTCCATCCTCACTGTACAGCATCACTACTGATATTTACACACAGCATTAAAATGAATCTCTCTTTTAATGCTATTTACAGTACATTATGATAAATACTTTGTTACACGAATGTGCAAGATTTCAGCCATAAACAAACTGTAAATGTTTGCTAGATTAGACATTACCTGTCTAGAGATGTATGTTTATGCTGAAATATGATATTGGTTTGTGTTTTAAAATCGGTCACATGTCATTTTGTAGTGAATTATCTCTTAAGTTTTGAGCTTCAGAACTTCCTATAAGGGACCGTAGTGAGCATTAACGCTTCCTGGTTTTCACAGCTATATAGGGAGCACACATTTCAGTGCACAGTAAAAATTTTGTGATTAAGGCATCCCTGAAAGGAGAAGTCCACTTCCAAAACAAAGATTCACAGATAATGTACTCACCCCCTTGTCATCCAAGATGTTCATGTCTTTCTTTCTTCAGTCGTTATGTTTCTTAAGGAAAACATTTCAGGATTTTTCTCCATATAATGGACTGATATTGTGGCCCGATTTTTAAATTCCATAATGCAGTTTAAATGCGGCTTCAAACAATCACAAATGCGGCTGTAAACGATTCCAGCCGAGGAAGAAGGGTCTTATCTACCGAAACAATCAGTTATTTTCATTAAAAGAATACAATTTAAAATACTTTTTAATCTCAAACGCTCATCTTGTCTTTCCCTCCCTGAACTCTGTGTATTCTGACTCAAGACAGTTAGGGTATGTCGAAAAACTCCAATCGTATTTTCTCACTCAACTTGAAAAATAATTTCGAAATCATCCTACATCACTGCAGAGGTACTGACCCAGTCTCTGCAAAGTGAACATGCAAAGATCAAACACCCTTAACAAAAAAGGTTAAAACAGCGATATAAGATGATTTTGAAGTTGAGGGAGAACATAAGATAGGAGTTTTTCGACATACACTAACTGACATGAACCGGAACAAAACAGAGGTCGGGATGAGCAAGATAAGACAAGCATTTGACATTAAAAAGTATTTAAATTGTATTATTTTTATTAAAATAACCAATCGCTACGCTAGATAAGACCCTTCTTCCTCGGCTGGGATCGTATACAACTGCATTTGGGATCATTTGAAGCCGCATTTAAACTGCATTTTGGAAGTTCAAAATCGGGGCACCATATCAGTCCATTATATGGAGAAAAATGCTGAAATGTTTTCCTCAAAAAACATAATTTCTTTGCAACTGAAGAAAGAAAGACATGAACATCTTTGATGACAAGGGGGTGAGTACATTATTTGTAAACTGTTGTTCTGGAAGTGGACTTCTCCTTTAACCACTGACTAATGATCAAGGGACCTGAGAGATACACACCCATAGTTTAGGTAAATTTATAGTTAAACTGAAGACCTTGATTAGTTTGTTCAGACGCACTGGACTAGGTTGGAGCAAAACGCATGTAAGTGGACCTCGAGAGACAATGTTGAGATCTCCTGAAATATGCTCTACTGCTAGACTGATGACTTACAACTCTGGTTTCCAG
This sequence comes from Cirrhinus mrigala, assembly GCA_036247105.1. Lineage (NCBI taxonomy): Eukaryota > Metazoa > Chordata > Actinopteri > Cypriniformes > Cyprinidae > Cirrhinus > Cirrhinus mrigala. Next base: position 345,517 of record JAMKFB010000300.1, read on the forward strand.
TCCTGGTTATTGAGGACTTATTGAGGACTGGGTACTGAAGTTCTGCAGAGTTTCTAGTGATCCTTGATCAGCTGCTCAGGTCTGCTTAATTGGTGTTGGAGCTATCAATCCACTGAAAAATAAGAAGCAATATGAAGTCACAGATGCATTTTTATTTATTGTTAGTCTTCCTATATTCTAAACATAAGCTATAATTACCTTGTGTTTTATTGATGATTTTCAGTCTCTGAAATAGAAAAGTTCTATTAGTTATGAATGGCATCATACCAGTTTTAACACCGTGAGCAAAATGCATACAACATACGACACAATACGATACAACCTATTATAATCGGCGATGCTGTCTACACTGGATGAGGCACAGCACAACACAACAAATCCCTGACAGCAAACTGATTCCGTGTTCTATTTACCATGTACTGACATAAAGTTCAAATGATTTTCAATGGTCGCTCTGGTTTGCATCCAGCATAGACAGACAATCTACGTCATTGTGCAAAGCATTCTTGGTATACAATACAAATCACCAAAGGTAAAAAAAAAAAAAAAAAAAAAAAAATCTGTTTACGTTAATATTTTTAAGAGCTTCTTGCACTTTATTAGAATAAATGGACTAATATTTGTGTTATTAACATTTGTGGTCAGTTTTGTTTATGTTTTTGAAATAAGTCTCTTATGTTCACCAAGAAAACTGCATTTATTTGATCATAAAAAAAAACAGTAATGTTTATTATTACAATTTAAAATAACTGTTTTCTATGCGAATACATTGTAAAATGTAATTCGTCATAAGTAGAATGCGGTAGCAGTTTACTGTAGGGGATTTGTCGTGTCGCCCCTCACCGCATCCAGTGTAGACAGCATCAATGATTATAATGGGTTCTACTGTATTTTGTCGCGTCGCTTGTGTCCAGTGTAGACATGGTGTAAGCATAATGATGCTGGAAAATCAGGTTAGATCACTTTTTCAAACATAATGAAATAGAAAATAGTTATTTAAAAATGGTAATTTCACAATATTACAGTTTTACTGTATTTTATTCAAATAAATGCAGCAGTTGTTGCCATAAAAGACTTATTTCAAATACATGACAAATCTGACCCTTAAACTTTTGAATGGTAGTGTTTGTTTAAGGTATTACTTACTAGTCATATGGTTCACAATGTCTAGAGATGTTCTTTGACAGGCGATACGCTCCAACTCTGGTGCACGGCCATTAGCATGGAAGATTCTAGGAAGGAACACAAACAATCTGAAACATAAACAATCTGTCAACAATATTTATTATACAATGTCAGGTTTATTAGAAGTAAACTATAGCAAAGGTGAAATGCAGAAAAGAAAAATAAATAATATATAGAATATACAAAACAATACAGTTTAATAACAGAATTTACATTTTTACTTTTACTTATGTAATGCTCATTTACAGTGTTACTTATGTTTGTATGTTAAAGTCCTTTTAAAATATCTAACAAGCAAACAAACATAAAAGTATATAGATATATGTAATTTTGCAAAAGAAAATTACAGATGCGTGGTGATATAGGCTAAATATATTATGAAAGATACATATAAAGTTATTTAATAAGCTTGTTCAGATCACCTGTGTTTTTTATATCTCTGTCAGCAGCTCTCTTCAGAAATTTTAAAATCAGGAACTTTTCCTGTGTCGTAGAAGTTTTTTTCTGAAACTGCTGAAGTCACAGGACAAGTGGAATCAATATTTGTTTACCATGAAAGGTCAAAACATGCTTGAAGTACTTTCAGCTCATTTTCACGCTCCATGTTAATTTTGTATCCGATTAACCGTATATTGCATACTTCTAGGTTAAATAAATTAGCTTACTTCCTTTCATCCAATGACAAATTGCCTGCAAAACCCTATAAAAAAAAAAGCAAAACAGCAAGTAACGTTAATTAAGATGACATTAAAAGCCCAAACTTTCATAAACAAGAGCTCAAGTCAACAGTTAACCTAACTTAACTCTTATAGTTAGCATTACAGTTCAGATGCTAACAGACTTTTTCTGAAGACAATAAACCATTTCTATAAAGTAAATATTCAACAGAAGTGTATCATTTACATGAAAGAAAGTGTCAGGAACACATGCATGTACTATTTGTGTAATATTAGAGACTAAACTTACCTGAAATTTGTAAAAACAACAACGGAAGATGTGTTTTGCTGCTCGACAGTTGAGTTTCCGCCCCATTTCCATGGTAACTCCTTCCGCTCCAGACTTGAATGTTCAGTGTGCGCACCCATTAAAGCAAGCAGATGTCACGCAGAATGTATAAATGTCATCATAAAGTAATATTATCTTATAAAATGCATAATGTAAATGAAGTAAAACACTTACTTAAATACATATTTTAAATAAGATAAAACACTTACTTCTAGTGTTTTCCTTTTAAAAGCAACCTCCACCTCAGCACTGCACAGCAATTCAGATCTATGAGAAATGTTTAGGAGCACACAGCATATTAATATCATCATGAAGTAATATTACACATAACGTAAATGAAGTAAAACACTTACTTTTGGCATTTTCCTTGATGAAACCAACTTTCCCGTCTGCTCCACATTGTGATTGAAAGAAAATATCTCTCTGAGAAAAAGTTCAGGAGAGCACAGCACGTAAATATCACTATAAATCAATATGACGTTATAAAATACGTATTTTAAATGAGATAAAACATTTACTTCAAGTGTTTCCCTGTTGAAAGTGACCTCCACGTCAGCACTGCATAGCAATTAATATCTGTGAGAAAATTTAGGATCATTTAGGGCGCACATCATATAAATATCATCATTAAGTAATATTATCTTATGAAATACATAATGTAAACGAAGTAAAACACTTACTTAAATACATATTTTAAATGAGATAAAACACTTAATTCTAGTGTTACCCTGTTAAAAGCGACCTTCACCTCAGCACTGCACAGCAATTCAGATCTATGAGAAATGTTTAGGTGCACGCAGCATATTAATATCATCATACAGTAATATTACACATAATGTAAATAAAGTAAAACACTTTTCCTTAATAAAACCAACTTTCCCATCCGCTCCGCATCGTGATTGAAAGAAAATATCTCTCTGAGAAAAAGTTCAGGAGAGCACAACACAGAAATACGGTGGTCATAATTATTATACATAATGTAAATGAGGTAAAACACTTACTTTCTGTGTGTTCCTTGATAAAACCAACTGTCCTGTCTGCTCCGCATCGCGAGTGAAAGGAAATAACCTTATCTCTCAAAGAAAAAGTTTAGGGGTAACATTAATTGCACAGCGCTCTCGTCTGTTCCGCATGGCGAGTGGAAAAAATGTCTTTGAGAAAAGTTTAGCGGCATACAGCACATTAATATCGTTATAAAACGATATGATATTACAAAACACATTTTGTGCGTAAGATTAAACACTTTATTTTGTTGCTTCCCGTCCTCATATGCTCCGCATCGCGAGGAAAGAAAATGGCGTCTGTAAAAAATATTTCAAATGGGTGAGGCGCGCACACGAGGAAATATCCCGGATGTGAATTACTACTAAATCCCACGGACCAATCAACGACCAATTTTCAACGTGGATTTTGGGGCAACTTTGGACCAAAATTAGACGGACCAAACAACGACCAATTTTCAACGTCGATTTTTGGGCTAAAAGAAGTCCATGACGGGCCGACTTGATTTAGCCCAAAAAACGACGTCCAAATGACGTCTGGTGTTGGGTGGGTAAAGTTTAAGTAGCTGCAGTTCATATGGCTAATCAAAAGTGCAAGCATAGTTAGTCTCCCAGCCTGACCAAGCTGGTGTCCAGTTATAACCTAATTACAAATTAATCAGTTTGTTTCACTTACTGACAAGGTTCAATTCAAGGTAAGTTTAGTATCATAATCAGGTAGGCTAGATGATACATCTTAAATTATTCTAGTTGTTAATGATAATATATCTGAGAAGAGTCTAAAATAAATTGTAGTATAAAGTATAGCATAAAATCAAGCTAGCAGTCAAAAAATTAGCATAGAACTCAAATCAAATTAAATTATTGTCTGAAGAAATACATTCACCATAGTTGTACGACCAAATATAGCCAGCTGTTTCATTTTTAACGAGTGTTTCGGTATTAGATAGACTTAGATAGAATTAGATAGACAAAATATAAATGAAACAAACACAGTCTTTATATAATAAATAACAATCACCTGCAATTAAAAAACATTAGGAGAAAAAAAAAACAATATCTTTAACAAGAAATGCTTAAAGCTTAATCTGATCATGTGGATCACGTGGTGGTTTGACATAAAAGTACAGCATATTGCTGTAAATTTTAAATCTACAGAGGCGGGATTTTCTTCAACGGTCAACATTCGGGAGCAGCAATAAGTGCGATTCCCAACTGCGGTAAGTGATTTATTTCACTTTTAATTTTTCATGTTTGCTAACTGCAGTAGTGTATTAAGGTGTCTGCATTCGCGGTAACCGCAGATGAACGAATCCTCCGTCCGCGGGGCACGAGGGAGACTTGTGCCGGGTTTAAGGAGCGCGGTCGCGGGAGGATTTCACACATTCCCCGGCCTCATAGCGGCTACACAGTAAAATCCCCAGAGTAAAATTAACTCTGTTCAGAGAACATTTGGTCCCTCTCTAAATAGAGTTAAATTAACACTGAAGCAGAGTTGAAGTTAATGAGATAATTAAGTGATCGATTAAATGATGATTGTGCATTAATAATGAACACCTGCTGTTAACAAGCAGAATCACTGAAGAAAAGAGAAACACAAGAACTACAACTGATTCAGCCTCAGATTAAATCAACTGAAATAAAATAAGTGATTAAATCTCTGAAGATCTCAGCAGATGATGATTAAACAACTCCACAAACAGCATCACCAGCTTCACTCATTATTAACCAGACTGACTATATTTCTGTCACACATCTACAGAAACTGTTATTGAGAATTACAGAGGATCAGATGTTGATGTTTTAGTGGTTAAAATGACGCCACCATCATGGAGATCTGCATTTGCTTTAGTTGGGCTCTAGGCCGTTGACTTTTCTGTGTTAGATCTCTCTCTTTAACCACACATGTGGTGTTATAAAGCAGAGCAATCAATGTTTTACATTAAGCACATAAACTGATTTTATATGGTGAGATATTCATCATGAGCTTGGTTGAATAGATCTAAAGTAACTTTCACCCAATTTAAGCGTCTAGATTTTGTACAACCAACCCTGTGAAACTACAGCAGATAAAAAAAAAAACTGTGACTTAATATAATGAAATATTCTGAGTTATTTTAGCTCCATGCAATACAAAAAAAAAAAAACAACCTTTCCTATTATTTAGAGACACACATCAAGTAGCAGCATATGAATCTCAACAATGGTGAAAATCAACCAAACTCTTCATGCTACAATGCATGCTGGGTAACAACATAGTAATAACTCCCATCATGCACTGCAGCATGAATAATTATTGTCACCACTGTTGAGGTTCGTATGCTAAGTGTTCATGTCTAAAAACCTGAGCTGATGCAGCCTTTCATTTTTAACACTGAAGTGTTGTAGTCATGTTTGTTTGAACTTCTTGTTCAGTAGTATGTCAATCTATAAAACAAAGAGAAAAACCACTTCATGATGTTCACATAAATAAGCAGAAAGTGTAAAATAAGCTGCTACTTCAAACATTTGATTCAGCAACACACACATGCTTGTGAAACAATTGCTTAGAAGCAAAATTATTTTAAGCTACTGAAAGGGTCAAGAGACAAACTAACGCAAACCTTGACCACAATTATGGTGGCATCATGATTTATTTATTTCCCCCCATTGACCACTAAAACATCAACTTCTAAACCTCTGTTACTTCTCAATTAGTGCTCAATTAGTAAAGTCATTCTGGTTAGTAATGAGTGAAGCTGGCGATGCTGTTTGTGGAGTTGTTTAATCAGATTTTGAGAGATTTAATATCTTTTATTTCAGTTGATTTAATCTGAGGCTGAATCAGTTGTAGTTCTTGTGTTTCTCTTTTCTTCAGTGATTCTGCTTGATAACAGCAGGTGTTCATCACTAATGCACAATCATCATTTAATCGATCACTTAATGATCTCATTAACTTCAACTCTGCTTCAGTGTTAATTTAACTCTATTTAGAGAGGGAATATTTCATTATATTAAATCACAGTTTTTTTTTTATCTGCTGTAGTTTCACAGGGTTGGTTGTACAAAATCTAGACGCTTAAATTGGGAGAAAGTTACTTTAGATCTATTCAACCAAGATGAACTCATGATGAATATCTCACCATATAAAATCAGTTTATGTGCTTAATGTAAAACATTGATTGCTCTGCTTTATAACACCACATGTGTGGTTAAAGAGAGAGATCTAACACAGAAAAGTCAACGGCCTAGAGCCCAACTAAAGCAAATGCAGATCTCCATGATGGTGGCGTCATTTTAACCACTAAAACATCAACATCTGATCCTCTGTAATTCTCAATAACAGTTTCTGTAGATGTGTGACAGAAATATAGTCAGTCTGGTTAATAATGAGTGAAGCTGGTGATGCTGTTTGTGGAGCTGTTTAATCATCATCTGCTGAGATCTTCAGAGATTTAATCACTTATTTTATTTCAGTTGATTTAATCTGAGGGTGAATCAGTTGTAGTTCTTGTGTTTCTCTTTTCTTCAGTGATTCTGCTTGTTAACAGCAGGTGTTCATTATTAATGCACAATCATCATTTAATTGATCACTTAATTATCTCATTAACTTCAACTCTGCTTCAGTGTTAATTTAACTCTATTTAGAGAGGGACCAAATGTTCTCTGAACAGAGTTAATTTTTTACTGATTTTACTGTGTTCCAGTGCACAGACAGGATCACAAGTGACAAGACACAAATAACAGAAATGAACAAGTGATTAGAATAAATATGTGAAAGACAATACACAAGACAATATAATGTAAATACAGATGTTCTATATACAAATTATACAAAGGAATTGAGTGTATGGAATCTATAATAAATATAGGTATGGATAGCGGTATTGCACATTTTATTGCACGGTAGGGGGAATATTTAACTGTTCATGAGGTAGATGGCCTGAGGGAAGAAGCTTTTCCTATGTCTGGCTGTTTTGGTAGTCCGTGCTCTGTAGCGCCGACCAGGTGGCAACAGTTTGAAGAGGATGTGGGCTGGGTGTGAGGGGTCTAGAATGATTTTGCTAGCCCTTTTGCTCACTCTGGATGAGTACAGATCTTGGAGGGTAGGGAGGGTTGTAACAATGATTCGCTCAGCAGTCCGGACTATCCTCTGAAGTCTTCTAAGATCAGTTTTGGTAGCTGAGCTGAACCAGACAGTTATTGAAGTGCAGAGGATGGATTCAATGATGGCCGAGTAGAACTGTTTCAGCAGCTCCTTCGGCAGATTGAACTTCCTCAGCTGGCGAAGGAAGTACAGCCTCTGCTGGGCCTTTTTGACAATCAGGTCAATGTGATTGTCCCACTTCAGGTTCTGAGTGAGTGTAGTGCCCAGGAACCTGAATGTTTCCACTGACGTTACAGTACTGTCCATGATAGTAAGTGGGGGGAGAGCAGGGGGGTTCCTCCTGAAGTCCACTGTCATCTCTACTGTTTTGAGCTCCAGGTTATTGTGACTGCACCAGACAGCGAGCTCTTTAACCTCCTCTTTAATCTCCGTCACTGATGAGGCCGATGAGTGTGGTGTCGTCTGCAAACTTCAGAAGCTTGACAAAGGAGTCTTTAGATGTGCAGTCATTGGTGTACAGGGAGAAGAGCAGTGGGGAGAGAACACAACCCTGAGGAGCACCTGTGCTGGTGGTGCGGCTGTGGGATGTGAATTTACCCAGTCTCACTAGCTGTTGCCTATCTGTCAGAAAGCTGGTGATCCATTGACAGATTGGGACAGAGAACTGGGCTAGTTTGGACTGGAGGAGTGTTGGAATGATGGTGTTGAAGGCCGAACTGAAGTCCACAAACAGGATCCTCACATAAGTCCCTGGTCTGTCCAGATGTTGCAGGATGAAGTGCAGTCCCATGTTTACTGCATCATCCACAGACCTGTTTGCTCGGTAAGTAAACTGCAGGGGGTCCAGTAAGGGTCCGGTGATGTTCTTCAGACAGGCCAAAACCAGTTTTTCAAACGACTTCATGACCACAGACGTTAAAGCAACAGGTCTGTAGTCGTCAAGTCCAGTAATTTTGGGTTTCTTTGGGACGGGGATGATGGTGGAGCGTTTGAAGCAGGATGGGACTTCACACAGCTCCAGGGATCTGTTAAATATCTGTGAGAGGATGGGGGCCAGCTGATCAACACAGGTTTTCAGACAGGCTGGTGTGACACCGTCTGTGCCTGGTGCCTTTCTTCTTTTGTTCTTTCTGAAGACCTGGCGCACCTCGTCTTCACTGATCTGGAGAGCGGGGGGGTCGCTGGAGGTGTTAAAGGTTGTGGAAAGAGATGGTCAGAACGGGTGTGGGGGCTTTCAAATCTACAATAAAACTCATTCAGGTCTTCAGCAAGTCGTTGATTCGCCTCAGTGCTGGGCGATGGTGTCTTGTAGTTTGTAATGGCTTTCAGACCTTTCCACACTGAAACGGAGTCATCTGAAAAGAACTGATCTTCCAATCTCTTGGCGTAGTTCTTTTTAGCTGCTCTAATCTCCTTATTCAGTGTGTTTCTGGCCTGATTATACAAGACTCTGTCCCCGTTCCTGTAGGCGTCCTCCTTGGCCTGGCGAAGTTGTTTGAGTTTTTTAGTGAACCATGTTTTATCGTTGTTATATGTTAAATAGGTCCTGCTAGGAATACATAGATCTTCACAGAAACTGATATATGAAGTTACAGTCTCTGTGAGTTCGTCCAGATCGGTGGTAGCAGCTTCAGAAATACTTCAATCAGTCCATTCGAAACAGGCCTGTAAAACCCACCCTGTTTCGTTGGTCCATCTCCTTACAGTCTTTACTACAGGTTTAGCAGATTTCAGTTTCTGCCTGTAGGTTGGTATAAGATGAACCAAACAGTGAGTCCTAAAGCTGCCCGTGGGACAGAGTGATATGCATTCCTTAATGTGGTGTAGCAGTGATCCAATATATTACTGTCTCTGGTGGGACATGTAACATGCTGACTGTATTTGGGCAGTTCATGGGAGAGTTTTGCTTTGTTAAAATCCCCAAGGACGATTAAAACAGAGTCCGGGTGTTGTTGTTCTGTCTCTGTGATCTGATCAGCGAGTTTCTGTAACGACAGGCTGACGTGAGCTTGCGGAGAAATGTAAACACTCACTAGAATAAACGAGTGAATCTCTCGCGGCGAATAGAACGGCTTACAGTTAATGAAAATCGCTTCAAGATCGGAACAGCACAGCTTCTTTAACACTGTTACATCTGTACACCACCTCTCATTGATATAAAAGCACGTCCCGCCGCCACGCGATTTCCCCGTTGATTCTGTGTCGCGATCCGCTCTAAACAGCTGATAGCCCGGCAGATGAAGTGCGCTGTCCGGTATCGCGTCATTCAGCCAAGTTTCCGTGAAACACAGAGCAGCGGAATTTGAAAAATTCTTATTTGTCCGGGAGAGCAGAAGAAGTTCGTCCGTTTTATTGGGTAGAGAGCGGAGATTCGCCAGATGTATGCTAGGCAGCGCCGTTCGAAATCCGCGCTAGGTTTAACGAGCGCGCCGGCTCGCTTCCCCGTCTGCGCTTCCTAAAGCGTTTGATCAGCGCTGCTGCTCCGCCAACTACAATGTTCAACAGAACGTCCGAATAGTCGAAAACCGGTAGAAGATTTTGAGGCGTGTTCTGCCGAATGTTCAGCAGTTCATCCCTGGTAAAACTGATCGTGTTTGACAAACAAAAAACAGGAAAAACTAACAAAAACACAAAAACAACTGGAGAGCGAAATACCGTGGCTGCCATGTGCGGCGCCATCTTGAATAGATAAAAAATAATAATAATATAAAAAAGAAAAAAAAAAAAAAAAAATATATATATATATATATATATATATATATATATATATATATATATATATATATATAAAATATACACACACACTTCCATTTGGATATATCAATTTTATCTTCATTTTAGCAATAAAAGGAACAACTATCAGGGGCATGTTTCTAAATTATTGCAGGCTATGTCTGGAAAAAAAGGAAAATGTGCAACAAAGACATGACACTATAGTTTGTTTTTTTTAAGTAGTTGTACTTGTTGAAAATGTACACATTACTAATCTAAATTATTTATTTTTTAAGTCTGTTTCAGTGACTGGTGGAAACAAAAGGAGCCTGAAAGAAGAGAGAGAGAGAAGAGGGAGAAACAAGTGGGGCATTACATATCCAAAAAAATACAAGATATAATACAAAAGAAAAGAAAAATTAAAATACATAATATGTTTAGAATTCTGTTATTGTTCATCTTCACCATTATTTCTTAATATAGTTTTAGAATTGTAATCATTCCAATTATTTTGTAAATATTTGTTATTAAAGGAATTATTAAAGGATTATTAGATTATTAAAGGAAACATATTACTTATTTGTCGCATTATTTGTCAGGAAAATTGGGGCAGACACTATGTAATCAATCAATCATCAAACAAACATTTTGACCAGCTAAGACCAGCCTGTGTGACCAGCTAAAACCAGCTAAGACCAGCCTGTCTGACCAGCTAAAACCAGCTTGACCAGCTAAAAAAAGTGGCCTCTAATACCAGCTTGATAAACCAGCTATGACCAGCCTGAGAGACCAGCTTAAACCAGCTTGACCAGCTTAAGCTGGTTTAAGCTCTTTTTTTTTTTCAGCAGGGCATTACTTTACTATTCATTTTTCTATTACTTTTTACTTTTACTCCTTACATTTTTACACAAATATCTGTTCTTTCTACTTCTTACATTTTCAAACCAGGCTCGTTGCTTTAGCTTTAATCAACATTTGGTGGATCACCATTTAATCAGCAATCACCATTCGATAACAAATCTCTAATAAATCATGGATTGGTTAGTCTTGACTGGCAATGCAATTCTGCTCGTGTGCGCTCCGCGTCTCCGGCAAACGGTTTCTATCAGAATAATAATTTTGAGTGACTGGAGAATTGAGTGGAAGCGCCCGGGTGGATCATAGAGGCAAAACTACTGACCTGTTCAGGACTTTAAGTGCAGGTCAGTTTTATGTATAAAAAGGCTGCTAAGAGTTGCTAGCAGTTTAATACTTAACTAAGCAAACAAAGACAAAACTACAGCAGCAGTACTATAAACGAAACGAAACTAAATTACTATCATCACTCAAAATACTCGATTATTATCTACTGTAAAGTTACAGTAGTAATTTAGCAAACAAATGTTAGAAAACATTGTTTTGTAATACTTTCAGAGGGAGCTAGGGCAGATAACAACACAACCCTTAAACCAAAATTAAAACCAAAATCCATGGTTACTATAGTTAAACCATAAACTAACCAGTAAAACTATGGTTGTAGCTAAATTAAAACATATTCCACCAAAAAAACAGTCAAACAAACAAAAAAACATGGTTACTATACTTTTACTGTAATAAATCATGGTTCCCTTTCGAGGAACTCGAACTGCGTCCTCTAGAGGTCGCTAATGGGGAACGTCTCCTACGTGACCTGTGTCTGAAGCTATATACAAAAACTACAAGGTACTGGCCGGCGACAGCCTATGACGTCACTGCCGGCGCGACTCATCGCTGCTCGTGCGTCATACCAGCGCGACCGCATAGTACAAAAGGGCGCCGGTCGAACACAACGTCCTCTTCTTCATCTTCATTTTGACCTTTTGTCTTGTGCATTCATCTCACCAGGACGGCTCATCCGTGACGTTGTGTGGTAAGGAGCAAGCGTCTTCAGCTCTCGAGGGAGTTTATTGCGCTCTTTGTTTGTCTCTTGCAAGAGACAAACACGCTCTGATACACGCAGCTTTCTATACGGAAACTTCACGAGCTGTGTATGTATGGTGAGGAGTAAGCGGAATATCAGTCTCCAGGGAGTTGAACGCGATCGTCACATTCAATGCTTGTTTCTTGCGAAAGACAGGCATGCTCTCATACCCGCTCTCACGAGCTCGCGAGCCATGTCTGTGTGTGCGATTGAGAGCAGCGCGTCTAGCTCTCAAGGGAACGGGATGTGCTCATCGCGATGCATTTGCAAAAGGACGGAGGTGAGTCCTCAACTGTTTACGGGTTGTATATCCGAATTTGCATGAGTGTGTTCGCCCAAACGCATTAACAACGCATTCGCGGTGGCGACAGCTCCGTTCTCGCCTGGTTCCCGGGGGAATCTAGTGCGTGGGCGGAGCGTGTTTAAACTCCCGTGGGAGCGGGTATACGCGGCACGTTGCGGTGTTAATTTTGTGCCAAAATTAAGTTTATGGAACACCTCCGGAGCACAGCCATCTGAGGGTGGTTATAGTTCAGCCATGTTTATGGTAAGATGGACTTACTCTAGAGGCTATCTATGGAAGCATAGCTATCTGAGGGTAGCTATGTGTTTCTAAGACCCTTCTTTGGGGTTCTTAATAGCATCTTCCTGGAGCACTGCTATGATGGGTGAGTATGATCCCTTATTATGTATCTTACCACATGATGTAAGCTGGGTTTTGCTCTATTTCAGATGGAGCAGCCTTACTAATGGTCCAGACTTCCCTGGCTGAGGACAGATGAGGTAGCAGAGCTCCGCCGTACCACGGATTTGGCCCTCCGTGCTACCAAGCAGGCCGCCACTGCTATGGGCAGGTCTTGGCGGCCATGGTGGTTACGGAGAGACATCTCTGGGTAAACCTGGCCGACCTCGGGAGGAAAGAGAAGGGCTTTCTTCTCGACGCGCCGGTTTCGCCTTCTGAGCTTTTCGGTACTTCCGTCTGGACGGTTATCGGGAAGTTTAAGGAGGCGAAGGCAAGCTCTGCTGCCTTAAAAACCTTCATACCTCGAAGGACCAGAGGGGTCCTGGCCCGTCCCGGTCTGAGGATCGGAGACAGGTGCAGAAGGCTAGTGTGGCGGCCCGCGCCCCTCCTCCGCCTGCGGGTGGCTCCAGGAGAGGCCGCCAGGATCTGAGGGAGGTGGTTCAGGCGAGGCGTTCTCAACGCTCTCGTCAGGACCAGAGCAAATAACATCAGCTCGCATCTCTCTCGGGGTGGCTCACCTCCCCTCTCTAATTCCCCTGCTGCGTAGAACTGCAGTCTACCTACTACTGGACCATATGATGTGCTGGGTTCGTTCTATCTCACATAGAACGGCCATACTAATGGTTCGGACTCTACCCAGAGTTGTAGAGCCATGAGATCTTCATTCATCATGTGGGTGAGTATGATCCTTTTCCTCTTTTATTGGAAAATATTAAGCTTATTGTGTTGCAGTATGTGCGTTTGGGCTGCTGTGTTCCTCCTGTGTTTCAGGGTAGGACGCCCCCCCCCCCCCCCGGGACCCCTGGACTTTGCTGATATCTCCTTCCTTCGTTGGACTTGGAGTATTTACCTTCTGTCACCGCAGAAGCATCTCTAGATGCTACGAGGTAGCTCTCGTTAATTTGGGTCCCTCACCACATTACTGCAACCCCCAGGGCTTGTTGATCGCTATTCAGGTAACCTTTTTCTGGTTTTTATCCCTGCTCATCTTCTCTTCCCCAGGACTTTTTCTGTCCTTCTTCTAGGTAGGTTCTCGGAAGTCTCTTCACGAGATGCCCCTACGTCTATGGCTGAGTACATCACACTCTTCCCATGCCTCGCCCTGAGGGGCTTTCTGCTGCTGTACTATCCACCCATTCCTCATGCTTTAGACGTTTCTGCGGAAACCTCTTCTCGGTGCTGACTCTGAGGAGCAGCAGCCTGTTTTAAAGCATGTTTAGGCCTCTGTTCATGCATACCTGCGGGTTAGCTGAACAGGGCCTATGCTCTCCTTAGAGAAGGAGAAGCATGTATTGTTCGGGTGGATATAGCTAAAATTCTTGGCAGAAGGTGAGGATCTCCCTTTCTAGCCATCTTGGTCGCCCTGATTTAGGCTCCCCTCCCTGGAGGGTTAGCCTTTGGTGCTCACCCCAGCTAGGAGCTGAGGGGTTTAGAGCACGGCTTGCTTGGGTGGGTACGGCTAAAGCCCCTCCTGGCAGAAGGTGAGGACGTCCCCTGCTGTCGCCCTGGGTGAGGCTCCCCTCTATGGAGGGCTAGCCTTTAGTGCTCGCCTCAGCTGCAGACTGCAGGGTTCTAGAGCACGTATTACTTGGGCGGATACAGCTGAGACTCCTCTTGTCGGATGGTGATGATTGCTCGTTCCAGCCATTGCAGTCGCCCTGGTAGGCTCCCCTCCATGGAGGGCCAGCCTTAGTGCTCGCCTCAGCTACTACGGAAGGTTCTAGGGCATTTTGTCTATATAGGTTGGCTTCAGCCTATTTTTAAGAACGATTTGACTCCCCCTCGATGTTGGGTCTCGTTCTATGCTCCTTCCTGGTCAGTCGTCCCAGGAAAGGGTTGTATCCACCTCAGGAGATGGGGTGGTTCAAAGCACACTATCCCTTGGTAGAATGGATGGATCCTCCCTCCCCCTCTGAGGAGGGTCAGGTATCTTCCTTGAAGTCGCTGATGCTCCACCATGACCACATCGGAGGACCGGCCGCTTGCTGCCGCCCGCTGTGATTTGTCCCCCACCACATTGTGTGTGTTTAGGGGATATGTCACCCCACTTGGATGGGGTTTGTTGCCTCGTGGAGCCTTATGCAGTCAGCGATTCGGGTCTTTTGACCTCTTCTCTACCATCATTATGTCGTTTTGACATGGGGTGTGCAGGCTGTGCTCCCCTGCTATGCAGGGTCATTCGAGCAAGCTTTCCTGGGCAGAATGAGTAGGCCCTTTCCTCTCAGTAGGTTAGGTGCCTACCCCTTCAACTGCTGTCCGTCCCATCACTGTTGGATTAGTCGACCGCGTGCTGTCACCCAACGTGTTTTGGTTTCAGTCGCGTTTGTGCGCACGGGAACCGTGTCACTCCATATAAGGCTATGTCCCTTCGGCAGTACGGGTCACGACCTTCGTTTCTCGCTCTTCTGGAGAAGAGCATGGCAGTGCCTCCCTCTTTGGGATGCTTAGGTACGTCGTGCAGAGGTTTCTTCCTCTCGTCGCGGAGTATCTATCCTGTGGCTGCTATATGCTCGCCTGGGTTACAGGATGGAGTTCTTGTCTCATCGGATAAATCGGTCGCTTGCTGCCGTCCGATGTGTTTCGCTTTTCGCCACTTGTGTGTGCGGAAGCTGCTCTACCTATTGGGGCCTTCTTGAATACCCACAGACAGCAGTTTTTTTTCTCTCTGCCCCTGTGATGTCTCTCCTGACGTTGCATGAGATTGACAATTGCTCCCCTCACTGAGGGTACTTTGTGAGCTTGTCATCCTCAGTCGGAGCTCAGACGTTCCTCTCTTTGACATGAGAAGGACCTCCGCTCCCTACGGCTCTGGCTTTCCAGGTAGTAGCCCCTGGTGGGATGACGTAATTCGGCATTCTTTGCTCCTCTCTATTTGAGGGTCTTCTGTGAGCATGCTATACCCTGTCGAGCATCTGGGTCTCTCGTCCCATGAGAATCATGTCTCCCCTGCTCCGGGGGCATCCCGTCCAGGACCGCTCGTACTGAGCGCTATAGTGCTCCCCTTTCTGCGGAAGGGTCATGTTGAGCACGATTCGGCTCCCTGAGTACTCAGAACCTTCCCCTTTTTTCCGGGGGTTTGCGTTCTCTGCTTCCCAGAGCTCCTCCCAGAACGGTGTGTAGCGTCCAGGCTCGCCGGACACAGTCTGAAATCCACTTCGGTGGTAAGAACGCACACTAGCTTCTTGTGTTCTTTCTCAAATCCTGTATGGTGGGGATCACGCGCTCGGCTTCGTACCCTTTTTTTGAGTTGTTTAAAGCCCCGGAATCTTGGGCTACACTCGACCTTTGTATCGCCTATGAAACGATACTTCTGAATATAGGGTGCTTTGACCTGTGCTACTTTCCCTGCGAGCAGGGTTACCTAGCAACAGGCGAACTCCCTGGTGACGGGCCAAGGTCTAGGCTACCTTCCTAGACTGTAGGCTATATCCCTTAAAGGAATCTCTCTTCTGATTCCAAGGCTGAGCTCTGCCCTTAGCCAGGCATCATTAGCCTGGGCCTTACAGGTAAGTCCTTGGGTATGCAGCTCAGGCCACTGGCCGAAGGGATTAAGTCACTGACAGCCGCCTGGACGTCTTTTGGGGCAGCTCCACTTACCTAAGTGAGGCTGGTACTTAGTGCTCGCCCCTGTCTCGGGCTTGCACTCCCCTCAGCATGGCAGCGTGGGTATAACCGTTCCCCATTAGCGACCTCTAGAGGACGCAGTTCGAGTTCCTCAAAAGGGAACGTCTCAGGTTACGTATGTAATCCTGGTTCCCTGAGAAGGGAACGAGACACTGCGTCCTCTAGACTTGTGGCCATGCTTCGGACACGTGCTTCAGACGAAGAAGCGGACGTTGTGTTCGACCGGCGCCCTTTTGTACTATGCGGTCGCGCTGATATGACGCGCCAGCAGCGACGAGTCGCGCCGGCAGTGACGTCATAGGCTGTCGCCGGCCAGTACCTTGTAGTTTTTGTATATAGCTTCAGACACGGGTCACGTAGGAGACGTTCCCCATTAGCGACCTCTAGAGGACGCAGTGTCTCGTTCCCTTCTCAGGGAACCAGGGTTACATACGTAACCTGAGACGTTAATTTTGGTAAGAGAAGAATATGTGTTTATCATGAAATCTGATGATTACCAAAAAATTTCGGGGCGCAACATAGTGGCCAGTGTCAGAAAGCTGCGGCTCCACCAGAGGTCATGGGTCTTCCAGCAGGACAATGACCCAAAACACACTTCAAAAAGCTCTTAGAAATGATTACAAACAAAGCACTGGAGAGTTGTGAAATGGCCAGCAACGAGTCCAGATCTGAATCCTATAGAACAGCTGTGGAGAGATCTCAAAACAGCAGCTGGGAGAAGGCATCCTTCATCTGAATGACCTGGAGCAGCTTGTGAAAGAAGAGTCATCCAAAATTTCAGTAGAGAGGTATAAGAAACTCATTCATGGTTACAGTAAGTGATTGATTACAGTTAATTTTTTCAAAGGGGGTGCTACCAAATATTGAGATGGGGTGCCAATAATTTTGTCCAGTGCATTTTTTGGGTTCTGTGTGAAATTGTATCAATAAATGTAATTAAGAAAGCATTAAATTTACCTTTCTCATACATGCTGACACATTGTTACAACACTTTTTTTTTTTTTTTTTAAATTCTACGTAAAATATTTGTATTTATTAAAAAGTTATTGCTTCAATTAATGTTTTGCAAGATGAAAATGACTTCTTAGAGACATTTACATTTACATAAACAACATAATTATGATCCATGGCATTGGCTCAGATTCTGTCTAAAGTACAAATCTTTGTGACTATGTAGTTCTCAATTTAGAAAAGCCAATCAGTTCCCACTTTAAGTGAACCAGTTCCCAGTACACACTGTAAAAAATGTAAACGTAAAAAAAAAAAAAAAAAAACAAACAGTGAAATGCATGGCAGCACAGAGTGCCAAATGCTTAGTATTAATGTTAATAATGGTTAAAGACCGTTTTTGAAAAAATGGTCAATGACTGGCAGAAGCAGCTTCCAAACAAAAACTGTAAAATTAAAGTCAAATATCCGAAATGTTCTTTTTTAAAATTGTAACTTTACAGGTATTGTCTGGATTATCATCATGAAACATTCTCTGTGAAATTAAAGTTTTTTTGCAGTTAGCTACTAGCTAGCAGTAGCACATGTGACCGAGTGCATAATAATGATGGTGTTTTGGGCAGAGCATATGCCTTTATTTGTTTTGATTTAAATTCATTTTGATGTGTTGACTTTTGTATTTCTGTAACTCTTGTTTGGTTTTGTAATTAATTTAGTTTACTTGATGCCAACTGCAGGGATTTGTTGACATAAGTTTTTAACCCATTTTGTTGTGTTATGCATGGAAGTGCTTTCCTCTGGGGTCATCTGGGTCTCCTCCCTTTCGCTGCATGATGGTGTGAGATTTCCTGCACTGCATGAGTATTGATTTGAGAGTTTAAAATTATTTGCATCATTCACTACACCTTTTTATTGTTGATGATTTGTATATTTGTGCACGTGTGGTGTGTGTTTCTAGGCTGGGGGTCCGTGGCCCTGTGGCTTTCCTCTATTTCTTTTCCTGCAGGCCTGGTAAACCTGATATTTACGGAATGATGGACCACGATTTTAATAGCTGATCTCAAGTTGGATCTTGTAAAGTTGTGACTTCCTTTTAAAGAAAACTATAAAATATACAATAAAGTTGATCTTATTCGAGTGGAGATATTTTATATTGTCAATAAAATTGTTGAACTTGAAGGTCACATCTCTGTTCACTTTTTATCTACAAGAAACTTGTGTTGCTGTGTTTAAACTATTTCTGTGGGTGTTAAACCCCAGTGGCGCAGTCTGGGTGTGACTCAGTTTCACACACATGCAAAAACTAACTATCTTAACTATCACTGCATCAGCAACTCCACAGTTACAACCTTTAAATAAAATGACATGCAGTATAACATCAACATTTGATTGTCTTCTCCTGGACTAAAGCTCACGCTCTACTCTTCAGCACAATGGTGACCCACAAAACTCAGACAACAGAAATGTTTTAAATCCCAAAAGAACATGAAACACTAACAGATCTGTCCAGATCATAGCATCTTCACTTAATACAAACCAGTCTGACTTTGTTTCTTTCATACTAAACTTCTTATTGAGAATTAACTGAGGTTTAGATGTTGATGTTTAATTAAAATTAATGAAGTTTGCAGTCACTGTTGTGGAGATAAGCATTTGCTTTAGCTGTGCTCTTGACCCTTGATCTTCTTAAAGGGGTCATCGGATGCCCATTTTCCACAAGTTGATATGATTCTTTAGGGTCTTAATGAAAAGTCTCTAATATACTTTGATTAAAAATTCTCAGTGGTTTTGTAAAACAACACCCTTTTTACCTTGCCAAAATCAGCTCTGCAAAAATCGTCTCATTCCAAGGGGTTGTTCCTTTAAATGCAAATGAGCTCTGCTCGCCCCGCCCTTCTCTTCTCTCTGTGGAAAGACGGTCTTGTTTACATTAGCCGCATTTAGCCGCTAAACTTCCTAACTACCACGTTATAAGGAAAGGCAATCGCAAAGATTAAAAAAACAAACGCTTATACTCACTTCTGCCGTAAGTGAAGCTGGATCACGAATGATTCGCGCGAACATAGACGGACATATGTAGATCGGGAGGCGCATTCCATTCACAAACAAACATAATCCACTGCATCTTCAGCGGCTCAGATGTCGGGAGTAAATGACGACCACTATGTTCATTATCACATCCAGCAACACAACACCTCAATCGCTTAATCGGAGATATTCTTGTCTAACTTACATCCCTGCTCTGGCATCAAAACATGGAAAGTTACTGGACTGTGACAGCTGGTCTAAGGTAAGACGCTCATGTCAATCAACTATGGTGGGAGTGTCCTCTGCTGGTGTGACGGCACACCGACAGGCATCTGAGAACGGCTCGATTTAAAAAAGGGGATATTATTTCTACAGATTAATTAAAAACCATTGCATGGATTTTTATCATTATAGAGTAGATTTGTACATACACTGACAACACACATCAATGTTCAAACAACATGAAAAAGTGAACTTAGCATCCGATGACCCCTTTAATAGCTTTTTTCCCCTGGTTGCTGTAACTGTGTGTCTCTAAAGCACATTTATTATGGAAAGATCAGCAAGAAATATTCTGATAAGACAAAGCTGGTTACGTACTATGGATGATCTTGTCATCATATAGTGGCTTGATTCACTGACTTCATCTGAAATCGAGTGTCTGAGCATGTTAATTAAGATTATTAATTTGTTTTTGTAGTCTTAGCTTAATGCAAATTTAATTCAAAACCAATCCTTCTTTGCTACTTTTAAAGTTTATACGTCTTTTTGAGAGAATTATTTAGCCAAGCATATGTAGAGTCACAGACATCAAGAATCTGCCTATGAATCTCAATCAACTTAAAGTTGACCAGATTTTTTCTGTCAGGCTTTCCTATAACAAACGTGCCTTAGAAACACAAGCAGAGAAAAAACTGAAGTTATAAAGTCAAGGGTCAAGAGCCCAACTAAAGCAAATGCTAATCTCCACAATGGTGACTTCAAACTTTATTATTTTCAATAAAACAACATCTACACCTCAGTTAATTCTCAATAAGAAGTTTAGTATGAAAGAAATAAAGTCAGTCTGGTTTGTAATAAGTGAAGATGCTGAGATCTAGAGAGATCTGTTAGTGTTTCATGTTCTGTTGCTGTCAGTCACGTGATGTTTAAGTAATTAATTAGTTAATGAGTTAATTTTACAGTGAAGGTGTTTGCTTGTAATCATTTAGGAAATGGCTGTAAATTAACAGTGTTGTTATTTTAGTTATATAAAGAGATTTGGCTTTTATTTTAAGGTTTTTGTTTGGCACCCTGTGCCGCCAGTCATTTGACCGTTTCTTTGCCTTTTGTTTTACAGTCAAGGTGCTTGTTCATTAAATTCAGGAAATACCTGCAAAATAACAGTGTTTGTCAGCTTATTTAAATAAGGAGATTTTACTTCACTGACAGTCATTTGACCGTTTTATCATCTAACGCATATGTTATTGTATTAATTACAGATTTGTTTTGTAATTTTACATACATTTGTTTATAATTTAAGAAAACCGAAAACATACTGTTTTTATGTATAAAAAATGTGAATTACTGTAATTTGTCATTAACGCCATAATACTTAAAATAACAGCCAAGTTTTTAATTTAGAGATCATTTTACAGAGCTTTGACTGCAATTCAAAATGAAAGAAAATAACCTAAAAAAAAAATCAGTTATTTTCTGTAAAATTATTTTTTTTTTTTACAGTGCAGAAGACATTGAATAAATTATTATATTCAAACGCTGTCTCTCTCTCCCTCTCTCTCTCTCTCTCTCTCTTTCTCTCTAATAACTGCATTGGCCTCTGTTATTAACTCTAAAATGACGTTTTGGAATTTACAACTTTACAAGGTTTGTGATGAGGTGAGTAAAAAAAATTGTTCAGCACACAAGATTTCAGGACGGAAACATGACAAATGTCTTGTAACAAATCATATGAACAATGTCTTGATGTGTGGTTGTGACTCTAGGCCATTAAAATTATGCCTATTAGAACAATTGTGCATTCCCGAAGAGGTAATGTGGCCACGACAACGCACATATTCGAAACAGCAACTCTACATCCAAATGCTTGCTATTGGCATTATGGCTTGAAGTACATGTCGTTCTGGCTACTCAAATAAAACTCCAACCTCTCATGAAGTATGCAAATTCTGGAAACAGTGGAGTAAGAGACATTAAACCTGAGTTTAAGTTTAGTCTTAATCTCATCAAAACTAAAATTAACTGTTCAAATTTAGAAAGCACAGACAAATGGCCAAAAGGTGATATAAGGCTCGCACAGCTGAAAAACCTGCATTAAAACTAAAAAGTTAGGGAGTCCAGTGTAAAAACTTTATCAAGTCTTCGTTCTTCTGAAAAGACTCTTGGCTGAACTGGGTGTCAAGTACTTTAGTTCTAGGGATGTAACGATTACCGGTTTGACGATAAATCATGATAAAATTCCCCACGGTTAGTATTACCGTTTCGTATTTTAATTATCATTAAAACCATATTTGATTACCACGATTTGAACAACTGATGATAAATAAATGCTGTGCAGTGTCAGACCGTGTGGACTGTTGTGTGCACTGATCTACAGGTGCTGGTCATATAATTAGAATATCTTCAAAAAGTTGATTTATTTCACTAATTCCATTCAAGAAGTGAAGCTTGTATAATGTATGCATTCATTCCACACAGACTGATATATTTCAAGTGTTTATTTCTTTTAATTTTGATGATTATAACTGACAACTAATGAAAACCCCAAATTCAGGATCTCAGAAAATTTGAATATTGTGAAAAGGTTCAGTATTGAAGACACCTGGTGCCACACTCTAATCAGCTAATTAACTCAAAACACCTGCAAAGGCCTTTAAATGGTCTCTCAGTCTAGTTCTGTAGGCTACACAATCATGGGGAAGACTGCTGATTTGACAGTTGTCCAAAAGACGACCATTGACACCTTGCACAAGGAGGGCAAGACACAAAAGGTCATTGCAAAAGAGGCTGGCTGTTCACAGAGCTCTGTGTCCAAGCACATTAATAGAGAGGCGAAGGGAAGGAAAAGATGTGGTAGAAAAAAAGTGTACAAGCAATAGGGATAACTGGACCCTGGAGAGAATTGTGAAACAAAACCCATTCAAAAATGTGGGGGAGATTCACAAAGAGTGGACTGCAGCTGGAGTCAGTGCTTCAAGAACCACTACGCACAGACGTATGCGAGACATGGCTTTCAGCTGTCGCATTCCTTGTGTCAAGCCACTCTTGAACAACAGACGGCGTCAGAAGCGTCTCGCCTGGGCTGAAGACAAAAAGGACTGGACTGCTGCTGAGTGGTCCAAAGTTATGTTCTCTGATGAAAGAAAAATTTGCATTTCCTTTGGAAATCAGGGTCCCAGAGTCTGGAGGAAGAGAGGAGAGGCACAGAATCCACGTTGCTTGAGGTCCAGTGTAAAGTTTCCACAGTCAGTGATGGTTTGGGGTGCCATGTCATCTGCTGGTGTTGGTCCACTGTGTTTTCTGAGGTCCAAGGTCAACGCAGCTGTATACCAGGACGTTTTAGAGCACTTCATGCCTCCTGCTGCTGACCAACTTTATGGAGATGCAGATTTCATTTTCCAACAGGACTTGGCACCTGCACACAGTGCCAAAGCTACCAGTACCTGGTTTAAGGACCATGGTATCCCTGTTCTTAATTGGCCAGCAAACTCGCCTGACCTTAACCCCATAGAAAATCTATGGGGTATTGTGAAGAGGAAGATGCGACATGCCAGACCCAACAATGCAGAAGAGCTGAAGGCCACTATCAGAGCAACCTGGGCTCTCATAACACCTGAGCAGTGCCACAGACTGATCGACTCCATGCCACGCCGCATTGCTGCAGTAATTCAGGCAAAAGGAGCCCCAACTAAGTATTGAGTGCTGTACATGCTCATACTTTTCATGTTCATACTTTTCAGTTGGCCAAGATTTCTAAAAATCCTTTTTTTGTATTGGTCTTAAGTAATATTCTAATTTTCTGAGATACTGAATTTGGGGTTTTCCTTAGTTGTCAGTTATAATCATCAAAATTAAAAGAAATAAACACTTGAAATATATCAGTCTGTGTGGAATGAATGTATACATTATACAAGTTTCACTTCTTGAATGGAATTAATGAAATAAATCAACTTTTTGAAGATATTCTAATTATATGACCAGCACCTGTGTATATATAATGACTGGATCGCTCATTGCGTTCTAAACTGCCGTCAGGCAGTGAAGCCACCGCAAGTGTTCGATCCGCCATCTTACTATTCCCTACCGGCAGAGAGCACCATTGACTCACAGCTAACCCGCTGACCTAAAATCACCCGATTTTAAGCGTATCAGTCACACAGGACTAGTTTTTATGACATGTGTATGTAAATTCATTTTTACTTAAAATCTTTTCGAGTAGGATAAGCGATGTTTTGAAATCGTTCAGGTGAGTGGGTCAGCTGAGCACTTGCCGACACAGTTCTGATCCAACACAAAATATATTTCTTAACGTAAGGAATTATCCAGGAAATAGTAAACATGAACATACATCTGGAATTAGTATCTGAAATTGATTTGAATATACAATAAATAATACAATACAAGCTTGTTATATTGCTCTATGTTGTATTGAAATTCAAATCTTGGAAATAAAGCTTTATGTCTTTAAATCCGTACCAATTGTAATTAGTCAGTTATTTCTCCACGTTATGATGTGTATATTTTAATGTCCCTAAGTGAGCAACATCTATTTCAAGCTCTTAAAGATCACGTAAATTATATTAAGTGCCTTAAATTACATTTATCTGACCATAACACCACCTGATTTTGCTCACTTTCGTCAATGAAAATCTGAAACAAAGTCACCCGCATCT
Source organism: Cirrhinus mrigala (assembly GCA_036247105.1). Taxonomy (NCBI): domain Eukaryota; kingdom Metazoa; phylum Chordata; class Actinopteri; order Cypriniformes; family Cyprinidae; genus Cirrhinus; species Cirrhinus mrigala. The sequence continues at coordinate 369,680 of JAMKFB010000300.1, forward strand.
CTATTCAAACACAGCTGTGTTCCGTTTATGAATGAATGTGCGTTTTAAAACGAATCTGAGTCATTGATTCAATTACCCATTCATAAAGAGAGTTGTGAATGATTTAGTGATAAATCAGTGACTTAACGCCATCTGCTGACCGTTTTAGTTTCATTTTCATTTTATCTTTTTAGTTATTTAAATCATTTGATATTACTATATTCAAAATGTTATATTTAACTTAACATTTTTGCATTATTAACGTTTATTATTGACATTTATCTCAAAATGAATGTTATGTAGGCTGAATTAACAAACGTTTAAATCATTACCTGCTCCAAAATTGTTAACGAAATCACTGAAACATGCATTTAGCCTATAACGTCACGAATAAAAACACTGTAACAAAACAGCATAAACAATTATTAAGTGTACAAGGCAAATTATATGTATACAAAGCATAAATCTTTTCAGAATGAGCATTTTGTCATTTGTAAACGGTGAATGTCCGATGTTTATCATGTTCATCTTATATTCGCTACTGTATATGAACGTAACTTTTTAATAAGCAGAAGGACGTTTGCGTTGTGAGAATGTACAGTGAGACGTCAGATATGAAAACGCCGACTTGTTAGGTGATGTTTTCTCATTAAAGTCGTATTATTTCCTATTCATTCAATAGAATGTTTGCGAGTACTAGGGAATAGCAATATGGCGGCGCAGTGGCTTCACTTCTATGACGTCATGAGCTATCCAGTTCTCTATTATAGATCAGTGGTTGTGTGTGTTTTCCCTGTGTTGCCCTTATTTGGTCTTCCTGTTCCGTTTCCAATTATTTCGTCACTGTGTCATAGTTCACCTGTCTCCCCCTGATTGATTGTTTCCTTGTATATAAGTTTGGTTGTGTTGCTGTTTAGATCGTCAGTTCTTAAAGTTATGTTACGTTGTGTTCGCTGGTTCCCTGCTGTGTCCTGTCTGTTCCTGTTACCCTGTGGATTATTTTAATAAACTCTGTGCATTGGACCTCCTCGCTCCTCCTCGTCATTTCCCCATACACAACGGCGTGACAGAAGAACCGACCACAAAAATGCTCTGGGCTGAGGATTTTCTTTTTAACATTCAGCAGGCGGAGAGGCCGTTGGAGCATTACGTGGAGGAATTCCTGAGCGTTGTTCATCTGGTGAGTTGGAGCGATGCTACTGTTAACGCGTGTTTTCAAATGGGGCTAAACGATGATAAATTGTTCAATTTGATAACTCCTGACGATTGCCGCAAACCGGTTGCGGAATTTATCAACCATGTCCTTGCCCTTTGTCATTCCGAGTTCTTTGTCGATGTGGAAGATTCTCATCTTCCCCCCATTTGCAAACACGCGGCCGCTCCAGCTCACCACCAGCCAGCATCCTCCACGTGCCGCTCCAATGAGCCCGCTCCCTCCGGTCCCCCTTCGCTCACTCCAGTTCTCCATCACTCCTCCCACATCCTCAGCCCAGAGCCCGCTGCCAGCGCTCTGACTCCCGCCGCTCCCGCAGCCAGCTCTCGGACTCCCGCCGCGCTCGCGGCCAGCACTCGGACTCCAGCCGCGCCCGCGACCAGCTCTCAGACGCCGCCCGCGGCCAGCTCTTGGACGCCAGCTACACCCCTACGCTCTGGATCAGCTACTAACGGCAATATGGCAAGCCAAATATTCATTAAGGATTATGTGGATTCATATGGACTATTGTCTCCTGTTTCTCCGCTGGTCCCGTCCAGCTCTTCTAAGCCTCCACTAATCCCGTCCCTTCCTCCAGAGCCTGTGCTTCCTCCAGAGCCAGAGCTGCGTCCAGCGCGCCCTCCAGAGGCCGAGCTGCCTCCAGAGCCCGAGCTGGCTCCAGGGTGCCCTCCAGAGGCGGAGCTCTCTCCTGCGCGCCCCCCAGAGCCTGCGCCTCCCGAGCGCCCCCCTGAGCCAGCGCCTCCTCCGGCGCCCCCAGAGCGCCCTCCAGAGCCTGCGCCTCCCGAGCGCCCTCCTGAGCCTGTGTCTCCTCTGGCGCCCCCAGAGCGCCCTCCAGAGCGCCCTCCAGAGCCGGCGCCGCCCGAGCGCCCTCCTGTGTCAACGTCTCCTAAGCCCGACCCTCCTGTACTCTCCTGGGCTGGCAAGGTCCTAAGTTTCCCCAAGAAAATTTTGGGGGGGGGGGGCATGGCTCCCCGAACTCCCTGACTCGCCATGGCTACCTGGACGGTATACTCGGTCATGGCCTCCTGAATTCCCTGACCCGCCATGGCCAAATGGACTGTGTGCTCAGCCACGGCTCCCCGAACTCCCTGACCTGCCATGGCTCTATGGACTCTGTGCTCCGCCCTGGCTCCCTGAGCTTCCTGATCCGCCCTGGAGGCGTACCTCCTATCCCTCTTGTGTCTGCTCCACACGAGCCTCCAGGGCGCCCACCTTCCCACCCCGGTGTATTTTGTTACGGCGCGAGTCGCGCCTTATGGGAGGGCGGAGTAATGTAAGACCGTGTGGACTGTTGTGTGTGTTTTCCCTGTGTTGCCCTTATTTGGTCTTCCTGTTCCGTTTCCAATTATTTCGTCACTGTGTCATAGTTCACCTGTCTCCCCCTGATTGGTCGTTTCCTTGTATATAAGTTTGGTTGTGTTGCTGTTTAGATCGTCGGTTCTTAAAGTTATGTTACGTTGTGTTCGCTGGTTCCCTGCTGTGTCCTGTCTGTTCCTGTTACCCTGTGGATTATTTTAATAAACTCTGTGCATTGGACCTCCTCGCTCCTCCTCGTCATTTCCCCATACACAACGGCGTGACATGCAGCATAAAGCACAGTTTTAAGTAACAGTCTCCGTTCATTTTAAGTAATAAGAAATGCATTGAAACTTTTACGACTTTATTCTCGTTTTCATAGTCATAAAATAAAGTGGTTTTTGGCGTTATTTTAATGATAACTGTCAAGAGTGCATTATTGTATGAGAGGGTGGCAGTAGGAATCCTCTCGGCTTGCAGTGGGCTTCCTCTCCCATATATAGTGATCATGGCTTTGCGCTCCCTCAGATATTAAGTGTGCGCGCGATTGGCAGTGCCCTGACTGGCAGCACAGGGCGCCAAACAAAAACCTTAAAATAAAAGCCAAATCTCTTTATATAAATAAGTTAACAACATTGTTAATTTACAGCCATTTCCTAAATGATTACAAACAAACACCTTCACTGTAAAATTAACTCATTAACTAATTAATTACTTAAACATCACATGACTGACAGCAACAGAACATGAAACACTAACTGTAATGTGTGGTCGAGGTAACAGAGGAGCGGAGGATCCAGATGCAGCAAACATTTATTTAAACAAAACACAAAGTAAATCCAGGCATGGGCTCAGGGCAAAAGACAAGGCAGGACATTGGCACGCACACACAAAGCAGCCATACAGGAACAACACCAGACCCAGAACCATGGCAAACACAGGTGTTAAAATAGACAAGATAACGAGGTAACATGGGGAGGAGCTAATCAATCACCAGGGAAACTAACAAGATGGGCAAAGGAACATGGGAAAACAGAAACAATGGGGAGCAAGAATACTTCAAAATAAGAGTCCACAAAACCAAAACAGGGAAACATAGACCGGAATCATGACACTTACAGATCTGTCTAGATCTCAGCATCTTCACTTATTACAAACCAGACTGACTTTATTTCTTTCATACTAAACTTCTTATTGAGTATAATCACTAAAACAACAACAGTAGCCTACCAACCGGATTTTAAATGACAACATGACTGACAACAGTTAACTACAACAGTTTAACTAATAGCATGTTAAAATATCGAATGTAACTTTTCAAATAAAGCTGTGAAAAAGTTTCATAAAAAGATAAATCTCACATTTCGGCCTTTAAATAAAGAAAAGGGTTAAGTCAAAATGATAATTGATTTAATAAATTATTACATCTATTTTATCTATTCCATAAATAATCTAGATAACTGGTCTGACTCGTTTAATTGTGTAGAATCCACGTAAGCTTGCTTTTCATCAATTGGTCAGAATTTATGCTACAGCAGGGCAAATTCTGGCTGTTTTTTGGGCAGACAAAAACGGCACACAAGCTGAATGTAAATGTAGGTCTCTGTAAATCCACTGTATGCCACTAGATGGCGCTTATGAAAAAGCTGAATTACAGCTGTTTCCGTGAACTCCGTGGATAAAGCAGCATTGCGTCATCAACACTACTTTAGATATTACATGGCGCGAAGGTGAAAACAAAATGGTAAAAATAAGTGCTTTTTGTAAGCAGGTATTTATTAAATCATTTTATTTAGTGAAGCGCAACCCTCAAAGAAAGAACGTGTGTATTATTTGGTAACTAATGTATTTGAAGTCTGTACGTTTCACTTCGCAATTGGGGGCTGGGAACCCACCGGCAGAAGCGTAAATCAGGAATTATAATGAATATATGAATTAATTAATTATATGAATTTACCTCTGAAGGTTCTGACTGTCTTCAGAAAAGATTCAATGCCATTTTGTTTTCAAAAAAACTGAGTTCCGGATGATGTTGCCACGGGCATCCCAGGATGACACTGACGGTGGAATCCTCCAGTACCAGAAAGCTTATATCCTCGGAGTGAAATAGTCCAACTTGTAGTGTGATGAAAGGTGAAGAATACTGAATTTTCCCACGCCCCAATGGTTTTCCTTGGATGGTTTTGACGGCCAGTATTTGGGTATGTTGACAACGAGATAGATGAAGTTGCTCTAAACCAGTGGTTCCCAAACTGTTTCTGCCGGGCCCCCCTTTTGCAGAATAAAAAAAAATTCAAGCCCCCCCTCACCCCCTTCATTTACACACAAACACAATTTCAGAAGGAATTATTTGAAACGTAATAATTATTACAATTATTATAAATTCAGTGTGTGACAATTTAATGAAAAAAACTAAACAAGGACTAGTCACTTTTAGTGTAGAAACATAAGCATGCAGCTTTACTATGTACTTTTTTTTTTTTTTTTTTACTATGTAACAGCATTCATTGTTTTTTTAAACAATTTTCTTTTAAATTTTCCCAATTTAGTCATATTTTTATCTCTTTGTTGTAGCTGCGATCTTTGAAGTAGATTCATCATCTACTTTACGTTTACCTGGCACTTGTTGTCTTTTCAAAAACTTGTCCATGCTTAGATCAGAACTACTATGCGTCATTCATTCATAATTTTACTCAGCTAAGGGCAATTCTCATTTCTGATATCAATTGCACCATCTAGTGGTCTGTTATTTTACGACAAAAACAATTACAGCTGATAACAGACAGCTGCAGCGGGTACTGCGAGTCGCCTTGAGGTAACAAAATATGATGAAATTCTTATTTTGTGTTAAATTATTTACATATGTGCCAAGTAGCTGTATAATAAGCAAGATAATTTCACAGTGGGATCTTGTATCACCCTGAAAACGTTTCTTTTTACATAAAAATCTAGGGATGTACCAAAATGGAAATTCTTGGTCGAAACTGAAACTGCTTTGTAATAATTGTTTATTATTTTATTAAATAATATAGTCCTTTTGTAAGACTTTTTAATTTTAATGATACTGAATAAAAAAAAAAAAAAAAAAAAAAATAAAAAAAAATCACAAACCAATAAAAAAAACACGTTTATTGAAAGTAACAATAAAATTGGACAGAAAATATAATATGAAAATTTAATTTGAATATTAAATCTCAATATATTATTTTTATTCAGTACAGAATCAGATATAAGTTTTTTTTGACTAATTATCAAAGTAATGTATAGTCCTACAAAGCTAATATTATCAGAGCATGTGAGCAGAGCATACCGTCACGAGAGGGTAGTGTCATTTTACCAGCGTTGTCCAGTACAGCAGTACTACAGCATGTTACAGCACAGTTTGCGACGCTATTGCAAACAGGAACAAGTATACATAGACATTTTCTGTCGGCGCGTTATTTGAGCGGACTTTGCTTTTCTGTTGAGCATAAGCGGTACACGAATGGAGCATTCATATGGGCCGTGAGCAACTCAACGGAACGCACATGCATAGAGCGGAATATTGAACGGAGCGTCACACATTGAGCGGTGCGCGCTGAATACTGCCGGGCGGCGTGGCAGATATTTTCGTCCGTTTATCTCTTTCGAATCTATATAAAAATCGGCTGACTGTACACTAGCCTTGCCGCGCCCCCCTTATCATAACTTTGCGCCCCCCAGTTTGGGAACCACTGCTCTAAACAGTCCTGGGAGATGAAGTTGCCGGAGGAACCGGAGTCTATCAGAGCAGAGACACAGAGTGAAATATTAGAAGTATGCAACGTCACTGGTAACAGGGTGAGAGAGGTAGTTTCTACCTCTGTGGAAATGGTACTCTCCACGGGACGTGGGGGTCTGATGGGACAGGTTTGGAGTCGGTGACCAGGTTGTCCACAGTAGAGGCATAATCCATTGGTAAGTCGTCGATTACGTTCGGTGCGGGATAGGCGTGTAGAGTCAGTTTGCATAGGCTCTGGTACTGGGGAGCAAGCAACCACCTTAGGCGGGCTGAGGAGCGGTTACAGAAGGCTGGCAGGCGGCTAGGCATTGAGAGACACGAGTTGTCCTCTGTAGGAAAGACTCCAATCCAATACTGTCGTCGTACAAAGCCATCGCTGTGCGAATGTCCGGATTGAGGCCTTGTCTGTAGGCCCCCAGCAGCGCAGTCTCGTTCCACCCACTAGCCACCGCCAGCGTGCGGAAATGGAGAGTGTAGTCATTCACGGATGCAGTGCCTTGCTGTAAACGGAAATGCTGATCAGAAGTGGAGAGTGGTCCGGTGGTTGTACTGAAAACTTTGGAGAAGTGAGTCGTAAACTGTTCATATGAATGAATGATAGGGTTTTCAGAGTCCCATATAGCTTTTGCCCATTGCAGGGCCTTACCGGTGAGTAAGGAAATGAGAAAAGCGACCTTAGCATTTTCCAATGGAAACAGTTGCGGTTGCATCTGGATGAATAGATTGATTTGAAGAAGGAAACCGCTACACTCAGCCGCCTCGCCCGCATACGTGGCGGGCATGGCCATGGGAGATCCTGAGACGGATGGCAGCGCAGGTGGTGTTTGAAACGCTGCCTTGTAGGCACTTGGCGAGGGGGTTAGATGCAGTGGGTGCTTCGGTGCTCATAGTTTGTTGTTCTGTTTTGCGGTCTGGTCTTCTGTCACACACACACACACACAAATGGGGATGGAGGAGACGAGAGGTGAGTGGCTATCCAATCCAAGAGTTTATTTACAAACGTGGTTGTAAAATGACATAGCATAAAGCAGAATATAAAGTTCTTAACTGAATGATCTTGTAGATATGAGATGAAAACGAGTCCAAGGGATGAGCCACGCCACTCCCTGAAGATCAAATACACAGTCCACGGGGAAACGGCAGAGAAAGCAGGAACTAGCATGTGAACGGTAGACCAGACAATGAGTGAATGACAGAGTTCCTTATGGGCGTGGCTCAATAAGGTTCAGGTGCAGGCAGTTCGTATTCTGGTGATGATGATTGAGTGGGCGGTGCAACCGGAGGTGTGTCAGAAGAAGGTGGCTGTGGTGAATGCCTGACACACGGCTTCTATGTGTTACAAATTAATGCTTAATGTAAATGCAGACACCTGTAATAACCTGAAAACAGTATGGCAGAAGGATTTGGGGATTAATATTCATGATAGTGACTGGCTGGATGTCCTATCTAATGTGGGTAAGAACATAAGGGAAGATGGGGGAAATTCATTCGTTGCAAAGTAGTACATAGATATTATTATACACCATCTAGACTTTACAGGATCGGGATAGCTGGGCATAGTCTATGTTGGAAATGTAAGGAAGAAGAGGGCACTTATTCACATATGATTTGGGAATGCTCCTTAGTCCAGCCATTCTGGCATAAAATTCTGAGAATACTTGAAGAGTGGTTGGGCTTTAATTTACCTGTAGAACCACAATTATGCCTTCTTGAAGATAAATCAGTTGTACCTAAGGTAGCAAAAAGGTACCCTTATTAAGATTGGTTTATCACAGCTGCCAGGATGATTTTATGCAATTGGAAATGCCTCAAAACCCCTGCTTTGAAAGATTGGATTGATGGGACGATTAAAATAGCTTCATATGAGTGCACGTTGGGAAGACTGAATGAGGGAGAAATTAAGAAAACATGGGATCATTTTTGGCAGCATATAAAAATGGTGTGATGATCAGGACTCCCACTGAGTAATTTCCATGTACTTTTACTTTTCTTTCGTTTTGTTGATGGTGACTAGTGGCTGAACGTAATTGATTGGAAAAGAATATTGAATACTGCGATGATGTACGAAGTTTTGACTGTTGAACAATAAAAAAGTTGCAGTACAAAAAAAGATACGAGTTCAAAACAACTCAAATGATATAAAGTGCACCAGTGCCTTCAGCCTGAGGCTGAGGCAAGCACCAAGGCCAGTGCTGCAGGGAGAGGAGCCTTGTCAGGGCAACCGACAGTGGATAGTGCTTGGGGGCAGGCTTCCAGCTGCTGAGAAACAGGAGAAACATCTGATCCACCAAAGATGGCAAGCTCTTAAGAGAACCCTTCCACAGAGAGGGGAGCATCGCCATGCCCTGCCAAAGAGGGGCATTATCTATTACCAACCCAAAGTGATCCATGTTTTCTATCTCGATAGAAAGCATGGGCCCTGTTCTAGCCAACCCCGCAGGGCATGCAAAAACAAAAAGGGGGCCTAATCATGCCTTGAGAGCTGCTACTCCTCAGAGACAGCACTGAGAAGGGTTTCCACAAAAACACCTTGATTGCATTAGGATTGGTTGAATAGCCTGGAACAGGAAGCCCCTCAGGGCAAGACATGGGTAGAGTGATCTAGAAGGGTAGCCTCTTAAGGTGATCTGCCAGAGATGTCCAGGGACATCCTGTGAAGTGAACTTCAGAGAGCTCACCTGGAAGAAGGACTATGAGTCCTAGAAAACAAAAACTGTAAAGGTGAGAGAAGGGATGCCATACTGGAGGTTACCTGAAATAGAAGGACCAACAGGCCCTGGGGTTGCAGTAATGTAGCGGGGACCCAGCAAACAAGGAACTACCACTGTAGTACCTAGCGATTCAGTTGCAGTAATAGGGCGAGCCTTCCAAATCCGATCCAGGATGGAGACATCAGAAGCAAGCAGGGGTCCCATCAACAGGGAGGTCCTAACCCTGAAACATGGGAAGAACACACAACCCAACCGTACATACTACAACACAAGCCAAAGCGGCTAATAACAAATACCAGTTCTAATGACTTAAAAGAAAAGGATCGTACTCACTCACCATGGCTCCACAGCATGGTTCATCCACAGACATAGTAGAAGAGCTAGTCTGAGGTCTAAGTCCGGACCATTAGGCTGTTAGGCTGTTCTATACATAATAGAACATAACCCAGCACATCACAGGTCCAGGAGAGAGACTGCAGTTTATAGTGCAGCTGGTAGCAGAGGGCAATTAAGGAGGGAAGGTGAGGCCAGATGGTAAAACCCTAGAGGGAGGTGAGTTGATGTTACTTCTTACTCTGGTCTGCACGAGACCATTGGGAACGCCTCGTCTGGACCTCCCTCAGATCTTGATGACCTCCCCCCGGCCTGCACCATCTCCTGGAACCATACGTAGGTGGAGGAGGGGCACGGGCCGCAACGAGCCTTCTGGGCATGTCTCTGATCCTCAGGCCGGGACGGGCCAGGACCCCTCTGATGTTCGGGCTCAGAGCCCGAGGAATGAAGGGTCGCATCCCTAAACTTCTCAACATCTCAACAGAAGTACCAAAAAGCTCAGAGGGCAAAACCGGTACACTGAGGAGAAAGCCCTTCTCTTTCCTCCCAATGTCTGCCAGGTTTACCCAGAGGTGCCTCTCCGTAACCACTATGGCCACCATGGATCTGCCCATAGCAGTGGCTGCCTGGAGAGCCAAATCTGTGGTACGGCGGAATTCTGATACCTCGTCAGGGAAAAGCCCCTGGCCTTTATCCAGGTCTTTCAGCAAGTCAGCCTGATAAGCCTGAAGCACCGCCATTGTGTGCAACGAAGCCACAGCCTGACCTGCTGTTGTGTATGCCCGGCCATTCAAGCTGAAGGGGCTCTGGTGGCAGGGAGGAAGCCATGACGTTTCACCGAAAGAGAAATAGCTAGCCAGTGTCTCTTCAATAGGTGGCATCCTGTCATAACCATTTTCACGCATTCCTTCAATATTAGCATAACTAGTATGCTGGAATCTATGAATATGCGAAGAAAATGGGTTGTTCCATGCCTTCACAACCTCCGAATGAAGATCGGGAAGAAATGGGAGGCTCACTTGAGCTGGAGGTTTATGGTCAGAAAGAAAACGCTCAATGTCATGATCCTGCGGCACCACCTTCTTAGCCCCGCTTCCACGGCAGATCCAACCTCGCTGTGGTGCGTTCCATAACCTCTAAAAGCTCATCATATGCGGGGCAGGAGGATTGATAAGATTCAGATTCAATACTCCTGCTCTTCCTGGGCAGAGCACTGGTTGCCGGATCAGACGATGTGAGTGAAATCACTTCATTATCATCCCACAGCTCACTCTCATCCCCGGTTGATGAGCGAGAAAGGGAAAGCCCCTTATCCAACTTATCGGCGAGATCCACTTGCGATCCCCACGAGCTCGGGTTCCTCCACACCTCAGCAGCGGCAGGTCCTGAACTGCGAGGAGCCAATGGATGCCCCTCCTTCCTCGAAAAGAGGGACCAATGAGAGTGGAGCTTCCTCATAGGAAGAAGCTTGCAATGCACGCAATCCGCTCCCTCGAGGACTTCGCGTGCATGCTCTTCACCCAAACACATGACACAAAGATTGTGTGTGTCATCTGGTGTCAAAAAGTGGGGACATGGATCCACAAACTTTTTAAATGCCTTGCCAGTGTTAGCCATAATAGAAAAGAGAGAAAGCTTACCGGAGATGCACAGCTGGATGAAGTAGAAGAGGATGATGTGTCTGACCGGCACCCTTTTATACTATGTGGTCACACTGGTGTGACACAGTGATGTCATAGGCTGTCGTCGGCCAGTACTGTTGTGGTTTTTATATGCAGGCTTCAGACACGGGTCACATAGGAGACATTCCCCAAAGCGACCTCTAGAGGATGCAGTTTGAGTTCCTCGAAAGGGAACTCTGTGATTTTTCTGGATGTTCAAGTTGATTTTGATTCTATAAGAGACAGACATGCACATCTGAATGTTTGAGTGAACGCTACACCTGCTTAACATTGGTCATAAACATCCTTTATTGTTATAAAAGGATTGTTATAAATCCTTTATTGCCATAAAAATACATACAGAAAATATCATCACTGTTTCTCTCAATTTTTTATATACAGAAGAGCAGGAGAAACAGTCACATGATTGCTTCTATTGTCCTCATTTGTAAGTCACTTTGGATAAAAGCATCCGCTAAATGTAAATGTATATTACTTTTTTAATGGGTATGGTATATGTTACTGTTAGACTTTGACAGTATTTTTACATTACAGTTTTACATGTGTTTTACAAGTCAAGATATAAAGTTAATAAATTATTCCTCATCAATATTTGGTAGTTTCATGCGAAGACAGTCCTGCACGCTTCCTGTTGCATGCACTGTCTTTCAGGTGGCCAAGAGCACAGTGTGGGTTTTTAGCAAGGCCTGTGTCTAAAAAAAAAAAAAAAAAAAGCAGTTTCACTTCCGTTACAGAAGTCGGAGGAGTTTCTTTCAGTTCAACAAGACAAGAGGAGGAAATAAAAAGATCTGCAAATATAATTTGAGGTGAGTGTTTCATTTTCCTTTGGTTGTTTTCATGTATGAATGTCATCTCATGATGTGTCATTGGTCACTTTGAGACTTTCTGCTCAAGTCATTTTGATGGTTTTATTTACACACTTGATCATCAAACAGATGATCAAGTGTGTCATTGTCAGTGAAACACAGACAGCTGCTCATTCTGATATTGTTGTTCACATGCTGTGAAATCACTTATTCTCATTTTACTGTGTTTATTAGTAAGTCTGTGATTCTCAAACAGTGTTTCTTATCATGCACTCTTCAATCTTTGAGACAAACTTCCACTTGACATCTTCATGCGTAGGGATGGGCTGTACTTAAAATATAATATAACAACAAAATAAATACAAGGATAATGACAGTGGTGAGAAAACAGCACTTAAAGCATTTAATTATAGTGTGGTCATGTGGATAACACTAATACTCACTATTCTATTTCTATCCTGTCTACTTGTCATTCTTTTTAAACCTTGTTACGTGTACTGTGTTAGACTAACTGGGCCTTATCACAGCACTTACGTACTATTGCTGTTTTGTTGATTTGATTTCCTCTATTGTTATCATTTGTAGGTCCTTTGTAATTCTTAATAACAGCAGGTGTTCATCACTAATGCACAGTCATTATTTAATTAGTCACTTAATTACCTCATTAACTTTAACTCTTTGAGGACTTTGGATTTAAATGACATTTAGTTTCAACATTTACTCTGCTGATCCAGTTCTATGTAAGCTATGCTGGAAGAGTATGCCATGGACCATAATAATTCTCTGCGTGACACAGCTGACAGAGAACAGCTTACGCTGTTTGCATACAGGGGATACAATACAAAAATGGGGCTACGGTGATGCAGATGAGATGAATTGTTGAATTAAGTCATTATTTTTATTTTCTTTGCATACAAAAAGTATAAAATTCAGATTGAACCACTGATGGCAGGTGGACTATTTTGATGATGCCTTTCATCCTTTTTTGGGTCTTGACAGTGTTATTTACCTGGCAGTCAATAAGACAGATATTTTTCATCACAAATGTCTTAAATTGTGTTCCGAAGACGAGCGAAGCTTTTACAGGTTTGGAACAACATGGGGGTAAGTGATTAATGACAAAATTTTCATTTTGGGGTGGAGTAACCGTTTAAGACCTAAACGCTGATGTGCCTGACACTGGCTGTGTGTGGTCTCAGATGCCTCTGTCCTCGTATCATTAGTGACGACACACGGCGTGACATCAAGAATTAGGCACTCCAGGTAGGGCTGTGCGATATGGCAAAAAAAAGACCAATTCACGGTTTCAATTTAGAATTTTAAAATGTATCTTACAAAAACTTAAAATGTATCTACAACAGCATGACTGAAGTAACATTCTCTTTATTAGTAACTTGAAAAACCATTTGATTAAGGAACGTTGTATTTTTAGTTTGCCAGCCATACATAAAGTGGTCAACAGTATAAATGTAAAAAATTCTCTAGTTAAATATATGCAGAAGATTTGAATGAAATGAAAGCAAATATTGTGCAATTTGAATTTAATTGCAATTAACTATTTCTGAACACAGAGTAAGGAAATACAAATTTTACACAATGTAAACATTGTTATCTCACTCTGCCACTACAAGCTTCAACGGTAAAATTTACTCCTCCTGAAATGTTAAAATATTAAACGTGTGAGAGCATGTTATAGGCAATATGCCATGTTACAGCCAAATATGACAGCGCTTATGCAACACAGCGGATGAGTAACTGTATCTCTCAAGCAAGCCGATGCACAAACTGCCAGAAATTAAACTGAAAATAAACTGCAGACACTCAACACACTTGGCAGTGCTGATGCCCCTGATGCCACTTGGTGGCCAAGTGTAAGTGAAAACGTTTTAACAAATCAGACAGATATCCAATCAGAGAAAATGTACAAAGTGACCGGGTTTAATCCTCTTAAATCCGAACTATTTCCAAACCACAGATGAAATGTTAGGCTACTACCTTTCTTTGGCATGAGCTGAAGAGCCATCCATCTCCGTGATGCTATTTCTACATTAGGTTCCTTCATAGATTGCTCTCACACGTGAGTGGTTAATCAGGCGTGCCACGTTGTTTGGACGATATTTTCTCTTTATTATTCTGCCACTGATGCAATGACAATGACTCAATGACTCAACCATGCCAATGTCAAGTACTCTGCTCGGGGTGCTGTGTGTTGACCCTGGCCGCCATTAATTTTTTTTATAGTAATAAAAATGAAATAGTTAGTGAACAGACAGTACAATTTAAAAACTGAACGTGGCTGCTCAATGCAGTGTGCCGAATGACAGTCGCATCACAGATCAGGGCCTGTATTCACAAAACATCTTAAGGCTAAAAGTAGCTCTTAACTTGCCGATTTAGGAGAAAATCTTAAAAATAATGGGTGCGCCAGTCCTTGCTCTAAGAGTATTTCACAAAGCGTTTTAGCATGAAAACTAGCTCCTAAATCTGTGCAACATAAAGGCAGATTTATACTCGACCCGTCCGCAAGTTTGCTTGGCTTTGTGGAACCAACCATTTCACGTGGCGGTGTGCACGGCATCTCGAGTGAACTGTTCACGTGTCACCGCATTGATCACGAACAATTTTAAAGCTGTTTTGGCTGAACAGGTACGCCTGTACAAACATCTCTATGATCCATCAATGCATGACCATAGAACTGGTCAGATGGCAAACAACTCTTAGAGAGAAATCGCAACCAGCGTTGGAAAGGACGAAAACTTTTGCAAGAAAGTTTGTGAAACTGTACATTTTGGTTTTACTGTTGGAGACTGCTGTAATAAAAATATTTCTCATAATTGCTAGTGTTAGTGTTTCACATTACTTATTTTCATAGGTGTAATTCACGAGGGGGATGGGTGGGACACTTTTTGCAAGGCTCGATATTGTCCCCACCACTTTTTTGAACATCTCGTGGCACGGACATACCTAATGCTGATGAAGCATTCCTTTCTGTTAAATAAGGTGCTGACTCTGGAATCTGTATTTTTGTTTATTTTTTCTGAAATCATGCTTAATGACTATATGTTGCGGAGACTATCTATTCATTCCAGTTTAAAAAACAAAACAAAATAACACACAAATGTGTCCCTCCTCTTGATATAGGATCACTGATGAACATATTTTATTTTAATAAGAGGGAAAAAAATTCATGCGATGGCGGATTAGAACCCAAAACCTCTAACTCACTTCTACCACTAGACTATTTGGGATCCCGAAGGATTGGTGCATATCTATGTATTTATTCACTGACATGATTTATATCAGGGCTAATAACATTATAGTATATGTAAGAATAAAACTATCATGTTAAAAACAAGTTTAATGTCAATGCATTAGGCTATGTAGAGAGAGAAGGGGGTGTGATCGGGAAAGGTCCACGAGCCGGGAAGTGAACTCGGGTTGCTATATGTCGAAGCGCTAACCACGAGGCTGTTGGCATCAACAAAACAGAGGTGTTAATTATCAGACCAAAAACCTCTGCATGTAATGACCTAGAACACTGTCACTCGATGGCAGTTCTGGTAATTCTTCGTCATCAGTTAGAAACTTAGGTGTGCTATTTGATAACAATCTTTCATTTGAAAGCCACATTTCAAGCATTTGTAAAACCACATTTTTCTATCTTAAAAAATATCTTAATTATGACCTATGCAGGAAAAGTTTAAGAGATGCATTATTTGAATGCTTGGCTAAAAAGATTCCTCTTGCACATCTATGTCAGCATCTTTTCTCTGTGTTGGTCGTTGTGGCTGTAATTCTTTGGAAGTGTGTTAATTTGAATGTGGTAGAGACTGGAGTGTCTGTATTTTCCGCAATGAAGTATTGCATTTCCACAGCAGGAAAAATCCAAAATCCACCTTAACATTTGAATTTTCTTCTCTTATTGTTTGTTTTCCATGTTTTTACCTTGGAAACCAACAGCATGTTTCAACATCCCAAACTAAGCATATGTTCACAAAATTCGAAAATATTCTGTGTCTCCATTTGCATAGTATCTGTTGGGTCATGAGCGCTATGCACACAACGTAATGACGCATGCAAATGAAAGTCAGCAGTAACAACACATTCACACACTTTAATTATGAAAATCAAGGGCACAGGGAACATCCATGTTATTTCACTCTGTACACAGATGACATTGCTCCCTCTTCATATAATGTCAGGTTATTTAACAGTGAAGATTTCATTCACTGGAGTTACAAAAGATGCTTGCATTTGATGTAAGTGCTACTTTAACCTCAATGCCTTTTTTCCCCACTAAGCAATATGCATGTAAGGATCCTCAGGCCAATAATTGTCACTAAACATAAAATGGGGTCCAACCACGTAAAAAAAAAAAAAAAAAAAACTTTGGCAATTTTTGGGTTTTTGGTGATTACACTGTATATATTTCTTCACGCCATCACTTGTGGGCTTTTTTTATATGTTTTCGGGGCTGTAAATGAATTTGTGCTATTGTAGGTAGACCCATCATTTTTACATCTTTCACGGACACTCATTATGTCCCCAAGCTGGCTGTATATACTTAAAAAGCTACACTTACAAGTATATTACTACTACATTTACATTAAGTACACATTATAGTATATAAAAAGAGAATCGCATTTTTTGTAATTGTTTTTTTTTTTTTTCTTCAAGCTATATGGGAAAAGTGACACATTTGAGATCTAATCTTTGCATTTTAAGAAATATGTTATCGTGGACATTTTTTATACCTCTCTTTCAGCCAGCTGTCATTTTCGGATGCCAAACTGTCACGTGCACTTCTATCATGATGAGCTAGGGTTTCACAATTTCATCTTTCATAAAGGTTTTTTTGTTTGTTTGTTTGTTAACTTCTACATACATACATACATACATACATACATGCATATCACACTAGACATGCTAAGGAAAAAAACATTTAATAAGCATTTTCAAGAAAGGCGTTCAAATTTCAAGCACTTTGCAAATCTATAAAAAACATTTCAAACTGTATAAACCCTGCAGACATTACTTCGATGTCACTCAGCCCAAATGCATCTGGTGCATGTTACTCAAGAAGTTTCAATTTTATCTGAAGTTACTGACAGCTTTATAAAATTTGAGATAGTAATCTACATAATTTGATTCCTGCAAATCATGTGACATACTGTAGTGAAACAGAAACCAAACAAAGTTGAAAATTACCCAACCAAATAAATCCTGTTAAACTAAAAACATCCTGATGATCAAAGATGAATGTTTGATTATATCATGTGAAGCTGAACAGGGGTGTGTTTCCCAAAATCATTGTTAGCTAACTTCCATTGAACGATACTGCTAAAGAGGAAAAACATAAATCAGTTACTAAAACTCCTTCAGTAGTTGAATACAGTATCAGCAGTAGACAAAAATAAAAAAAAAAAAACCATGCAGGCTGATTAAAGAAGAATGTCTGGAAAAACAAACATGAGGAAAACAATCCAGCATGGTATTCATGGCAGCCACACGAGCTGGTGAGTGAACACAACACCACATACCACACCTGAAATACAAAGAAACCGGTCTACACAAGTGATCAGTTGTGCCAACACTATTCGGTATTTTGGTACTTACCAGCACTTCTGAAAGTGAAAGAATTACCTAGGAGAAAATGTAGTTTGCATCATTGATGTTGAATTAGGGCATTACTTTTTAAGTCTTCGAGTCAAATGTGCATGGTTTCACATGCATTTTCTTAACATTAATAAAACACGCAGCTAGTGTTCTTTCCAATCACGTGACAAAATGAATATGATTAATATTCTAAAGAATTCCAGAGTGTGAAAGACACCCTCTTTTCTTATCCAGGTATAAATACAGCTCTTTTCTACAAACAGCTCAGGTAGAGCCTTGCAGTGACAACTCCTGAATGTCTCGAAGGATGTAAGTACTATAAAGTAATACTCTCTTAGTGTGCTAGTTTTAAAACAAGTGAAACATTAAATGTTATGTAAAATAAAGTTTATTTTTTTATTTGTATTTATTTATTTTTGTAGTTATGTTAAATATATTTTTATTCATACATTTATTCATACATGAGTTGAGCAGAATTTTAATTTATTTCTATGTGGATTTTTTTAAACCACAGACAGGACAATGCTACATTGGGAAAATTAACACAACTTTAAAAGAATTTCCAGAGTTTTAAAAATGGAAGCATCAGGAAAAGTGCTGTCATCACAACTACTTTCCCTGCTTAAGAACGGACATTGGGAAAAAGATGCCATCGTTAAGTTGTTTAAAGCCCTTGTGAAGCAATTTAATGGCAGGAATGATGATTTTCACACATGGATGATGAAAATCCTTCATCAAGTGGAGATTCACAAAATGAGTGTATCAGATTTGACATCAAATGGTGATAAGATTGTGGATCATGTTGAGGAAAAAAATTACGACAAAATTTACAAAAACACTAAAGTCAAAACTCTGGATGAGATTCTGAAAGAAATCTGTGAACAAGCAGATACTGATAAAGAGATGATGGCACAAGTGACAGATATTGTGTCATCTGTGCATGATTCTCTGTCAGCTTCTACAGCACCACATTTAAAAGAAATAAAGCACAGTTTGTTTAAGCTCTGCAAAGCCGTAGAAAAAAACGATGAAATATAAACCTCGAGTGACGCAGATGGTGTGCTGGTGCGTTCTTGTTCTTTCTAAATCAAGTCGACTGGTTCAGGTTTTAACAGGAGAAGGAAAGTCGTGTATCGTAGCAATGTTTGCAGCTTATCAGGTCATGATGGGAAAAACCCCTGACATCATCTCCAGTTCTCCTGTACTTGCTGAAAGAGATGCTAAAGAATGGTTGGGCTTTTATAATGAACTGAATATCACTGTTGATTCCAACATCGACAAATCAGAAAGTGAGCTGAAGAAGTGCTATGAATGTAAGGTGGTCTATGGTATGACTGTCAGTTTTGCAGCTGATTGGCTAAGACAGCGCTTCCTTAGACAAGATGTAAGATCTAAGAGAGAGTTTGAGTGTGTTATAGTGGATGAGGTGGACTCACTAATGTTGGACAAAGGTCTTGAAGTGGTTTACTTGAGCACTGAGATTCCGCTAATGGAATGCCTCAATGGAATATTGGCAGAAATTTGGTTAATCATCAACCAGCTGAAGCGTTTAGAGACTGGAGAGATTTTAGGTCCCGTTCAGCTCTTCTCTGAGCTTCTGTCTGAAATGATAACTGAAAATAAAAACATTGATCAACACAGTATTGTGGAGATGGCTGTGGAAGCAGGAATTATGCCTATAAAATCTTTAAAGCAAACACAAGAAAACATGACAAATGCTCTAAAACAACTCGATAATGCAAGTGTTGTGCAAATGGTGGCATTTTTAACCATCTTTGTGAAAAATTTACCCAAGTATTTCATTAAACTATACAAAGAAGGGCCTGATGGGACTTTACAGAAACTCGAAGAGATTAGTCCTGAAGATACAAACAGGAGACAAGAAATGTCTGTTCTTCTCCTGGGAAATGGAAAATGCTGTGTGGTGCACTTTGAGGAGGACTCACTAGATCCAACTTTGAGGAAAAAGATTAAAAGGTCCTGTCAGTCCGAATCAGCAAATGAACAAAATAAATCTCGTATCCCAGGCCTAGAAGATCTCATCGGTGGCAAGATGCAAACTTGGTTTGAAAGTGCTCTGTTAGCCACAAAATTGACTCTGGGCCACGAATATGTCCTTCATGGAGAGGGAGTCGCTCCTGTAGACTACAGTTCAACTGGTGTTGTGCAGAATGACATGTGATGGGGGGAAGGACTTCAGCAGTTCCTAGAGATGAAACACCAAACTAAACTCTCCAACATGACTCTAATAACAAACTTCATGTCTAATGTGGGTTTATTCAAGAAATACACAAACCAGATCTATGGGATCACAGGAACTCTGGGGGACGAAACAGAGCTTGACATGGTGAAGAAGCTGTACAAGGGTATTGATACCTGTAAGATTCCCTCCTTCAGGCAAAGGAAACTTTATGAGTTGGAAGGCATGGTCATAACTGAAGAGGATGAGTGGATCAGGACCGTCTGCAATGCTGTTAAACATCAAGTGACCTCCACAACCTTTCGAGGCCCACAAGCAGCTCTTATCATCTGTGAAACAATCAATCTTGCGGAAAGGTTCCACAAGACCCTTTCAGACACAATCTCATTAGACAAACTAAAACTTTATGTGAATAATAACATGGATAACTCTACAATAACAAATTCAACAGTCCAAGCAGGAGATGTCATCATTGCAATGAATCTAGCAGGTCGAGGTACAGACCTAAAGGTTTGCAAAAGTGTAGATGAGGCAGGAGGTCTGTTTGTGATGCAAACCTTCTTACCTCTGGATGTCCGTGTCGAACAGCAAGCCTTTGGACGAACGGCTCGCCAAGGGAGTCCAGGATCTGCTCAAATCATCATGTGTGCCAGTCATTTCTCTGACACTGTTAAACTAATGATGGGTGAAAATACATCACTGACCAGTTTACTCAGCTGTCCGGATAACTTATCAAAACAGATGACAAAAGAGAATGTTTTTTGAGAAAGCAGTTATTCTCTACCTGAAAAATTGCGACTCTCAAAACCACGATGCAATGGTCTCTGCTCTGACAGCTCTCTTAACCACAAATTCAAGTAATCTGGAAAAGGCAAAAGACGCCAGGAACACTAGAGTGAAACAGAGACTCTCTGGGTTCCTTGAAAAAGATATCCCAGAAATCATGCAAAAGGAAGACCTATTTTCTGTCTACCTTGATTTTTTGGACAACATCTATGAAGATGATGTTTTTTCAGACCAGCGTGATGTAATTGTGTCCTCACTTCATGAGTGCTGGGGTCTGTGGCTCCTGATGTATTTCAATCAGGAAAAGTCAACTGAGAAAAGCACATCTTTAAAGGAACAGCTGAAGGGGGACTTGTTGAGTGCAAAGCAGAAACTTTTGAGCAAACAGTCCCCATCCTCCATGGTCTACTATTACATCAGGTCTGGGAACAATCTCCGTGAGCAGGAACGCCTTGCTGAGAGCATTGAGATGTACACCAAAGCTTTGGAGGATGGTGCATCTGGGGAGATTATTCCTCTCTATAATCGTGCATTGGCCACTATTATGAAGAAAGACACAGGCTATATTGCTCAAGCATTGGCTGACCTGGAAAATGCGGACAAAGCAATAGATTCATACAAGTCTCATCTGACACATATCCTTGCTTGTGTAAAATCATCAAGACAAGACCAGACAACAGAAGGTGATACTTTGATCAGCAAACAGTTTCAAATGAAGTGCATGATTGTAGACCAACTCAAGATTAACATTCAAGATGCTGTGATGAAGTTAAAAAGGGCTGAAAGCAGAGGAGGAAATGTGAGACTATTGGATAAACATACAATTTTTCTGGCTGAAGACTCTTTGAAGAGGGCTATGGGAGGAAGATGTATGAGCCTGCCTGTAAAATTTGCTCTTATCGTGATAGAAGACTTTATAAAGAGGGGTGAAATCAAACGAGGAGATGCAAACTTGGCTGAAAAATTCGCACTGCTTTATGCTGAAGACGATACAAAAAGAGCTGAGCGCAGAGGAGGAGACTTGAACCCGGCTGAAAGACTACTATTTTTGCTGTTCGAAGACTCTATTCACAGTTCTCAAAAAATTCTGATAGGGTTCATAATGGAATACGAACATATGAGGTCACTGGGTCTTGACACCATTTTCTCTTTGGACACCATATTTTCTCTCATGGGCTTTTTGTCAAAGATATTTAGATGATAAGACTGTCTTGAAATGTGACACTTCTCGAGCAGTTCTTGGTGCTCAAATGTACATACACTTATATATGTGTATTCACAGACATGCACGTTGGGTTTCCATGTTTTATGGGGACATTCGATAGACAATGATTTTTGTACTGTACAAAAACTGTAATTTTTCTACTTTTACCTACTCCTGAACCTACCCCTCACACAAACCTTTCTTGATTTTTTTTTTTTTTTTCAGATTTTCAGAGCACTACATTGTATATGATTTAAAAGCTTTTTACAAACACACACACACACACACAAGGTCAGAAGTTACTGGTATTTCCCCATAACATACATAACTGGTATAGTAGACAGTGTTCTAGGTCATTACATGCAGAGGTTTTTGGTCTGATAATTAACACCTCTGTTTTGTTGATGCCAACAGCCTCGTGGTTAGCGCTTCGACATATAGCAACCCGAGTTCACTTCCCGGCTCGTGGACCTTTCCCGATCACACCCCCTTCTCTCTCTACATAGCCTAATGCATTGACATTAAACTTGTTTTTAACATGATAGTTTTATTCTTACATATACTATAATGTTATTAGCCCTGATATAAATCATGTCAGTGAATAAATACATAGATATGCACCAATCCTTCGGGATCCCAAATAGTCTAGTGGTAGAAGTGAGTTAGAGGTTTTGGGTTCTAATCCGCCATCGCATGAATTTTTTTCCCTCTTATTAAAATAAAATATGTTCATCAGTGATCCTATATCAAGAGGAGGGACACATTTGTGTGTTATTTTGTTTTGTTTTTTAAACTGGAATGAATAGATAGTCTCCGCAACATATAGTCATTAAGCATGATTTCAGAAAAAATAAACAAAAATACAGATTCCAGAGTCAGCACCTTATTTAACAGAAAGGAATGCTTCATCAGCATTAGGTATGTCCGTGCCACGAGATGTTCAAAAAAGTGGTGGGGACAATATCGAGCCTTGCAAAAAGTGTCCCACCCATCCCCCTCGTGAATTACACCTATGAAAATAAGTAATGTGAAACACTAACACTAGCAATTATGAGAAATATTTTTATTACAGCAGTCTCCAACAGTAAAACCAAAATGTACAGTTTCACAAACTTTCTTGCAAAAGTTTTCGTCCTTTCCAACGCTGGTTGCGATTTCTCTCTAAGAGTTGTTTGCCATCTGACCAGTTCTATGGTCATGCATTGATGGATCATAGAGATGTTTGTACAGGCGTACCTGTTCAGCCAAAACAGCTTTAAAATTGTTCGTGATCAATGCGGTGACACGTGAACAGTTCACTCGAGATGCCGTGCACACCGCCACGTGAAATGGTTGGTTCCACAAAGCCAAGCAAACTTGCGGACGGGTCGAGTATAAATCTGCCTTTATGTTGCACAGATTTAGGAGCTAGTTTTCATGCTAAAACGCTTTGTGAAATACTCTTAGAGCAAGGACTGGCGCACCCATTATTTTTAAGATTTTCTCCTAAATCGGCAAGTTAAGAGCTACTTTTAGCCTTAAGATGTTTTGTGAATACAGGCCCTGATCTGTGATGCGACTGTCATTCGGCACACTGCATTGAGCAGCCACGTTCAGTTTTTAAATTGTACTGTCTGTTCACTAACTATTTCATTTTTATTACTATAAAAAAAATTAATGGCGGCCAGGGTCAACACACAGCACCCCGAGCAGAGTACTTGACATTGGCATGGTTGAGTCATTGAGTCATTGTCATTGCATCAGTGGCAGAATAATAAAGAGAAAATATCGTCCAAACAACGTGGCACGCCTGATTAACCACTCACGTGTGAGAGCAATCTATGAAGGAACCTAATGTAGAAATAGCATCACGGAGATGGATGGCTCTTCAGCTCATGCCAAAGAAAGGTAGTAGCCTAACATTTCATCTGTGGTTTGGAAATAGTTCGGATTTAAGAGGATTAAACCCGGTCACTTTGTACATTTTCTCTGATTGGATATCTGTCTGATTTGTTAAAACGTTTTCACTTACACTTGGCCACCAAGTGGCATCAGGGGCATCAGCACTGCCAAGTGTGTTGAGTGTCTGCAGTTTATTTTCAGTTTAATTTCTGGCAGTTTGTGCATCGGCTTGCTTGAGAGATACAGTTACTCATCCGCTGTGTTGCATAAGCGCTGTCATATTTGGCTGTAACATGGCATATTGCCTATAACATGCTCTCACACGTTTAATATTTTAACATTTCAGGAGGAGTAAATTTTACCGTTGAAGCTTGTAGTGGCAGAGTGAGATAACAATGTTTACATTGTGTAAAATTTGTATTTCCTTACTCTGTGTTCAGAAATAGTTAATTGCAATTAAATTCAAATTGCACAATATTTGCTTTCATTTCATTCAAATCTTCTGCATATATTTAACTAGAGAATTTTTTACATTTATACTGTTGACCACTTTATGTATGGCTGGCAAACTAAAAATACAACGTTCCTTAATCAAATGGTTTTTCAAGTTACTAATAAAGAGAATGTTACTTCAGTCATGCTGTTGTAGATACATTTTAAGTTTTTGTAAGATACATTTTAAAATTCTAAATTGAAACCGTGAATTGGTCTTTTTTTTGCCATATCGCACAGCCCTACCTGGAGTGCCTAATTCTTGATGTCACGCCGTGTGTCGTCACTAATGATACGAGGACAGAGGCATCTGAGACCACACACAGCCAGTGTCAGGCACATCAGCGTTTAGGTCTTAAACGGTTACTCCACCCCAAAATGAAAATTTTGTCATTAATCACTTACCCCCATGTTGTTCCAAACCTGTAAAAGCTTCGCTCGTCTTCGGAACACAATTTAAGACATTTGTGATGAAAAATATCTGTCTTATTGACTGCCAGGTAAATAACACTGTCAAGACCCAAAAAAGGATGAAAGGCATCATCAAAATAGTCCACCTGCCATCAGTGGTTCAATCTGAATTTTATACTTTTTGTATGCAAAGAAAATAAAAATAATGACTTAATTCAACAATTCATCTCATCTGCATCACCGTAGCCCCATTTTTGTATTGTATCCCCTGTATGCAAACAGCGTAAGCTGTTCTCTGTCAGCTGTGTCACGCAGAGAATTATTATGGTCCATGGCATACTCTTCCAGCATAGCTTACATAGAACTGGATCAGCAGAGTAAATGTTGAAACTAAATGTCATTTAAATCCAAAGTCCTCAAAGAGTTAAAGTTAATGAGGTAATTAAGTGACTAATTAAATAATGACTGTGCATTAGTGATGAACACCTGCTGTTATTAAGAATTACAAAGGACCTACAAATGATAACAATAGAGGAAATCAAATCAACAAAACAGCAATAGTACGTAAGTGCTGTGATAAGGCCCA
This sequence comes from Cirrhinus mrigala, assembly GCA_036247105.1. Classification (NCBI taxonomy): domain Eukaryota; kingdom Metazoa; phylum Chordata; class Actinopteri; order Cypriniformes; family Cyprinidae; genus Cirrhinus; species Cirrhinus mrigala. Next base: position 394,636 of record JAMKFB010000300.1, read on the forward strand.
GTTAGTCTAACACAGTACACGTAACAAGGTTTAAAAAGAATGACAAGTAGACAGGATAGAAATAGAATAGTGAGTATTAGTGTTATCCACATGACCACACTATAATTAAATGCTTTAAGTGCTGTTTTCTCACCACTGTCATTATCCTTGTATTTATTTTGTTGTTATATTATATTTTAAGTACAGCCCATCCCTACGCATGAAGATGTCAAGTGGAAGTTTGTCTCAAAGATTGAAGAGTGCATGATAAGAAACACTGTTTGAGAATCACAGACTTACTAATAAACACAGTAAAATGAGAATAAGTGATTTCACAGCATGTGAACAACAATATCAGAATGAGCAGCTGTCTGTGTTTCACTGACAATGACACACTTGATCATCTGTTTGATGATCAAGTGTGTAAATAAAACCATCAAAATGACTTGAGCAGAAAGTCTCAAAGTGACCAATGACACATCATGAGATGACATTCATACATGAAAACAACCAAAGGAAAATGAAACACTCACCTCAAATTATATTTGTAGATCTTTTTATTTCCTCCTCTTGTCTTGTTGAACTGAAAGAAACTCCTCCGACTTCTGTAACGGAAGTGAAACTGCTTTTTTTTTTTTTTTTTTAGACACAGGCCTTGCTAAAAACCCACACTGTGCTCTTGGCCACCTGAAAGACAGTGCATGCAACAGGAAGCGTGCAGGACTGTCTTCGCATGAAACTACCAAATATTGATGAGGAATAATTTATTAACTTTATATCTTGACTTGTAAAACACATGTAAAACTGTAATGTAAAAATACTGTCAAAGTCTAACAGTAACATATACCATACCCATTAAAAAAGTAATATACATTTACATTTAGCGGATGCTTTTATCCAAAGTGACTTACAAATGAGGACAATAGAAGCAATCATGTGACTGTTTCTCCTGCTCTTCTGTATATAAAAAATTGAGAGAAACAGTGATGATATTTTCTGTATGTATTTTTATGGCAATAAAGGATTTATAACAATCCTTTTATAACAATAAAGGATGTTTATGACCAATGTTAAGCAGGTGTAGCGTTCACTCAAACATTCAGATGTGCATGTCTGTCTCTTATAGAATCAAAATCAACTTGAACATCCAGAAAAATCACAGAGTTCCCTTTCGAGGAACTCAAACTGCATCCTCTAGAGGTCGCTTTGGGGAATGTCTCCTATGTGACCCGTGTCTGAAGCCTGCATATAAAAACCACAACAGTACTGGCCGACGACAGCCTATGACATCACTGTGTCACACCAGTGTGACCACATAGTATAAAAGGGTGCCGGTCAGACACATCATCCTCTTCTACTTCATCCAGCTGTGCATCTCCGGTAAGCTTTCTCTCTTTTCTATTATGGCTAACACTGGCAAGGCATTTAAAAAGTTTGTGGATCCATGTCCCCACTTTTTGACACCAGATGACACACACAATCTTTGTGTCATGTGTTTGGGTGAAGAGCATGCACGCGAAGTCCTCGAGGGAGCGGATTGCGTGCATTGCAAGCTTCTTCCTATGAGGAAGCTCCACTCTCATTGGTCCCTCTTTTCGAGGAAGGAGGGGCATCCATTGGCTCCTCGCAGTTCAGGACCTGCCGCTGCTGAGGTGTGGAGGAACCCGAGCTCGTGGGGATCGCAAGTGGATCTCGCCGATAAGTTGGATAAGGGGCTTTCCCTTTCTCGCTCATCAACCGGGGATGAGAGTGAGCTGTGGGATGATAATGAAGTGATTTCACTCACATCGTCTGATCCGGCAACCAGTGCTCTGCCCAGGAAGAGCAGGAGTATTGAATCTGAATCTTATCAATCCTCCTGCCCCGCATATGATGAGCTTTTAGAGGTTATGGAACGCACCACAGCGAGGTTGGATCTGCCGTGGAAGCGGGGCTAAGAAGGTGGTGCCGCAGGATCATGACATTGAGCGTTTTCTTTCTGACCATAAACCTCCAGCTCAAGTGAGCCTCCCATTTCTTCCCGATCTTCATTCGGAGGTTGTGAAGGCATGGAACAACCCATTTTCTTCGCATATTCATAGATTCCAGCATACTAGTTATGCTAATATTGAAGGAATGCGTGAAAATGGTTATGACAGGATGCCACCTATTGAAGAGACACTGGCTAGCTATTTCTCTTTCGGTGAAACGTCATGGCTTCCTCCCTGCCACCAGAGCCCCTTCAGCTTGAATGGCCGGGCATACACAACAGCAGGTCAGGCTGTGGCTTCGTTGCACACAATGGCGGTGCTTCAGGCTTATCAGGCTGACTTGCTGAAAGACCTGGATAAAGGCCAGGGGCTTTTCCCTGACGAGGTATCAGAATTCCGCCGTACCACAGATTTGGCTCTCCAGGCAGCCACTGCTATGGGCAGATCCATGGTGGCCATAGTGGTTACGGAGAGGCACCTCTGGGTAAACCTGGCAGACATTGGGAGGAAAGAGAAGGGCTTTCTCCTCAGTGTACCGGTTTTGCCCTCTGAGCTTTTTGGTACTTCTGTTGAGATGTTGAGAAGTTTAGGGATGCGACCCTTCATTCCTCGGGCTCTGAGCCCGAACATCAGAGGGGTCCTGGCCCGTCCCGGCCTGAGGATCAGAGACATGCCCAGAAGGCTCGTTGCGGCCCGTGCCCCTCCTCCACCTACGTATGGTTCCAGGAGATGGTGCAGGCCGGGGGGAGGTCATCAAGATCTGAGGGAGGTCCAGACGAGGCGTTCCCAATGGTCTCGTGCAGACCAGAGTAAGAAGTAACATCAACTCACCTCCCTCTAGGGTTTTACCATCTGGCCTCACCTTCCCTCCTTAATTGCCCTCTGCTACCAGCTGCACTATAAACTGCAGTCTCTCTCCTGGACCTGTGATGTGCTGGGTTATGTTCTATTATGTATAGAACAGCCTAACAGCCTAATGGTCCGGACTTAGACCTCAGACTAGCTCTTCTACTATGTCTGTGGATGAACCATGCTGTGGAGCCATGGTGAGTGAGTACGATCCTTTTCTTTTAAGTCATTAGAACTGGTATTTGTTATTAGCCGCTTTGGCTTGTGTTGTAGTATGTACGGTTGGGTTGTGTGTTCTTCCCATGTTTCAGGGTTAGGACCTCCCTGTTGATGGGACCCCTGCTTGCTTCTGATGTCTCCATCCTGGATCGGATTTGGAAGGCTCGCCCTATTACTGCAACTGAATCGCTAGGTACTACAGTGGTAGTTCCTTGTTTGCTGGGTCCCCGCTACATTACTGCAACCCCAGGGCCTGTTGGTCCTTCTATTTCAGGTAACCTCCAGTATGGCATCCCTTCTCTCACCTTTACAGTTTTTGTTTTCTAGGACTCATAGTCCTTCTTCCAGGTGAGCTCTCTGAAGTTCACTTCACAGGATGTCCCTGGACATCTCTGGCAGATCACCTTAAGAGGCTACCCTTCTAGATCACTCTACCCATGTCTTGCCCTGAGGGGCTTCCTGTTCCAGGCTATTCAACCAATCCTAATGCAATCAAGGTGTTTTTGTGGAAACCCTTCTCAGTGCTGTCTCTGAGGAGTAGCAGCTCTCAAGGCATGATTAGGCCCCCTTTTTGTTTTTGCATGCCCTGCGGGGTTGGCTAGAACAGGGCCCATGCTTTCTATCGAGATAGAAAACATGGATCACTTTGGGTTGGTAATAGATAATGCCCCTCTTTGGCAGGGCATGGCGATGCTCCCCTCTCTGTGGAAGGGTTCTCTTAAGAGCTTGCCATCTTTGGTGGATCAGATGTTTCTCCTGTTTCTCAGCAGCTGGAAGCCTGCCCCCAAGCACTATCCACTGTCGGTTGCCCTGACAAGGCTCCTCTCCCTGCAGCACTGGCCTTGGTGCTTGCCTCAGCCTCAGGCTGAAGGCACTGGTGCACTTTATATCATTTGAGTTGTTTTGAACTCGTATCTTTTTTTGTACTGCAACTTTTTTATTGTTCAACAGTCAAAACTTCGTACATCATCGCAGTATTCAATATTCTTTTCCAATCAATTACGTTCAGCCACTAGTCACCATCAACAAAACGAAAGAAAAGTAAAAGTACATGGAAATTACTCAGTGGGAGTCCTGATCATCACACCATTTTTATATGCTGCCAAAAATGATCCCATGTTTTCTTAATTTCTCCCTCATTCAGTCTTCCCAACGTGCACTCATATGAAGCTATTTTAATCGTCCCATCAATCCAATCTTTCAAAGCAGGGGTTTTGAGGCATTTCCAATTGCATAAAATCATCCTGGCAGCTGTGATAAACCAATCTTAATAAGGGTACCTTTTTGCTACCTTAGGTACAACTGATTTATCTTCAAGAAGGCATAATTGTGGTTCTACAGGTAAATTAAAGCCCAACCACTCTTCAAGTATTCTCAGAATTTTATGCCAGAATGGCTGGACTAAGGAGCATTCCCAAATCATATGTGAATAAGTGCCCTCTTCTTCCTTACATTTCCAACATAGACTATGCCCAGCTATCCCGATCCTGTAAAGTCTAGATGGTGTATAATAATATCTATGTACTACTTTGCAACGAATGAATTTCCCCCATCTTCCCTTATGTTCTTACCCACATTAGATAGGACATCCAGCCAGTCACTATCATGAATATTAATCCCCAAATCCTTCTGCCATACTGTTTTCAGGTTATTACAGGTGTCTGCATTTACATTAAGCATTAATTTGTAACACATAGAAGCCGTGTGTCAGGCATTCACCACAGCCACCTTCTTCTGACACACCTCCGGTTGCACCGCCCACTCAATCATCATCACCAGAATACGAACTGCCTGCACCTGAACCTTATTGAGCCACGCCCATAAGGAACTCTGTCATTCACTCATTGTCTGGTCTACCGTTCACATGCTAGTTCCTGCTTTCTCTGCCGTTTCCCCGTGGACTGTGTATTTGATCTTCAGGGAGTGGCGTGGCTCATCCCTTGGACTCGTTTTCATCTCATATCTACAAGATCATTCAGTTAAGAACTTTATATTCTGCTTTATGCTATGTCATTTTACAACCACGTTTGTAAATAAACTCTTGGATTGGATAGCCACTCACCTCTCGTCTCCTCCATCCCCATTTGTGTGTGTGTGTGTGTGACAGAAGACCAGACCGCAAAACAGAACAACAAACTATGAGCACCGAAGCACCCACTGCATCTAACCCCCTCGCCAAGTGCCTACAAGGCAGCGTTTCAAACACCACCTGCGCTGCCATCCGTCTCAGGATCTCCCATGGCCATGCCCGCCACGTATGCGGGCGAGGCGGCTGAGTGTAGCGGTTTCCTTCTTCAAATCAATCTATTCATCCAGATGCAACCGCAACTGTTTCCATTGGAAAATGCTAAGGTCGCTTTTCTCATTTCCTTACTCACCGGTAAGGCCCTGCAATGGGCAAAAGCTATATGGGACTCTGAAAACCCTATCATTCATTCATATGAACAGTTTACGACTCACTTCTCCAAAGTTTTCAGTACAACCACCGGACCACTCTCCACTTCTGATCAGCATTTCCGTTTACAGCAAGGCACTGCATCCGTGAATGACTACACTCTCCATTTCCGCACGCTGGCGGTGGCTAGTGGGTGGAACGAGACTGCGCTGCTGGGGGCCTACAGACAAGGCCTCAATCCGGACATTCGCACAGCGATGGCTTTGTACGACGACAGTATTGGATTGGAGTCTTTCCTACAGAGGACAACTCGTGTCTCTCAATGCCTAGCCGCCTGCCAGCCTTCTGTAACCGCTCCTCAGCCCGCCTAAGGTGGTTGCTTGCTCCCCAGTACCAGAGCCTATGCAAACTGACTCTACACGCCTATCCCGCACCGAACGTAATCGACGACTTACCAATGGATTATGCCTCTACTGTGGACAACCTGGTCACCGACTCCAAACCTGTCCCATCAGACCCCCACGTCCCGTGGAGAGTACCATTTCCACAGAGGTAGAAACTACCTCTCTCACCCTGTTACCAGTGACGTTGCATACTTCTAATATTTCACTCTGTGTCTCTGCTCTGATAGACTCCGGTTCCTCCGGCAACTTCATCTCCCAGGACTGTTTAGAGCAGTGGTTCCCAAACTGGGGGGCGCAAAGTTATGATAAGGGGGGCGCGGCAAGGCTAGTGTACAGTCAGCCGATTTTTATATAGATTCGAAAGAGATAAACGGACGAAAATATCTGCCACGCCGCCCGGCAGTATTCAGCGCGCACCGCTCAATGTGTGACGCTCCGTTCAATATTCCGCTCTATGCATGTGCGTTCCGTTGAGTTGCTCACGGCCCATATGAATGCTCCATTCGTGTACCGCTTATGCTCAACAGAAAAGCAAAGTCCGCTCAAATAACGCGCCGACAGAAAATGTCTATGTATACTTGTTCCTGTTTGCAATAGCGTCGCAAACTGTGCTGTAACATGCTGTAGTACTGCTGTACTGGACAACGCTGGTAAAATGACACTACCCTCTCGTGACGGTATGCTCTGCTCACATGCTCTGATAATATTAGCTTTGTAGGACTATACATTACTTTGATAATTAGTCAAAAAAAACTTATATCTGATTCTGTACTGAATAAAAATAATATATTGAGATTTAATATTCAAATTAAATTTTCATATTATATTTTCTGTCCAATTTTATTGTTACTTTCAATAAACGTGTTTTTTTTATTGGTTTGTGATTTTTTTTTATTTTTTTTTTTTTTTTTTTTTTTTATTCAGTATCATTAAAATTAAAAAGTCTTACAAAAGGACTATATTATTTAATAAAATAATAAACAATTATTACAAAGCAGTTTCAGTTTCGACCAAGAATTTCCATTTTGGTACATCCCTAGATTTTTATGTAAAAAGAAACGTTTTCAGGGTGATACAAGATCCCACTGTGAAATTATCTTGCTTATTATACAGCTACTTGGCACATATGTAAATAATTTAACACAAAATAAGAATTTCATCATATTTTGTTACCTCAAGGCGACTCGCAGTACCCGCTGCAGCTGTCTGTTATCAGCTGTAATTGTTTTTGTCGTAAAATAACAGACCACTAGATGGTGCAATTGATATCAGAAATGAGAATTGCCCTTAGCTGAGTAAAATTATGAATGAATGACGCATAGTAGTTCTGATCTAAGCATGGACAAGTTTTTGAAAAGACAACAAGTGCCAGGTAAACGTAAAGTAGATGATGAATCTACTTCAAAGATCGCAGCTACAACAAAGAGATAAAAATATGACTAAATTGGGAAAATTTAAAAGAAAATTGTTTAAAAAAACAATGAATGCTGTTACATAGTAAAAAAAAAAAAAAAAAAGTACATAGTAAAGCTGCATGCTTATGTTTCTACACTAAAAGTGACTAGTCCTTGTTTAGTTTTTTTCATTAAATTGTCACACACTGAATTTATAATAATTGTAATAATTATTACGTTTCAAATAATTCCTTCTGAAATTGTGTTTGTGTGTAAATGAAGGGGGTGAGGGGGGGCTTGAATTTTTTTTTATTCTGCAAAAGGGGGGCCCGGCAGAAACAGTTTGGGAACCACTGGTTTAGAGCAACTTCATCTATCTCGTTGTCAACATACCCAAATACTGGCCGTCAAAACCATCCAAGGAAAACCATTGGGGCGTGGGAAAATTCAGTATTCTTCACCTTTCATCACACTACAAGTTGGACTATTTCACTCCGAGGATATAAGCTTTCTGGTACTGGAGGATTCCACCGTCAGTGTCATCCTGGGATGCCCGTGGCAACATCATCCGGAACTCAGTTTTTTTGAAAACAAAATGGCATTGAATCTTTTCTGAAGACAGTCAGAACCTTCAGAGGTAAATTCATATAATTAATTAATTCATATATTCATTATAATTCCTGATTTACGCTTCTGCCGGTGGGTTCCCAGCCCCCAATTGCGAAGTGAAACGTACAGACTTCAAATACATTAGTTACCAAATAATACACACGTTCTTTCTTTGAGGGTTGCGCTTCACTAAATAAAATGATTTAATAAATACCTGCTTACAAAAAGCACTTATTTTTACCATTTTGTTTTCACCTTCGCGCCATGTAATATCTAAAGTAGTGTTGATGACGCAATGCTGCTTTATCCACGGAGTTCACGGAAACAGCTGTAATTCAGCTTTTTCATAAGCGCCATCTAGTGGCATACAGTGGATTTACAGAGACCTACATTTACATTCAGCTTGTGTGCCGTTTTTGTCTGCCCAAAAAACAGCCAGAATTTGCCCTGCTGTAGCATAAATTCTGACCAATTGATGAAAAGCAAGCTTACGTGGATTCTACACAATTAAACGAGTCAGACCAGTTATCTAGATTATTTATGGAATAGATAAAATAGATGTAATAATTTATTAAATCAATTATCATTTTGACTTAACCCTTTTCTTTATTTAAAGGCCGAAATGTGAGATTTATCTTTTTATGAAACTTTTTCACAGCTTTATTTGAAAAGTTACATTCGATATTTTAACATGCTATTAGTTAAACTGTTGTAGTTAACTGTTGTCAGTCATGTTGTCATTTAAAATCCGGTTGGTAGGCTACTGTTGTTGTTTTAGTGATTATACTCAATAAGAAGTTTAGTATGAAAGAAATAAAGTCAGTCTGGTTTGTAATAAGTGAAGATGCTGAGATCTAGACAGATCTGTAAGTGTCATGATTCCGGTCTATGTTTCCCTGTTTTGGTTTTGTGGACTCTTATTTTGAAGTATTCTTGCTCCCCATTGTTTCTGTTTTCCCATGTTCCTTTGCCCATCTTGTTAGTTTCCCTGGTGATTGATTAGCTCCTCCCCATGTTACCTCGTTATCTTGTCTATTTTAACACCTGTGTTTGCCATGGTTCTGGGTCTGGTGTTGTTCCTGTATGGCTGCTTTGTGTGTGCGTGCCAATGTCCTGCCTTGTCTTTTGCCCTGAGCCCATGCCTGGATTTACTTTGTGTTTTGTTTAAATAAATGTTTGCTGCATCTGGATCCTCCGCTCCTCTGTTACCTCGACCACACATTACAGTTAGTGTTTCATGTTCTGTTGCTGTCAGTCATGTGATGTTTAAGTAATTAATTAGTTAATGAGTTAATTTTACAGTGAAGGTGTTTGTTTGTAATCATTTAGGAAATGGCTGTAAATTAACAATGTTGTTAACTTATTTATATAAAGAGATTTGGCTTTTATTTTAAGGTTTTTGTTTGGCGCCCTGTGCTGCCAGTCAGGGCACTGCCAATCGCGCGCACACAGGACAATGTTTGAGGGCGCACACTTAATATCTGAGGGAGCGCAAAGCCATGATCACTATATATGGGAGAGGAAGCCCACTGCAAGCCGAGAGGATTCCTACTGCCACCCTCTCATACAATAATGCACTCTTGACAGTTATCATTAAAATAACGCCAAAAACCACTTTATTTTATGACTATGAAAACGAGAATAAAGTCGTAAAAGTTTCAATGCATTTCTTATTACTTAAAATGAACGGAGACTGTTACTTAAAACTGTGCTTTATGCTGCATGTCACGCCGTTGTGTATGGGGAAATGACGAGGAGGAGCGAGGAGGTCCAATGCACAGAGTTTATTAAAATAATCCACAGGGTAACAGGAACAGACAGGACACAGCAGGGAACCAGCGAACACAACGTAACATAACTTTAAGAACCGACGATCTAAACAGCAACACAACCAAACTTATATACAAGGAAACGACCAATCAGGGGGAGACAGGTGAACTATGACACAGTGACGAAATAATTGGAAACGGAACAGGAAGACCAAATAAGGGCAACACAGGGAAAACACACACAACAGTCCACACGGTCTTACATTACTCCGCCCTCCCATAAGGCGCGACTCGCGCCGTAACAAAATACACCGGGGTGGGAAGGTGGGCGCCCTGGAGGCTCGTGTGGAGCAGACACAAGAGGGATAGGAGGTACGCCTCCAGGGCGGATCAGGAAGCTCAGGGAGCCAGGGCGGAGCACAGAGTCCATAGAGCCATGGCAGGTCAGGGAGTTCGGGGAGCCGTGGCTGAGCACACAGTCCATTTGGCCATGGCGGGTCAGGGAATTCAGGAGGCCATGACCGAGTATACCGTCCAGGTAGCCATGGCGAGTCAGGGAGTTCGGGGAGCCATGCCCCCCCCCCCAAAATTTTCTTGGGGAAACTTAGGACCTTGCCAGCCCAGGAGAGTACAGGAGGGTCGGGCTTAGGAGACGTTGACACAGGAGGGCGCTCGGGCGGCGCCGGCTCTGGAGGGCGCTCTGGAGGGCGCTCTGGGGGCGCCAGAGGAGACACAGGCTCAGGAGGGCGCTCGGGAGGCGCAGGCTCTGGAGGGCGCTCTGGGGGCGCCGGAGGAGGCGCTGGCTCAGGGGGGCGCTCGGGAGGCGCAGGCTCTGGGGGGCGCGCAGGAGAGAGCTCCGCCTCTGGAGGGCACCCTGGAGCCAGCTCGGGCTCTGGAGGCAGCTCGGCCTCTGGAGGGCGCGCTGGACGCAGCTCTGGCTCTGGAGGAAGCACAGGCTCTGGAGGAAGGGACGGGATTAGTGGAGGCTTAGAAGAGCTGGACGGGACCAGCGGAGAAACAGGAGACAATAGTCCATATGAATCCACATAATCCTTAATGAATATTTGGCTTGCCATATTGCCGTTAGTAGCTGATCCAGAGCGTAGGGGTGTAGCTGGCGTCCAAGAGCTGGCCGCGGGCGGCGTCTGAGAGCTGGTCGCGGGCGCGGCTGGAGTCCGAGTGCTGGCCGCGAGCGCGGCGGGAGTCCGAGAGCTGGCTGCGGGAGCGGCGGGAGTCAGAGCGCTGGCAGCGGGCTCTGGGCTGAGGATGTGGGAGGAGTGATGGAGAACTGGAGTGAGCGAAGGGGGACCGGAGGGAGCGGGCTCATTGGAGCGGCACGTGGAGGATGCTGGCTGGTGGTGAGCTGGAGCGGCCGCGTGTTTGCAAATGGGGGGAAGATGAGAATCTTCCACATCGACAAAGAACTCGGAATGACAAAGGGCAAGGACATGGTTGATAAATTCCGCAACCGGTTTGCGGCAATCGTCAGGAGTTATCAAATTGAACAATTTATCATCGTTTAGCCCCATTTGAAAACACGCGTTAACAGTAGCATCGCTCCAACTCACCAGATGAACAACGCTCAGGAATTCCTCCACGTAATGCTCCAACGGCCTCTCCGCCTGCTGAATGTTAAAAAGAAAATCCTCAGCCCAGAGCATTTTTGTGGTCGGTTCTTCTGTCACGCCGTTGTGTATGGGGAAATGACGAGGAGGAGCGAGGAGGTCCAATGCACAGAGTTTATTAAAATAATCCACAGGGTAACAGGAACAGACAGGACACAGCAGGGAACCAGCGAACACAACGTAACATAACTTTAAGAACTGACGATCTAAACAGCAACACAACCAAACTTATATACAAGGAAACAATCAATCAGGGGGAGACAGGTGAACTATGACACAGTGACGAAATAATTGGAAACGGAACAGGAAGACCAAATAAGGGCAACACAGGGAAAACACACACAACCACTGATCTATAATAGAGAACTGGATAGCTCATGACGTCATAGAAGTGAAGCCACTGCGCCGCCATATTGCTATTCCCTAGTACTCGCAAACATTCTATTGAATGAATAGGAAATAATACGACTTTAATGAGAAAACATCACCTAACAAGTCGGCGTTTTCATATCTGACGTCTCACTGTACATTCTCACAACGCAAACGTCCTTCTGCTTATTAAAAAGTTACGTTCATATACAGTAGCGAATATAAGATGAACATGATAAACATCGGACATTCACCGTTTACAAATGACAAAATGCTCATTCTGAAAAGATTTATGCTTTGTATACATATAATTTGCCTTGTACACTTAATAATTGTTTATGCTGTTTTGTTACAGTGTTTTTATTCGTGACGTTATAGGCTAAATGCATGTTTCAGTGATTTCGTTAACAATTTTGGAGCAGGTAATGATTTAAACGTTTGTTAATTCAGCCTACATAACATTCATTTTGAGATAAATGTCAATAATAAACGTTAATAATGCAAAAATGTTAAGTTAAATATAACATTTTGAATATAGTAATATCAAATGATTTAAATAACTAAAAAGATAAAATGAAAATGAAACTAAAACGGTCAGCAGATGGCGTTAAGTCACTGATTTATCACTAAATCATTCACAACTCTCTTTATGAATGGGTAATTGAATCAATGACTCAGATTCGTTTTAAAACGCACATTCATTCATAAACGGAACACAGCTGTGTTTGAATAGAGATGCGGGTGACTTTGTTTCAGATTTTCATTGACGAAAGTGAGCAAAATCAGGTGGTGTTATGGTCAGATAAATGTAATTTAAGGCACTTAATATAATTTACGTGATCTTTAAGAGCTTGAAATAGATGTTGCTCACTTAGGGACATTAAAATATACACATCATAACGTGGAGAAATAACTGACTAATTACAATTGGTACGGATTTAAAGACATAAAGCTTTATTTCCAAGATTTGAATTTCAATACAACATAGAGCAATATAACAAGCTTGTATTGTATTATTTATTGTATATTCAAATCAATTTCAGATACTAATTCCAGATGTATGTTCATGTTTACTATTTCCTGGATAATTCCTTACGTTAAGAAATATATTTTGTGTTGGATCAGAACTGTGTCGGCAAGTGCTCAGCTGACCCACTCACCTGAACGATTTCAAAACATCGCTTATCCTACTCGAAAAGATTTTAAGTAAAAATGAATTTACATACACATGTCATAAAAACTAGTCCTGTGTGACTGATACGCTTAAAATCGGGTGATTTTAGGTCAGCGGGTTAGCTGTGAGTCAATGGTGCTCTCTGCCGGTAGGGAATAGTAAGATGGCGGATCGAACACTTGCGGTGGCTTCACTGCCTGACGGCAGTTTAGAACGCAATGAGCGATCCAGTCATTATATATACACAGGTGCTGGTCATATAATTAGAATATCTTCAAAAAGTTGATTTATTTCATTAATTCCATTCAAGAAGTGAAACTTGTATAATGTATACATTCATTCCACACAGACTGATATATTTCAAGTGTTTATTTCTTTTAATTTTGATGATTATAACTGACAACTAAGGAAAACCCCAAATTCAGTATCTCAGAAAATTAGAATATTACTTAAGACCAATACAAAAAAAGGATTTTTAGAAATCTTGGCCAACTGAAAAGTATGAACATGAAAAGTATGAGCATGTACAGCACTCAATACTTAGTTGGGGCTCCTTTTGCCTGAATTACTGCAGCAATGCGGCGTGGCATGGAGTCGATCAGTCTGTGGCACTGCTCAGGTGTTATGAGAGCCCAGGTTGCTCTGATAGTGGCCTTCAGCTCTTCTGCATTGTTGGGTCTGGCATGTCGCATCTTCCTCTTCACAATACCCCATAGATTTTCTATGGGGTTAAGGTCAGGCGAGTTTGCTGGCCAATTAAGAACAGGGATACCATGGTCCTTAAACCAGGTACTGGTAGCTTTGGCACTGTGTGCAGGTGCCAAGTCCTGTTGGAAAATGAAATCTGCATCTCCATAAAGTTGGTCAGCAGCAGGAGGCATGAAGTGCTCTAAAACGTCCTGGTATACAGCTGCGTTGACCTTGGACCTCAGAAAACACAGTGGACCAACACCAGCAGATGACATGGCACCCCAAACCATCACTGACTGTGGAAACTTTACACTGGACCTCAAGCAACGTGGATTCTGTGCCTCTCCTCTCTTCCTCCAGACTCTGGGACCCTGATTTCCAAAGGAAATGCAAATTTTTCTTTCATCAGAGAACATAACTTTGGACCACTCAGCAGCAGTCCAGTCCTTTTTGTCTTCAGCCCAGGCGAGACGCTTCTGACGCCGTCTGTTGTTCAAGAGTGGCTTGACACAAGGAATGCGACAGCTGAAAGCCATGTCTCGCATACGTCTGTGCGTAGTGGTTCTTGAAGCACTGACTCCAGCTGCAGTCCACTCTTTGTGAATCTCCCCCACATTTTTGAATGGGTTTTGTTTCACAATTCTCTCCAGGGTCCAGTTATCCCTATTGCTTGTACACTTTTTTTCTACCACATCTTTTCCTTCCCTTCGCCTCTCTATTAATGTGCTTGGACACAGAGCTCTGTGAACAGCCAGCCTCTTTTGCAATGACCTTTTGTGTCTTGCCCTCCTTGTGCAAGGTGTCAATGGTCGTCTTTTGGACAACTGTCAAATCAGCAGTCTTCCCCATGATTGTGTAGCCTACAGAACTAGACTGAGAGACCATTTAAAGGCCTTTGCAGGTGTTTTGAGTTAATTAGCTGATTAGAGTGTGGCACCAGGTGTCTTCAATACTGAACCTTTTCACAATATTCAAATTTTCTGAGATCCTGAATTTGGGGTTTTCATTAGTTGTCAGTTATAATCATCAAAATTAAAAGAAATAAACACTTGAAATATATCAGTCTGTGTGGAATGAATGCATACATTATACAAGCTTCACTTCTTGAATGGAATTAGTGAAATAAATCAACTTTTTGAAGATATTCTAATTATATGACCAGCACCTGTAGATCAGTGCACACAACAGTCCACACGGTCTGACACTGCACAGCATTTATTTATCATCAGTTGTTCAAATCGTGGTAATCAAATATGGTTTTAATGATAATTAAAATACGAAACGGTAATACTAACCGTGGGGAATTTTATCATGATTTATCGTCAAACCGGTAATCGTTACATCCCTAGAACTAAAGTACTTGACACCCAGTTCAGCCAAGAGTCTTTTCAGAAGAACGAAGACTTGATAAAGTTTTTACACTGGACTCCCTAACTTTTTAGTTTTAATGCAGGTTTTTCAGCTGTGCGAGCCTTATATCACCTTTTGGCCATTTGTCTGTGCTTTCTAAATTTGAACAGTTAATTTTAGTTTTGATGAGATTAAGACTAAACTTAAACTCAGGTTTAATGTCTCTTACTCCACTGTTTCCAGAATTTGCATACTTCATGAGAGGTTGGAGTTTTATTTGAGTAGCCAGAACGACATGTACTTCAAGCCATAATGCCAATAGCAAGCATTTGGATGTAGAGTTGCTGTTTCGAATATGTGCGTTGTCGTGGCCACATTACCTCTTCGGGAATGCACAATTGTTCTAATAGGCATAATTTTAATGGCCTAGAGTCACAACCACACATCAAGACATTGTTCATATGATTTGTTACAAGACATTTGTCATGTTTCCGTCCTGAAATCTTGTGTGCTGAACAATTTTTTTTACTCACCTCATCACAAACCTTGTAAAGTTGTAAATTCCAAAACGTCATTTTAGAGTTAATAACAGAGGCCAATGCAGTTATTAGAGAGAAAGAGAGAGAGAGAGAGAGAGAGGGAGAGAGAGACAGCGTTTGAATATAATAATTTATTCAATGTCTTCTGCACTGTAAAAAAAAAAAATAATTTTACAGAAAATAACTGATTTTTTTTTAGGTTATTTTCTTTCATTTTGAATTGCAGTCAAAGCTCTGTAAAATGATCTCTAAATTAAAAACTTGGCTGTTATTTTAAGTATTATGGCGTTAATGACAAATTACAGTAATTCACATTTTTTATACATAAAAACAGTATGTTTTCGGTTTTCTTAAATTATAAACAAATGTATGTAAAATTACAAAACAAATCTGTAATTAATACAATAACATATGCGTTAGATGATAAAACGGTCAAATGACTGTCAGTGAAGTAAAATCTCCTTATTTAAATAAGCTGACAAACACTGTTATTTTGCAGGTATTTCCTGAATTTAATGAACAAGCACCTTGACTGTAAAACAAAAGGCAAAGAAACGGTCAAATGACTGGCGGCACAGGGTGCCAAACAAAAACCTTAAAATAAAAGCCAAATCTCTTTATATAACTAAAATAACAACACTGTTAATTTACAGCCATTTCCTAAATGATTACAAGCAAACACCTTCACTGTAAAATTAACTCATTAACTAATTAATTACTTAAACATCACGTGACTGACAGCAACAGAACATGAAACACTAACAGATCTCTCTAGATCTCAGCATCTTCACTTATTACAAACCAGACTGACTTTATTTCTTTCATACTAAACTTCTTATTGAGAATTAACTGAGGTGTAGATGTTGTTTTATTGAAAATAATAAAGTTTGAAGTCACCATTGTGGAGATTAGCATTTGCTTTAGTTGGGCTCTTGACCCTTGACTTTATAACTTCAGTTTTTTCTCTGCTTGTGTTTCTAAGGCACGTTTGTTATAGGAAAGCCTGACAGAAAAAATCTGGTCAACTTTAAGTTGATTGAGATTCATAGGCAGATTCTTGATGTCTGTGACTCTACATATGCTTGGCTAAATAATTCTCTCAAAAAGACGTATAAACTTTAAAAGTAGCAAAGAAGGATTGGTTTTGAATTAAATTTGCATTAAGCTAAGACTACAAAAACAAATTAATAATCTTAATTAACATGCTCAGACACTCGATTTCAGATGAAGTCAGTGAATCAAGCCACTATATGATGACAAGATCATCCATAGTACGTAACCAGCTTTGTCTTATCAGAATATTTCTTGCTGATCTTTCCATAATAAATGTGCTTTAGAGACACACAGTTACAGCAACCAGGGGAAAAAAGCTATTAAAGGGGTCATCGGATGCTAAGTTCACTTTTTCATGTTGTTTGAACATTGATGTGTGTTGTCAGTGTATGTACAAATCTACTCTATAATGATAAAAATCCATGCAATGGTTTTTAATTAATCTGTAGAAATAATATCCCCTTTTTTAAATCGAGCCGTTCTCAGATGCCTGTCGGTGTGCCGTCACACCAGCAGAGGACACTCCCACCATAGTTGATTGACATGAGCGTCTTACCTTAGACCAGCTGTCACAGTCCAGTAACTTTCCATGTTTTGATGCCAGAGCAGGGATGTAAGTTAGACAAGAATATCTCCGATTAAGCGATTGAGGTGTTGTGTTGCTGGATGTGATAATGAACATAGTGGTCGTCATTTACTCCCGACATCTGAGCCGCTGAAGATGCAGTGGATTATGTTTGTTTGTGAATGGAATGCGCCTCCCGATCTACATATGTCCGTCTATGTTCGCGCGAATCATTCGTGATCCAGCTTCACTTACGGCAGAAGTGAGTATAAGCGTTTGTTTTTTTAATCTTTGCGATTGCCTTTCCTTATAACGTGGTAGTTAGGAAGTTTAGCGGCTAAATGCGGCTAATGTAAACAAGACCGTCTTTCCACAGAGAGAAGAGAAGGGCGGGGCGAGCAGAGCTCATTTGCATTTAAAGGAACAACCCCTTGGAATGAGACGATTTTTGCAGAGCTGATTTTGGCAAGGTAAAAAGGGTGTTGTTTTACAAAACCACTGAGAATTTTTAATCAAAGTATATTAGAGACTTTTCATTAAGACCCTAAAGAATCATATCAACTTGTGGAAAATGGGCATCCGATGACCCCTTTAAGAAGATCAAGGGTCAAGAGCACAGCTAAAGCAAATGCTTATCTCCACAACAGTGACTGCAAACTTCATTAATTTTAATTAAACATCAACATCTAAACCTCAGTTAATTCTCAATAAGAAGTTTAGTATGAAAGAAACAAAGTCAGACTGGTTTGTATTAAGTGAAGATGCTATGATCTGGACAGATCTGTTAGTGTTTCATGTTCTTTTGGGATTTAAAACATTTCTGTTGTCTGAGTTTTGTGGGTCACCATTGTGCTGAAGAGTAGAGCGTGAGCTTTAGTCCAGGAGAAGACAATCAAATGTTGATGTTATACTGCATGTCATTTTATTTAAAGGTTGTAACTGTGGAGTTGCTGATGCAGTGATAGTTAAGATAGTTAGTTTTTGCATGTGTGTGAAACTGAGTCACACCCAGACTGCGCCACTGGGGTTTAACACCCACAGAAATAGTTTAAACACAGCAACACAAGTTTCTTGTAGATAAAAAGTGAACAGAGATGTGACCTTCAAGTTCAACAATTTTATTGACAATATAAAATATCTCCACTCGAATAAGATCAACTTTATTGTATATTTTATAGTTTTCTTTAAAAGGAAGTCACAACTTTACAAGATCCAACTTGAGATCAGCTATTAAAATCGTGGTCCATCATTCCGTAAATATCAGGTTTACCAGGCCTGCAGGAAAAGAAATAGAGGAAAGCCACAGGGCCACGGACCCCCAGCCTAGAAACACACACCACACGTGCACAAATATACAAATCATCAACAATAAAAAGGTGTAGTGAATGATGCAAATAATTTTAAACTCTCAAATCAATACTCATGCAGTGCAGGAAATCTCACACCATCATGCAGCGAAAGGGAGGAGACCCAGATGACCCCAGAGGAAAGCACTTCCATGCATAACACAACAAAATGGGTTAAAAACTTATGTCAACAAATCCCTGCAGTTGGCATCAAGTAAACTAAATTAATTACAAAACCAAACAAGAGTTACAGAAATACAAAAGTCAACACATCAAAATGAATTTAAATCAAAACAAATAAAGGCATATGCTCTGCCCAAAACACCATCATTATTATGCACTCGGTCACATGTGCTACTGCTAGCTAGTAGCTAACTGCAAAAAAACTTTAATTTCACAGAGAATGTTTCATGATGATAATCCAGACAATACCTGTAAAGTTACAATTTTAAAAAAGAACATTTCGGATATTTGACTTTAATTTTACAGTTTTTGTTTGGAAGCTGCTTCTGCCAGTCATTGACCATTTTTTCAAAAACGGTCTTTAACCATTATTAACATTAATACTAAGCATTTGGCACTCTGTGCTGCCATGCATTTCACTGTTTGTTTTTTTTTTTTTTTTTTTACGTTTACATTTTTTACAGTGTGTACTGGGAACTGGTTCACTTAAAGTGGGAACTGATTGGCTTTTCTAAATTGAGAACTACATAGTCACAAAGATTTGTACTTTAGACAGAATCTGAGCCAATGCCATGGATCATAATTATGTTGTTTATGTAAATGTAAATGTCTCTAAGAAGTCATTTTCATCTTGCAAAACATTAATTGAAGCAATAACTTTTTAATAAATACAAATATTTTACGTAGAATTTAAAAAAAAAAAAAAAAAAGTGTTGTAACAATGTGTCAGCATGTATGAGAAAGGTAAATTTAATGCTTTCTTAATTACATTTATTGATACAATTTCACACAGAACCCAAAAAATGCACTGGACAAAATTATTGGCACCCCATCTCAATATTTGGTAGCACCCCCTTTGAAAAAATTAACTGTAATCAATCACTTACTGTAACCATGAATGAGTTTCTTATACCTCTCTACTGAAATTTTGGATGACTCTTCTTTCACAAGCTGCTCCAGGTCATTCAGATGAAGGATGCCTTCTCCCAGCTGCTGTTTTGAGATCTCTCCACAGCTGTTCTATAGGATTCAGATCTGGACTCGTTGCTGGCCATTTCACAACTCTCCAGTGCTTTGTTTGTAATCATTTCTAAGAGCTTTTTGAAGTGTGTTTTGGGTCATTGTCCTGCTGGAAGACCCATGACCTCTGGTGGAGCCGCAGCTTTCTGACACTGGCCACTATGTTGCGCCCCGAAATTTTTTGGTAATCATCAGATTTCATGATAAACACATATTCTTCTCTTACCAAAATTAACGTCTCAGGTTACGTATGTAACCCTGGTTCCCTGAGAAGGGAACGAGACACTGCGTCCTCTAGAGGTCGCTAATGGGGAACGTCTCCTACGTGACCCGTGTCTGAAGCTATATACAAAAACTACAAGGTACTGGCCGGCGACAGCCTATGACGTTAGCATTCCGTTTGCCGGTTAGCCTGCCATTTGCGTTCCCACTCACGTCTCTATTCAGGTCTACTACCGCTTTCCTTTTTTCCTCGCTCTCGTTGATCGCTCGTTTTTATTCTACAACCGCGAGTGCAGCGTGTTTGTAGTGTGTTAGCCGGTTAGCTTGCCATTCACTTTTACTTTTTCTCTACGCCTTTTTCTACACAAGTTTCATCAGACAACAGTGGTGAGTTGAAATCGTTCTACAACTACGGTGAGTAATGGCTTCTTCTCCTTTCCTGGTAACCTGCATCACCTGTCATATGTATAGTTTATCAATCTCTGTCGGCAGCGAGGGATTCACATGTGATAAATGCAGGGAAATAGTTAGGCTGACAGAGAAGATTTCAGAGCTAGAGACACGCATCCAAACTTTAATCGAGGATAGTAAGAATGCAAGGGCATTAGATACGGCTTTGGATGCGACTAGCTTAGGAAGTCCCGTACATTGTTCGGTTCCGGTAACTTCGCCTTTGCAGCAGGGCAACTGGGTGACTGTGAGACGGCATAGTCGCGGGTCAAAACACCGCTCTTTCCGTTCCGATCAGAACATCAAACAGGTTCTCCCCACTCAGTGACGCACCCACTGAGAAACCTGATGAAAGTGCTCTAGTTATTGGCGATTCTATTGTACGGAACGTGAAAATAGAGACACCAGCCACCATAGTCCAATGTTTACCGGGAGCCAGAGCGCCTGACATCTTGGCAAATTTAAAAGTGCTGGCTAATGCTAAACGTAAATTCAGTAAGATCGTTATTCACGTCGGCACAAATGATGTTCGACTTCGCCAGTCGGAGATCACTAAAAATAATGTTAAAGAGGTGTGTGAACTTGCAAGTACTATGTCAGACACTGTAATTTGCTCTGGCCCCCTCCCTGCGTATCGTGGTGACGAGATACATAGCAGACTGTCGTCACTAAATGGCTGGATGTCTAAGTGGTGCCCGCAGAATAACATAGGTTTCATAGACAATTGGACAAGTTTTTGGGGCAGACCTGACCTGTTGAAAAGAGATGGTCTTCATCCCTCCAGGGGTGGTGCTGCTCTTCTCTCTAGTAATATGGCATATAGTCTTAGAGTTTGCACTTGACTAACTGGGGCCCAGGTCAGGAAGCAGACAGACTGGCTAATCCGACCGTCTGCTAGCCGCCTCACGTCACCAAAATCAGTTAATTCTCAGCACATAGAGACCCTTACACCTAGATATCATGCTATAGAGACTGTGTCTGTTCCCCGAGCTAGACAATACAAAAGACGTCCAAACCAATTTAAGAGTAACAATCTAATCAACGTTCAACAAATTAAAAATGTACATAATACAGAGAAACAAATGATAAAACTCGGCCTTTTGAATATCAGGTCCCTTTCCACAAAAGCGCTTTTTGTAAATGATATGATCATTGATCATAACCTAGATGTGCTATGCTTGACAGAAACCTGGCTAAAATCAGAAGATTACATTATCTTAAACGAGTCTACCCCTCATGATTACTGTTATAAACATGAGCCACGTCTAAAAGGTAAAGGGGGAGGTGTTTCTACAATTTATAGCAATATTTTTAGTGTTTCACAGAGAGCGGATTTCATGTATAACTCGTTTGAAGTAATGGTGCTTCATATAACATTATCCAGAGAAACAAGTGTTAATGATAAATCCCCCATGACGTTTGTACTTGCTACTGTATACAGGCCACCAGGGCACCATACAGATTTTCTTAAAGAATTCGCTGATTTTATATCTGAGCTGGTGTTGGCTACAGATAAGGTCTTAATAGTAGGTGACTTTAACATCCATGTTGATATTGAAAATGATGCACTGGCAGCTGCATTTACAGACATTCTAAATTCTATTGGAGTTAGACAACACGTGTCAGGTCCCACTCATTGTCGAAATCATACTCTAGACTTAATACTGTCACATGGAATTGATGTCAATGCCGTTGAGATTCTGCAGCAAAGTGATGATATCTCTGATCATTATCTAGTCTCGTGTATACTCCAGATAACTAAAACTGTAAATTCAACTCCTTATTACAAGTATGGTAGAACCATCACTTCTACTACAAAAGATTGCTTTCTAAGTAATCTTCCTGATTTATCTGAATTCCTCAGCATGTCCAATAGCTCAGAAAAACTTGATGATGTAACAGAAACTATTGACTCTCTCTTTTCCAGGACTCTAGATACGGTCGCTCCTCTGCGCCTAAGGAAGATTAAGGAAAACTGTCCGACCCCGTGGTATAACGAGCACACTCGCGCCCTAAAGAGAGCAGCCCGGAAAATGGAGCGCAGCTGGAGGAAAACAAAATTAGAGGTTTTTCGTACTGCTTGGCGGGAATGTACCCTATCGTACAGAAAAGCGTTAAAATCGGCCAGATCTGATTACTTTTCGACTCTTTTAGAAGAAAACAAACATAACCCTAGGTATTTATTCAATACAGTGGCTAAGTTAACAAAAAATAAAGAACCAACAGGCACTGACTGTGCCCATCAGCATAGCAGTAATGACTTCATGAACTACTTTACTTCTAAGATCGATACAATTAGAGACAAAATTGTCACCATGCAGCCGTCAATTACAGTGTCGCATCAGATAGTGCGCTATAGATTTCCTGGGGAACAATTCCACTCATTCTCTACTATAGGTCAGGAAGAATTGTATAAACTTGTTAAATCATCTAAACCAACAACTTGTATGCTAGACCCTATTCCATCTAGGCTACTAAAAGACTTGCTTCCAGATCTCATAGATCCTCTGCTAAATATTATTAATTCATCACTGTCATTAGGATATGTCCCCAAAACCTTCAAACTGGCTGCTATTAAGCCTCTAATTAAAAAACCACAACTTGACCCCAACGAATTGACTAATTACAGACCTATCTCGAATCTCCCATTTCTATCAAAGATATTAGAAAAGGTTGTATCCTCACAATTATCTTCCTTCCTACAGAAATATGATATCTGTGAGGATTTTCAGTCAGGTTTTAGACCATACCATAGTACTGAGACTGCTCTTATTAGAGTTACAAATGATCTACTCTTGTCATCTGATCGTGGTTGTATCTCTCTGTTAGTGCTACTGGATCTTAGTGCTGCGTTTGATACTGTTGACCACAACATTCTCTTGAATAGACTTGAGAATTATGTTGGCATTAGTGGTAGTGCATTGGCATGGTTCAAATCGTACCTATCTGACCGCCATCAATTCGTGGTAGTAAATGAAAAGGTATCATATCGATCACAAGTGCAGTATGGAGTACCGCAAGGCTCAGTACTAGGGCCATTACTCTTTACGCTTTACATGTTACCCCTGGGTGATATCATCAGGAAATATGGTGTTAGCTTTCACTGCTACGCTGATGATACCCAGCTCTATATTTCTTCGCGGCCCGGCGAAACGTACCAATTTGAAAAACTAATGGATTGTGTAGTTGAGTTAAAAAATTGGATGACAAGTAATTTCTTACTGCTAAATTCTGAAAAAACAGAGGTGTTAATTATTGGGCCTAAAACCTCAGCGTGTAATAACCTACAACACTGTCTAATACTGGATGGCTGCTCTGTCAATTCTTCGTCATCAGTTAGGAACCTAGGTGTGCTATTTGATGGTAATCTTTCCTTTGAAAACCACATCTCTAGTATTTGCAAAACCGCATTTTTCCATCTCAAAAATATATCTAAACTACGACCTATGCTATCAATGTCAAATGCTGAAACATTAATTCATGCATTTATGACCTCACGGTTAGATTATTGTAATGCTTTATTGGGTGGTTGTTCTGCTCGCTTAATAAACAAACTCCAGCTGGTCCAAAATGCAGCAGCTAGAGTTCTTACTAGAACCAAAAAGTATGATCATATTAGCCCGGTTCTGTCTACACTGCACTGGCTCCCTATTAAACATCGTATAGATTTTAAAATCTTGCTAATTACTTACAAAGCCCTTAATGGTTTAGCTCCTCAGTACCTGAGCGAGCTCCTATCACATTATAGTCCCTCACGTCCGCTGCGTTCTCAAAACTCTGGCAATTTGATAATACCTAGAATATCAAAATCAACCGCGGGCGGGAGATCATTTTCTTATCTAGCGCCCAAACTCTGGAACAATCTACCCTACAATGTTCGGGACGCAGACACACTCTGTCAGTTTAAATCTAGATTAAAGACCCATCTCTTTAACCTTGCTTACACATAACACATCAACATATTCTTATAATTCAAATCCGTTAAAGGATTGTTAGGCTGCATTAATTAGGTCAACCGGAACCGGGAACACTTCCCATAACACCCGATGTACTCAGTGCATCGTCAGAAGAATGGCATCTACGCTAATATTAGTCTGTTTCTCTCTTATCCCGAGGTCACATTAACCACCAGATCCAGTCCGTATCCAGATCAGATGGTCACTGCAGTCCCCCGGATCCAGTCCGAACCCAGCCCAGATGGTGGATCAGCACCTAGTGACGACCTCTACAGCCCTGAATGTCATCGGAGTCCACATCAACTAGATGAGCCCCAGAGACGGATCCACAGTGAAGACCTCGTCACCTAGACGGCTGTCGGCACAAGACCACGGGACCTTTGGCCAGAGGAGAACTGGCCCCCCGACTGAGCCTGGTTTCTCCCAAGGTTTTTTTCTCCATTTGTCACCGATGGAGTTTTGGTTCCTTGCCGCTGTCGCCTCTGGCTTGCTTAGTTGGGGACACTTTCTCTCAACACAATATTGCATTTTATTTTATTTTTGATTAACTACCTTTACCTAAAATGTGAGTGTTTACTGTTGCCTTTGGCATTGTTGATGTACTGTTTCCTATCTAATACTGTACAGCCGCCTTGTCACAATTCTGTATTGTTAAAGGCGGTATATAAATAAAGGTGACTTGACTTGACTTGACTTGACGTCACTGCCG